>OX422142.1:123109121-123668123 GCA_949129095.1 Volucella bombylans | reverse complement strand
AGGTCACTTTACATTACCCTTGTACGGCCCCTTCTTTAATATGACAGACGCAAGTGGGGTTCCCCTGTTAGCGAGTTCATATCATATACCGAATTGAGAACACTCGACGTCTTTTCCTTCGATTTTACCTTCGAGGACTACCTGGGACGGCCCTTTTATCGTACCTCTCTATCGTAACATTCTCTCAATTCCTCGACTGCACTTTGGTTCTGTGGATTGCGCCTCGCTTTACAATTCTAATTCCTTCTACGCTAGCCCTCATGATTTACGCGGTCCTTGTCTCTTCTAGATTCCATTCCATCGCACCTCTTCTGGTTCCAACGAACCAATCTCCGGCATGCTCCGTAAGGTCAACACAAACCTCAAGGTTTTTGATTTTAACCTCAGCACTTTGTCGTCTAAAATTTGATCTCCTAAACCATTCCTTTATTTCCCAACCCTTAATTTTTGCTAGCTATTCAGTCCTAGTCTTTAAGTTAGATTAAAGTTTTATTAAGCCAAATAAGTGGGGGCATAAGCATTCACAAAAAATTGAATTAAATAAGGTTAAGCTTTTGACGTCAGAAAGGGCCTTAAATAGGTTAAATGAATAAAAAAGACGTTACACTGCAGAACGTTTGCTACAATTTGAACATATACAGAGAAAATATATCACCTAACAATGACCAAGTTAAGCCCAGGCTTCATCTTTGAGCTGCACTCATGATATTAACACATTTTGTGTCAGTTACAGATGCAGATATAAATACTTGTATGTAGATACTACCTGACCAGCTGGTTGCTGTCAGTTACTGGCTAGCTAAATTGGCGCTTAGGTATATAAGATGAGTGTGCTATAGAATGCTAATGTCGACGTTATTACATTACATACTACCAATCCTGTTGATGCTGCTTGCTACAGCTACTGCTACTGCACTCTACCACTCCGAATACATTTTTTTTTTTTTGAATTGAGATTTTTTTCAAGGCCCCTACACGAACGAATGATATGATGTCCATAAATAATCGGCAGGATACCCTCAGAAAACGTTATATCTTCTAAGTTTTCTGTGAATATAATACCGACATATATGTAAGTCAGACGGCGTTTAAAACTCTATCCATCTCTATCAGTCCTGCTGTATGGTACAATGTGGCAATTTTAAGGAAACGCTGTTCATACTCTATGTATTTGGGCATGTTTGTATCAACTAAGATTGAAGGAGATAAACTGTACAATGCCTCAAATTGTGAGGACGTGGGAGCATGCATAGCAATTAAAGTACGAAATCGAAAGTCTAGAATTATGGATTCTTCCGTATACTACACAAAAATGTCTCCACATTTAATGCCAAAAAGCTGGAGGATCGATCGAAGGACAAAGGTCTGATTTAGAAATTTCTTTACATCAAGCATTGGTTTCGTTTTTATAAATCGATCAGCTATTTTAACTACCGTGCATCGCCTTAAAATATCTAACTTTTAGCCGTTTAGTCTTTTAAAAACAGCTCTTCACTGAGTGAAAGGTGCCTTTGAAGCCAACAAAATATATTTAACTGGAGCAGATGGACATTCATTTTTGGCTAATTAAAAAACAGCGTTTAGTTTCAAACCTGATAATGTTTGAATTCACAAATATGTCATGTATATTTTAAAAAATGAAATAGTACCATACACATGCATTGAATATTCGTTATCTTTCATTTTGCAGTAACAGATTGATGCAAAATCTTATGATGTAAGGTTCTTTTTTCCTATTTATAAGGCGGAGTGCTACAATAGGATTTTAGCTCGTCCATACTACAAGGCTTGTCGCAGCACTCATGGACAATTCCATGCCTACGACGACGTATCTTAGCCAATGTGTTTGCTTCCAAATTAGACAAAAATGGGAACATATCCATATTGAAGGCAAAGTTATCACCTTCGTCATTACTGCCATTAAACTCGTCCTCTGGCATAACTGAAACGGGTGGAGTTTGTTACGGCCTTAGGTAGATTTTTCCAATAATTCTTACTTGAATTCCTCTTGGCCTTGTAGCCATTGAAACCATTTGGGCAGACAAGATCCAATGTCCTACGTAAACCAGGTCCACAAATCCTTTGTTCACCCATGACAAGTTCCAGCATTGCTAAACAGCATAACATCAGACAAAACGCTCCAACTGTAGGGATAGTCCTCGACTTAGTCATTTTGTATGTATATGAATACAGGTTATAGTTTATGGTTTTGGTAAACTGAATTATTTCGCTCTTCTATGCTCTACCTCTTGCTACTTCTTGCAACTGCTGGTTAGACTATCTCGAGATCCTTTATATTTATATTCCTCCAAAACTTTCTGATTCAGGATTGAAAAACAAAACAAAAACATCTAGAGAGCCTTTTTAAATGCATATTTCGAAAACAATCTCAAAGATTGTTGTTTATGCGTTTGAAGTTAAAAGCAGTAAACTACTTATCCTGGCAAACGATTAAGAGATACTCCTGTTGACAACTTTTGTGCTCAATTGTCTCATTAATTATGCAAAGCTAATGTTACCTTTCTTGTTTAATAATTTATGCATATTTGGAAGTCCTACCCTTTACAGGCTGTATCTACAAAAAAGAAGGCTCAGTTTGCTTCTAGAGGCTGTGGTGAACACATTAATTTCGAAAATTTTGTGTGTGCGTCCTGTAAAAGTTTGTCAGAAGAGAATAAATCGGTTTACCTTTGCAACTTTGCCAGGTACGACTTGTGGTTCTAAGTGGATCTATATATACATTTTGTGGGTAAATATGTAATAGCTAATATTCTAACAAACTCACGGTGAGAATAATTATTAAAAGAGACGTGTAATGTTTATAAATAATTTGCTCGTGGTAGTGTTATACTGACAACTTCATAATTCCTGCAAAGATTGCTATTTTGTGCTTCCGCATGTAATTTACAAATAGAAGGTGCTTACCGAGATATAGTAGTGGACAACACAAACTTGGACGAAAGGCATGTTTTAAAGTCAACTGTGTTACTAATGCCTATAAGGTGTTATGATGTCCATTTTTGGAACTTCTTTCCAGATACTTATATGATATTGCTACCGACAATCTATCAATTTCAACTTGAAGGGCAGTCGAGATTGATTTTAGTTTCATATTAATTAAGTGTAAAAAGAATAGCCCAAAAATACGACTGGTTGTTTTTGAAAGAGCAGACTAAATTGGAGTATTCTGTAGGTCCATCAAAGATGTGTGATTTGTCAGTTCTTTTGAGATTTCGCACAAAATCTTATTCAGAAAAATTTTTCATGAAGTTGCGGTTATTACGTCGTGTGACAGGATATAATTTTTCTTCAGTAGACGATAGAACAATAAAAACAAGCTTTTTCCCTTATGCTTTTAGAGTACGAAAATACCTATCGGAAAGAACTATGTAGGTAGAGTAAGAGCTATGTCTTGACTTATTTTTTGTGAGAGTTATATTGTCAATGCAAACTGCTACATTTTGCATAGCCAAAATGATAGAACATTTTCAGAAAATGTTTAAGAAAAATTGAACACAGGACAGATTAGTTCTTGCACCGTCAGCACATGTATTTATTAAACCATACGAAGTGTCCTTTTACCAACGTAAATGGATAGAATTTGTAGTGAACACTGGTATCAGTATATTTGATACTTTCATGAGCTATTGCTACCTTCTAAGTAGATAAAGTCGTTGCCTTCCTGACCAAACTGGTAGCTCAGTGCAGAAGTCTAACGAAAACTTCGGTTGAAAAAGTAATCGAGTCAGACAAACAAACTGATATCAAATTAAACTATTCTTATCCTTTGACATGAACTTGGTTCTATCCATTAATTTTATTTTTATTATTTTTCCTTTCTATTGAAACAGAACTCTCAGAGAAGGAGCAGTTCATTGCACCGCTCGTATGTCCAAAATGTTTCATAGAAAGATGAGTAGATCATGCAGTGATAAAGTACCTATAGTACGAGCACCTCTAGGAGGTGCTTTTCGGTGTAGTAACAATCCTCGCACCAAGGATATCAGGATTTTGTGCCACATATGTATGTCCACCACACTTAGGTGCTTAGAAAAAACGTAGTGCTTCGTTACGGCGCCAGTAGTAGTCAGCAGTCCTTCCTACTGAGAAACAGCAGGAAATGGCTGACCTCTTCGTTTTATCTGCCGATAATCTAGAGAGCCATGCCATCCTCAGTTATGAAACTCAGTTGCCAATTATTATCCTAACCGAAGACGCTGATAGTCTTAACACGCAGTTACAGGCCCTGAAAAACTCCCCGAGTCTTGCCTAGTTTATCTTGGATTTCATTTCTTGTGATCGCATTGTGATTTGAGACCCAAACAGAACTCAGTGTATTCACCCTTCCGACTGTTTGGGAATCGTAAGAGGGTTAAGCACGGTTTTTAAAGGAAATTCTCACTGGCATCAGGATTGCAAGGTTCCCTAATGAGGAATTAGGTCTAACACTGTGGTCCTGGAACCATCCGTAGACACTCTAATATATTCCTGTCCTGGCTCAGATTCAAACCGAATCCAATCTTGGGTACAGGAAAAGTCAAATTTATATTTCTATTTTTTTCCTAGGACCATGGCTTTGAGAGTATAGCCTGTGTTACACATACTCATCAGTGCGTCTAGAGCATCTGGACCATGTTTTGTAGTCTGATAAAGTAGCAGTAATATTTTCCCGTGTAATCTTGTTCGATGCATAAGCTATTGTTGGTATTTTCATAGTCGTGCCCCTCCTCGGTGACCCGACGCGGTCCCACTTCTTGCCGATAGCTCCTTTGTACAACCAGAAGGCCAACAGCGCCTCCTATTGTAAGTTTTCGACGTGACATGTTCAGTTCAAAGAAGATTGTTATCCAGCATGACACCCAAATACTTAGCTTCGTTGAATGAAAATCTCAGTTTTGAGATGATTGATTGAAACCCCATTTCTAATGCACCAATCGTCTATGCCTGCGCCTTAGAGATATTCGCTACAGGTAGTACAGCCACATAATTTGTATATGCCTGACCATAGATATTAGGTTTATTGAGAGAGTTGAGTAGTGAATTGACCAATATGCACCACAGCGGTACAGACCATGTGTATCCCTGCAAGCTACTCTGACAACCACCGCCATAAAATATTGACCGGAGTCTTCATCCGCAGTCGTATTTACGATAGAACTGCGCTATCGCTCTAACTTATGGTGCTGAAACTTTGAAGTTATCAAAAAACTGCAAAACATGCTCTGACCTTCGAAACCATTATATAAAGTGGGCGAAAAAAAAATCTCATCAGGTTATATATATCGGTTATAGAGCCACTACTGTACGAAACTAATGACTTGTAACACTGGGATATCTTCAGAATATGAGTAGGAATACATTTGACTTAAGCAACTTCGGAATAAGCTTATACATAAATAGCATATCGAATTTGGAAGGAATCTGAATCTGAAATGATAGCAGATTGCAACGAAGTCTCTTTGTCCGGAACTCGTATATTTTCAATTTATAGAACACAAGTGTCACTGATTGGGAGTCGTTGCAAATTCTCGTGTCGTGTTGGCCTTTATACACTAGTCAGGCATTCAATCGCGTGTAATAATTTTACAAAATAAAACCGCCGGCTCATGCTTTTGATTGTTTCGCTTACTTCGGCTTCTGTAAAATATGCTTTAGTTTATATAGGGTTTTCCAATAAGGACTTGACAAATTTTTTTTCTAAACAAAACGCAAACCATTTGAGATATTTCAAAAACTTTATTATCGGCTTGAAGTACAATCAAAACATTTATGCATGGAACTCGACTTCGTTCATATGGCCACCACGGGCACGTTTGCAGCGGTCGATTCGTTGGATCCAATTTTCAACAACTCGGCCACACATTTCGGCCGAAACGGCCGCTATTTCGCGTTCAATGTTGGCTCTGAGCTCTTCCAACGTCGTCGGCGTGTTGGCATAAACCAATGACTTAACGTAGTCCCACAGAAAATAGTCAATCGTACGAACGATGCGGCCAATCGACTGGCCATACTTACTCTTCCATAAATCGATTGTAGCGTGTACTGTGTAGCTTGTGGCATCATCCTGTTGAAACCACATGTCGACCAAGTCCATATCTTCCAATTCGGGCCAAAAATAATCGGTGATCATGGCGCGATAACGCTGACCATTCACAGTAACGTCGACGAAAAAATATGGCCCAATAACGCCGCCGGTATGCAAACCGCACCAAACAGTCATTTTTTGTGTATGAAGTGGTGATTCATGAAGCACATGTGGATTTTCACCCGATCAATAACGCATATTTTGCTTATTGACTAAAACATTTAGTCAAAAATGAGCTTCGTCACTGAAGATGATTTTGCCATGAAATTCATCATCTTGGCGCATCTTCTCCAGAACCCAATCGGAGAACGTACGTCGCTTCAAATGGTCTACCGGCTTCAATTCTTGAGTTAGCTTGATTTTGTATGGATGTAAACCAAAATCCTCACACAAAATACGCCATAATGTGGTCTGAGCGATGCCCAATTATTGAGAACGCCGTGGAATTGACTGATTTGGATCGTTTGCTACGGACGCCGGAACGGCAGCGATATTTTTGACACTTCGACCAATCCGTTGTGTCACTGACACGGCAACATAACACAACGAATATGTAGACTCAAATTTTTGCACTAATCTAGTTATTGCCTGTCTACTAGGGCGAGAATTACGACCGAAAATTGGAGTTAACGCTCTTAAAGTTGCAGTCACCGACTCCGAATTTCGGTAGAAAATTTTTGTAGTTTGCAGACGTTGCTCGTTCGTATACTTTATCATGATGGAAATGTTGAGCTTACTGAATAAATTGACAGTGATAGTTTGATGATTAGTGAAAGAGTGCGTTCACAAATTAAATTCAAATTTGTCAAGTTCCTATTGAAAAACCATTTAGTATGATTCCTATGTTAATATCTATGTCCATATGTCCCTTGGGAAGATTGTTTTGCATAAGTGTTAGGGTAGTGTTTTCAGTGATTGAAAATTTGTTCTGAACAACTGTATGAAAGTGTATTTAAGGCTGATGGCTTTCTAATCTTTTGTTCAACAAAGTCTTTTACGGTAATAGCTTGTTACAATATAATGCATCTGTATAAACCTTGCTGAGTTTATAGCTCTATTCTTAATGGCTTATGGATCAATTACATCTTTTAAACTTTTGCCATTGCCAATTCCTATGACATGGGACATTTCTTCTTGGTATTCTCGAAGTATTGGATGACAGATTAAAGTTTTCTGTTTCTTGGAACGAGCGGTGGTCTACTGTTTGATAAATAGCTCCTCCTCTAATAAGAACCCTACACAAGTCAATCTAGAAAAATAGCCCGGATCAAAAGACCTGAAAAAACCTTAAATTGATGCAGTAGGTAATTTAGAATTGGCTATTACAAGGCACTGTTGTTATTGCATTACCAGGCTCCTCCGTAACCAATTTCTACATTCTAAGGGCAATGTATTTATCGTCTATAATATTACGGAAATCTGCCGACTTTGTGTGAAGAATACTTTGCCACATGGCGTTAACATTTTGGATTTTGCAGCGCTTATCCACTAAGGCAACAGCGGCTTGGACCTAAGCTCATGTGAGCCTCTCAAAGCAACAAATACCTGTATTCGCACAACCGCCCAGTTACGATAAATTAATATCATCTATAAGGGTCCCGAAGGAAAACAAAGCAGCTAGCATAGACGACATCGCTGCGGTACACTTTGGAGAAATTTTCAGTGCATATATATAGTGAAAGCATAGAAAAGTTTAGAAGCCTCCACCGGAGATTCGTATAGTGGAAATATTTCTAAGCTACCAAATAATGACAACCTGACGGAAGGGAAGTATATGTGTTCACCATACCACAGTGACAGCTAGAATAATTCTAGATCGAATGAAAGAACATCATGATTCAACAATTGACATTTATAGATAGGCTTTCGAGTTGAATCCTACCGCATCCACTACAGTGATACCTTGAAGATCATTTCTGAACAATATAGATTTCCGTTTTAATTGCTGTTCCCAAATTTTGAGAAGGATTTCGATAGCTTGAGTCGGCGAACGAGTTGATGGCGAGCGTTACGAAGGAGATGTAACCCAAACAAATTAGTCGCCATTATAAAGACTACATGCTATAGGGGTAAATTGACAATTCCGCCACACTTTCACTCACAGCGCCTACTCTCTCTTCTGTACCATGGCAGTTAGGCTTTTTAGGCGTCGAGCAGAGTGTTTGTATTATCGACACGAAAGACTGGATGCCATGATGATATGTCAAAAAATAAACAAAAATAACAGCACAGCTTGATTAGATCTTGATATTTCAATCAGAAAAAAACAACACTTTTTGATCCGAAAAGGCAGAATAAAGCATTCAACTTAGACCAAAACCAAGAAAGGATTCCAATATCTAAGTTTAAATCGAACAAACCTATTGGACCTGAGGGTTTCGGGCCGAGGTATTCAAATATACTGCAAAGAACTTTGTAGAGAGCATGCTTCAACTCATTTCTCAGATCTGGTCAGAAGAGTTTATGCCTAATGAATTAAATCTCATCGTAAACAATCTACCAAATTTTCAACACTCCCACAGATTCTGAAAAGAACTCAAGAAGTCCAAATCGATACCGACCATCTTTTCATTGATGTTAAGGTCGCATATGACAGCATTTATACAGACAAACTATATAAAACTCCCTCTTGTTCTAGTATCCCTGACAAACTCTGTCTGTGCAGAATCACGATTGGGAACGCTTGCATCTCCGTTAAGGTCGGTAACAACTTAACTGATATCTTGGATTTCAAAAAATGTTTTTAGACAAGGTGACGCGCTGTATTGTGCGGAACTCTGGCAGCACAACCTATCTAAAGTCTGTGCAACTACTAGAGTATGTCGATGATATTGACATGATTGGTAGAACTCAACGGGGTGACACCGCTGGTATTGAAATGGAATATGCCAAAATGGGTTCAGCGGTAAATGAAGACAAAAATAAATATATATTGTCAACAAGAAGGGATACACAACCACGATGAATTGGACAGAATGTCATAGTCGACAGTTATGGCTGTTGGAAATAGCAACCCACTTAGGCCTATTGGCCCATTGTGATGCCACGTAGCAATATCTACAATCGTCTTACTAATGGAAACAGTTTGAGCTTATGATGAAGCGTAGGAAACTGTTTAGGTCTATACTGTTAAATCGTTTAGGTCGTTCTAAAAGAAAGCTCCTAAGTGAAGTTTTCTTCTCTGGGAGAAGGACATTTATAGAGTAGGTGGAGGATTATTTCCTCCTTTTCCTCGTCCATGCAGATTCTACAGCAATCGTTTGTAAAAGCCCCAAGCCATCTTGCGTGCTTGCCTATGAGGTAGTGTCCAGTGATGACACCTATGATGGCGCCGAGATGTTTCTTATTTAGAAGGATCAGACTCTTAGAGCTGGTCCGACATTCCACCTAAGGTGTGTTCTTTTATTGGCATCTAGCTTTAATGTTACCCTACCCTTTTCCGGTAGACTCTACAGTTCCCTGGAATGTCTCTGTGGCCCTGCAGCCAACAAAGGTGAAGGTTGAATTGCTCTGCCTGTCACTTTAAGGCGAATAGCTGACTGCTGAAAATATCTGGGAGAGTCAAATGAAACAAAATGTCTAATTCCGCAGAGGGGGTAGACCGCACGGCTCCGCTATGCATATGCTGTTCTTTGAACTCTGATTAGTTTAATGCAGTTGGCTGCATTTGCTAAGGCCATCCACCAGACGAATACCCCGTAAGTAAGTATCGGTCTTATGACCGAGATGTATTGCCAGTGGGCTATGCGAGGTTGAAGGCCCCATTTATTCCCAATGGCTTTTTTGCAAGAGAATAAAGCTATTCTTGCTTTATTTTTTTTTTTTTAAAGAACTTAACACTCAAGTGGGTATTATTACACTTAAAATGCCTCAACACGTGTTAAGTTTTTTAGGAAAATGAGACAGAAGGAGAAAGAAAGACTTTTGGGCTCAGTGGGTATTTCGCTCCATATGGGTGGCATCCAACATTTAATGGGGAGACTAAATTTTTAGTTGGTTAGGTCTCCAGTTTAGTTTCCTGTCAAAAATGAAACCCAAATATTTTGCTGTATCGGAAAATACTAAACTGGTACCGTTTATTAAAGAAGAGCCTATAATTGGAATTTTGTATTCCCTAGAAAAGAGGACAAGATGAGTATTACTGGGGTTTATTCCCAATCCACAGCGATCTGCACAACGGGTTAATCTATTGAGATTTACTTGAAGGAGTTCTTTTATGGTATTAAGATGCTTACCTGAAGCGGCTATACGCTCTATACAAGATCTAAGTTATCCCAGTCCCGATTTATGGCACTGAAGCATGACTTTTATCGAAATCGGTTAAAGATATCCTCTGTCTTTTTGAGAGAAAAATGCTTCGTAAAATACTTTTTCAAATTTGCATTGACGGGCTTTGGAGGAAAAGATTCAACGACAAATTATACGAGCTGTTCGACAATATTGAACTAGTTAGAAAGCTGCCCATCAGTCGGCTGAGATGGATAGGACACGTAGAGTTCTGGTTCACAAAGTCGCAGAGCAGATTCTTCGACTTTAACCCTGAGGGAGAACGCAGTAGATGAAGACCTCAATTTAGATGGCAAGCACAAGTAGAAGGGGATCTCAATAGACTTGGAGTGTACAATTGGAGGCAGTTGGCAAAGGGCTAACTGGAGAGAGAGGCTTTTTTATTGAGGCCCAGGTTCACCACGACATTTAGCTCCACCTAAGTGAGTAAGTAAACAATGTTGTCCTGCAGAATTATACACGCAATGCCAAAGGTGCACTGCATATCCCTTCTTGTGACTCTAATTTTAATTTTGCTCCAGTATGCAGACTAATTCTAATTCTACTATTCTATCTATTTCTACATGAGCTGGTTTCCGCATCAGTTTTATTTTTTATTGATTTAATTATAATAGAATATCTCGAATTTTGGCTACGACAAGGGTGTTATTAGAGGATCAGCGACGCTTTGTAGTATTGGAAGATTATCAGAGCAGGTGATCCATTTACTCGTACCTGCTGTTTGAGAACCCCTATTTTTAGCTTCCAGAATTGCTACTTCTTCAGTGGTGTAAATAGGGGCAGTGTTAGATAGGATACCTTGAATAATTAAGGAACCTTCTCGATTTACAACTGCAAAAGCTGTGTTAGCTTTGGTTTTAGAGCCATCTATAAATAAGAAATTCCAGTCTTTACTTTTCAGGCCAGGGTAGATTTCAAGGAATCGTGAATTTTAAATAGCAGAACACGTTATTCCCTATCGGAGCTATTGTAAATGGAAAAGAACTGATTCATTTTGGAGGGACCATGGTTGTTGAGTTGGTGTAAATTTGTGTATTCTAAATAGAGATGGGCTTAGCTTTTTTGAGGATTCTATGGTGCGGTATATTGTGGAAGGATCCCTTGTTGTGTTTGTGAGTAAAAGCTTATAAACAGGATACAAACTTATCGATTTCCGAACCTGTTTGAAAAAAGAGTTTGGCATTGAGTTTTGCAATGATTTTAAGGTGTCGTCTATATGTATTTATAGTTGGTGTGGTTTTAAAAGCACCTGGGTTTTTCCGTGCTGCTTGGTGGTATTTTGGTGCGATTAGGGCCAGGAGAAATGCACCACTCATTAATTCCGTTAAGCAAGCGAGAAAGAACCCATTTTTTCATCTAGATTATTGTATTTACATAGTATAATAGCATCGTTAAAAACGACTACAAAATTTATAACTCATAAGGAAGATCCTTATGGGATACCATAATCGAGCGGCATAAGTTTCGAAAACATGTTCCGAATTTTTATATAGCATCAATGATGGATCCACGTATTTTTGGGCCTTAATCCCTTAATTTGTCAAGGATTAGGTAAATACCTATGCGGTCGAAAGCTTTTTCAAAATTTAAGGCCAGCATGGTAATGTGGTTCCGTGCTGAGCGGGCGATTATGACAACATAGTCAATGTGAACTAGATCTTATATACAGGCATCAGGCAGGAGAAGGAATTGTTTTCAAACCGATTCTGATCTGTTTACTTGTTTAGGCAACATTTGAACATGCCATCATATTTTCTGGGTATTTCCAGCTAATTTCACGTTTTTGAGAACTTGGACAAGTCCGCTCTTCGACCTTTTCAGCTTTTCGTTATTGACCAGATGATCCTCTGTAGACTTTTACAACTAGATACGTCCACGCCTTTAATAATATTTTTTACATCTTGGCTTTTTTTTTTTTAATTTAAGGAGGCTTCAATAACCTAATATAGAGTTCTACAGCGACCTGTAAAAAACAATGAAATAAATAGAAGCAGTATAGGTGTCAGAGCTATTTTTCTAAAAATTGAAAATTAAAAATGATATAAAATAAATACTGCAATTGACGCAATGACTTTCACAGGGAGAGGGAGGAAGCACTATCCAGCTATGGTAAAATGAGTCCCTTTTTTTATTCAAATCGAAGTAAAATCTGCATCAGTTTCATTGAAAACAAAAGGAGCAATGCAAATCTAGTGCACCGATGTAAAAGCTTTTTTTTCGCAACTGTATTCTCATATACAAACGCTAGAAAAGATATACTTGTGGGGTTTTCGTATCTATGTAAGTTGATGGATATGGAAGTGCACTCAGACATGATTCTCGTCGTTCATATGTTTTCGTCAGACATGTTGTGCAGCCAGCGGGCTTGAACATACCGTAACCCTGTAGTATTTTGTTAAATGATTTACACTATTTTATCATCCTTTGAGTATGTATCTACCACCTTTGCTAAGCATTGTACATATACCATAACTGCATCTGCACATGATGAACATGCAAGTGCCTTTGCAGGCAACATGAAGCATAAAGCAGAAAGCAAAAAGTAGAATGCAGAAAGCAGGAATGCCTTTATGCCTGTACAGCATAATATCGCTTCACTTTGTGCAAAACGCTGCGCCAAACAATGTTTTGCATAGTTTTTCCTGCATACGTGTAACAATTTTTTTAATGTTTGAATTCAAACTCCTTCTCAACCCAAGGCTTCGACTCTTTCTTAGTGTGCTTCAGTTCTTCTAGGATGCAGGTAATTCAGACACATTTGCAGCTATATTTGTAATTCCCATCCCGCCTTGCTTTTGTGACGTAAATGGTAGAAACACCATTTCCGAAAGTGAGCTAACGGAGATAAAGCTTCCCACGCACGAACTTCAAAATAGACAAAAAGGCTGTAACAAAACCATCCGACGAATTATTGTACTTGTAACTTTAATGCCGTTGTGGTCATTGGACCTTGATTACGTAAATTGCTGACAGTTTGCCATCAACACGTCAACTCTAAATTATTCAGTTGAAAACCCACTTCATTGTGACGTGAGTGCGATATATGCGAACGTGTTTTCTTAGATACGAACTGTTCTGTCTGTCTGATCCAAAGACGCATTACTAAATCTAGAGACAGTGTTGCCATGTATAATACGATGGTGTTTGCAAAATATGGAATTTATCAAAGCAAGTGTTCAACTTGAGTGTTACTCGGATAGAAGACGATCTGTGTTACCATTTACTATATTGAGGGACGTGGCCTATATGAAATTTAAGGAATTGGATACAGAGGCGTATAAGTCCTCAAGACGTCACCACCAGCAGTACCCACAACAATGTTTCTGATAAAACATTTCGATATACGAAGAGAAATAAAATTAGTTTGCACCTACTCCGGATGGATTCTTGGAGTACATGACTGATGTGAGATACATATATACTCGTACCATGGCCACCGGCACGCTGCTTAGAAATAAACATAAGACATTTGGTTAAAATGGGCTTTTACGACATTAAGTGCAGGACTCCTGGAACATGTCAACTATGCGACGTGTATTTACACTACATCACTTCAACGCAAAAGACATCTTTGGCGTAATAGTCGAGACGATTACCCGAAAAGACTACAAACAGGAATTACAATATAAACGGATTCATTAAATAACTCAATGAACGAACCTCTAGTACTCCTTGAATTAAGTTTACCTTCTTGTATACGACCTTTCATTCCTGTTTTATCTCTTTAGTGAGGATATGCAAATTATTTCGATCGTTGGACCGAAGTCTCGAATTTATGTCCGTATACAGGCAGTAGAGTTCATTACTGTTTCCTCGATAACGACGTCAATGCCAATGCTGGTATGATCACAAACAATATTCTCTTTGGAATTAGATCCTATATCCCTCATCGGATAAAGAGTGTTACATCAAAATAAAGTGCCACACTCAAGGTGCTCCGATAAAATCTGCTGCATCTCCTTTGAAATCTGCCCCATACCACCACTTCTGGGATGGTGTCGAAAACTTTCCGGACCGAAATGCAGGTGTCCATCCATGGTGAACTAGCCATATAGTCTGGTTTATTCGAGCTTTACTGACGAAGTCGGCATTGCTTGCTATTGGAACGTCTTCTCCATTCTCCATTGATGCAGATAGGATCGAAAGAACTTTTTTCTCGATGGTCTTGTTGCCTTGACACGTTCTTTTTACCTGCTATTTAAAATTTCGTACGTTATTCCTGTATTACAAACCCTCCATATCTGTGATCGGCTTTTCGTGTACTTTTTCTTCTCCTACGATGTTCCTTCCATCAAATTTGCTCGTCAAACTCATGAGTGGCTCTTGTCGTTCATTGCAGCCCTCTTGCACACTTCTAGTTTAGCTGCATGATTTTGACTGCATTCTTCATCAAACCAAGGATTCCCTGATGGCACTTTCACAGCGTTTCCAGTGATCTTCGGTACTCGATGCTGGAGGCATTTGAGTTGTTTTGAGATTTCGGGACACCCGTTAGTGCGCGCAATTTTCTACGTTATATCTTCTCGCAGTAGTTCTTCTTTCTTGTGGCAACCTAGCTGCAACAAGGAAGTGATCCAAGATAGCGTGGGCGACCCGGAATGTTTGGACATCCAAGATACTGGATCTTGATACTCGTACCTCGATCGCAAACTGATCAATTTGATTTTCATTTGGTGATCCGATGATCGCCTTGTCTCTTTATACATTATATATTAGGGTGAGGAATACTGCGCTTACTATAGTGATATTTCATCCCACCCTAAAGGCAATGAGGTAAGCCCATTGCCAGACGTGGTTTCTCATGTCCTATGGCGTCATACTTATTACATTGCTCACATGTCTTTTCGAAGAACTCGTGGAAAGGAAAATAATGTTTCTCACGAAGGGTCACATGAATTTAGAAGTAGTTGAACTTGAAGGACTATTGTATAATAGGCTGACCAATGTTTTATATCTAAGAATTTAAGTGTAAGTTCCGCTGGGTTTTAGCTAAGCAATATTGACGGCTCTTGCTTGCTCTTGAAAGAAAGAAACGTCATTTATCGATATATATCTATATACATTTCAATATACATTTAATTTAAAACTTTTTCAGACATCATATTTCTTATCTTCACCCAGAATTCTTAGCCAACGCACATCTTTTCGACCGTTTTTCGTCCCCAGATAGAAGCAATTTTAATCTGGCAACACTGATGCTAAATGGTAGATTTTTATTCTTTTTATTTCAAAAGAGCCAGAGATTGTAAATTTCGGACTGAAATACATATACACAGACATGAGTTCCTTCAACTTTTATTGTTAAAACTATTGGTGGCGTAGTTTTTCGGTTTTATCCAGTCCTGGGACTTGAATATAAGGACTGCCATTTACTACCATATCAACTCTACCATTCGTCTAACAATACCCATAAGTGGTTTATGTTTGGTATTTAGCATAAGACGAATGTTTTGTTCAGTTGAAATATATCCCCTGTTTTTTTTTTTTGCATCTATTGTGCTTTTATGGAAATGGTGTACATGTATGAGAGCATAACCACATGTCCAACTTCAAGTGGAAAATGAAGGCAACAAAATTTAAATTTTTGTGTAAAACTTGACATAAGTTGTACATATCGCCACATTCGACTACATACGAGTACATGCATACATATATCTACATCTTACTCGTATATGTAGTAGTTTTCCCAAAAGAGAAGCCTGTAACTGTATCTCAGCTTTATTGAAGCTGTAAACAAATAAAACCTTACGGACAGATTGTCCGTTAGCTGTTGTCTGAAATAAATTCAATTTTGTAGATGTTATACGGACTTGTAAGCAATTTTGTCGGCACTTCATACTTTCTATATACTTTCCTTTTGTATGAGTTTACATGCTCATAGTTTGCATGTGTATGTATAAGTGTTATTTATGACATTAAGCTTTTTGTTGATCTAAACTACAATTTAGATATACTCATCCTGGGAGGCCAGTTAAAGGACCAGAACAACAAGATAACAGGAAAACGAACAAGTTTTAATGCATTTTCTCTAAATTGGAAAACAATAATTGTTTGCAATTGTGGAGTGTTTACAAAGTCAACAGTCTGAACGAGTTTCAGCTTTGTGGGATGTGTTTTTGTTTTGCCAATTTTTCCATGCACAGGGAGACTTCACATCCTGAGGAGGTAGACTGTTGGGGAATCTAAAGTGATTTGGAAAATACCTGCTTGCAACCTTGAGAGATTTATTTTTAAAATGTTATTTTAATTGCTCTTAAATAAGACACGTTGTTTGTTCCGTTTTATACGACTTGATGTTGTTGTTCTAAAATCTGTTGTTAATTTTACTTTATCTTTCACGTAATGAAAGTAGCGAACATTTTCTTACCTTCTTTAAACTGCATCCGTGAATAACGCCACATCGAAATACAGCATACATCTCTGCTTAATACTTTCCTCAAACTATTTTCTCTATACGCTCACAGTTACTCATAAAGAAGGTTTTACATATGTACGCGCACAGATTTAGCAGTATATATGCTCCCTGGTATAACAAAGGCCCAAAACAAAGAAGGCCATGGTGTATTGTACTCCTTGTGAATTGCTCTTACTATAATTCCTCAGAAAGATGGGTAAGCGCTTCAGTGATCAAATGTCTACAGTATCAGCGCAGAGTACCTGAAGCTTAATATGAGCATAGGCCAGACACTCAGAGACAAAGATGATGCTCCGCGGTGTTATCATCACTCTGACAGAAAGTATTTTACGGTGCTGTGTCATTTATGGCCAGCTGTAAGCAAGCTACAGATCTAGAGTTCTTTCCATTAAAAGACAGCAGAAAAAAACCCCGATGATCTTTTAGAAACATCGGAAGGCATTCGTTCGGTCTGCCTACAATCTGGCTGCACGGCTATCCTCATAAAAGACTCAACTGTTTTCTAACCGAGAAAGGGGACAGTTATAATGCGAATTCAGGTCCAAATAAGCACTGTTCTGAGCTTTGCCTAGCAGGTTTATTGCGGTCTCATTTTCCGCAATTTCGGTATGATTGAGAACCACACATAACTCAGTGAATTCAGCATTCCGCTAATTGTAATTCTGAGACTAGTTTAGAAGTTGCAAGGGGAGCATCACGGCTTCAAGCATAGCTCTGCTATTGCTCTGGATGCACATACATCGCCAGCTACACGTACTCGACACAATATAGTGTATTGCTACCAGGATTGCGTATATTCCTACTTCAGGCGAAAGTTTTCCTTACGAGTAGTGTGATCTGACGTTGTTGTCCTCCTGAAATCCATCCGTGAACACCTGACTACCTGACTACTGGCTCAAATTCTGACCGAAGCCATTCCTAAACACATAAGATATAATTATAATTAGTCTTATCATAGCCGTGTATATCCAAACAAAGTATCCTCATCGGTGGTACCGGTGTTAGCAGAAAAGTTTTATATCGTCAATTCGCCATCACTTAATGCTACCACGAGATATGAGACAGATGTTAAGGGAACAGATTGCATTTCCAATTCACCCCTTTTGGCAGTAAAAACCCAGAACGCAGGCAGTTTCAGCGCGATTTCAGGTCTTGGCAAGTCCCACTATGAACTTTGCCTAGGAAGTTTACAGGCGATCTCTTTTCCCGAATTTCATTCTGACATAGGACCCAGACAAGACTCTGTGGATTCAGCCTTCCAACTGCGTTCAAGGAATCATTACATTCTCGAACTAAACTGAGGGCGGTGAGCAAGTTCAGTATGGTAATTGGCGTAGTTTGGCTGACTCCATAAATTCATATATTTTCGTCCCTCCATCTATTCCTTATAATAAAGTTTATTGATACCAGGATGTATGTCGAATGTCTTAAGCAGGAAGATATGCAAGCAAACATTGGTTCGGAAAGTTTTGATTATGTTCATGTTTTTAGCCAACATTCTGGCGGAAACAAGTCTTCAGGTGAGTAAAAGTCGACTGCGTGTACACGCAGCGACAAGGGTAATGCGTTGGGTAGCATTGCCATTGCGTTAGGAGCCATTGGCTAGGAGTAAAATGCTGTTGGCACCGAGGTTATCAAATCTCCAGTGCGAATACTAGATAAAATTTTGATATTAACATTAACATCAATGTCTTATCCGCCCAGCCACCCATTGCTCCTCTAATTTATTTCACACATATTTCCATTTAATTGTTTCTGCCTAATTTGCAATAATTCACACAAGCTATTCCTCGCTCACCGCCTTTTGAGTTTCGACACAAAGACTGACCTACCCCAATTAATCATCATCATCATGTCAGAGTTATGTGGAAGTGTGATTTGTTCCCTAACAAATCATTCAAATGCTGTTATGATGATCTGTATTGGTCTTTGTTGTAAGTCGTTAGATTCTGTTTGTATTGGCTAGAGCAAGAGATCCATCGTGTAGTTTTTTTTTTATTGTAATGAGTGTAAGGACATTTTACCTGCTATTGCAGATCACATCCGGATAACGTCCAGTAAAATCGATGATATACCGGTGTAGTGCCAGCCCCTATCGTGTGCTTCGTGCAATATTTCAATTGTTATTTGAATCTGCAGTTATCTAACCGCCAATAATCCCTCGGTCATCTTCTCCACCACCACAACCTTCTCCAGTAATTGAAATCACTACACCACCTCCTAAATTCATTAGGATCTTCTCCATCGCCTTCAAAGTAAGCATCCCACTAAATTACGCACGGATGCTCATCAACCCTGCTTCGGAACTCATCACTCTGGGTGAAATAACCATGGAAAAATTAAAACCGAATACTGGGGTCAACATACATCGCAATGATACTACCATTAAATCCAGTATTAAAAATAATAATTTAAAATCCACTAAGCCTAGAGAACAGAACCATGTTGATATTAAGTCTAACCCTAAACCGAGTCTTAAGGCTAATTCTAAGCCTAACTGGTACAATAAAAAAACCTGATCCAAATTGGAGTCTTAAAGTCTGTCTGTCTGGTCTATCAGTCAGTTATACACAATACAATCTTCCACCCTGTCCAACCCAATTACCAAAAGTGTGTTTTTTAATTTGGATCCTTCCTCCCTCCTTTAAAGAACCTGACAACATTTCATAATTCTATTCGCTGCCATATTCTTATATTCTAAACCCCTCTTTGTAATAAGTGTCAGTATTATTGTAATATTTTAAAAAATTATTTGGGGCTCGTAACCCCACCAATATAGCTAGCGAGGCATAATGACAATTTGTATAGTCAGTTGAAGATCGACTACGAAACTATAAAGACGAACTAATTATTAAGAAAGTAATAAAAAGCGACCAAACGTTACACTGTTCATTTACGCCAGACTCCAGCTCTGATACCACACCACCCTAATTTTTAAACCCCGTACTTCCTCTAGAGGCAAAATTAAACAAGCACCTTACCAATTCGGGGGAGACTAACCGATATTTTCTCTCTCGATTAAGAGACCGCAGATTACATGATAACGTTCGTTTATATCACGCTTATCTATATGACAACCTTTAGTATCTATAATTTTTTTTCAACGTGATTCAAGGTACATAATCAAGAAGGCTTGATTTTTGGACTCTATAAAGTCTCCAAAGGTTTTCTTCTGCCAACAAAATGACTCCAGGAGAGTACGGTGGATGCGAAAGGATTTAAAATCCCGACTGCAACAGTTTTTGCACCATTACGCGTGATGTATGGGGTCTAGTATTGTCATGCAATAGGATCGCATTATGGCTTTTAGCCAACGCAGTTTTTTTTTTCAGGCAATTTCGGATGCACTATGTCCATTTCCTCACAATATTTGACTGCATTTATCGTTTCCTCTGGTTGAAGAAATGAAAAGTGAATCGGTCTTTTCTGGGTCAAAATCTATTGCAGTTTGGGGGTGTATTTTGGTATTTCTTCTGCATTAAATCGCTGATCAGATGTTTCACGGTTGTCATCCAAATCCACTTTTCATGACATGTGATTATAGGGTGCCAAAACCGTTCATTTTGGTGCCTTAAGCTCAGTGATGCACAGACTTCTACGTGGCGTAGTTTTTGTGTCTCGTTCAGTTCATGGGGCTCCCACTTACAAGTTTTTTTACTTTTCCTGTTGGAGTTACATGTCGACTTATTGTCATGTGAGATACTAACATGCTCTGTGCAATATCCCGCACTATTTTTGTTGGGGGTTTATCTACCGTTGCTTTTAAAACACTATCACCTACCCACGTAGTTTTCGAGGCTAGGATCCCTCGAACGGAACTTAGCAAACTAATGTCGGATGTTGCGTTCGCTTACCGCTACATCCTTAAATTATCATTAATATTTTCCACTGCCAGAGACGCATTATGTAGCAGTTTAAGTTCATAAAGGAAGAGAGTCCGAGTTTGAGCCGTCGACAGCATAATAAACAATTCCTAGAAAAAAATTATTGTAGTTGCAAAGAATCATAAAAGCCTCACATGCACCACTTTATCTTATAAAAAAAATGTTCACTTTCTGCTACAGATGTTTACTCGAGAGCTCCTTATTGAGTGGAAATCGGACATGTGGTACATCCTAATACATATTTATTGCTACTATATTCGCCGCTCTGAACCAATTCAAGTCTAATAAGATAAAGAAAATATTTTCATCGAATGCCTTACTGCCTCTAGTTTGCATCAATTAAGTGGTGTCACAAATAACATTGGCAGAGCACTCTTACTTACTTAATAGTCTTCGCCACTGATACAGGTGACTGCGTCGTTTTAGAACGTAGATATCTTCTCTCTAAGTTGGACAGTTACCACCCTCCCCTTTCTCTGATACAATCTGACGTTGTCGTATGAGAATGGTCTTAATCCCATTTCCCATGAGTATTATTACAGTTCTAATTTTCATATGGCAAACTACGCCAAATTGAACAACCTCCTCAGTACGACCAATTTTAACTTTCTCTACAATAATCCTAACCTTGCTGTTAACAATGCTCTCCCATCCTTTTATACCGACATTTTTAAATGTCTCTCATAGTCTGCACCTTTTTTTACCCAAAAATCATCCCTAACCCTGGTATAATAAAGAGCAGTGCTCTCTATCTAACAAGAGAAATAAGGTCTGATATATTTACTTAAAATCGCATTCCGACGCCGATGTCTTCAACTACCGGTCTACCCAAATAAATTTCTCTATAATATTTTATGCCAATCTCTCTATGACAACTATTTAAAGCGAATGGACCGCACACTTATTTGTGACCCCAAACGATTTTTTTTGTTCATCAACACTAAAAGTAAAAACCATCTCTTAATTTTCTTGATAAGTCCTTGGGCGATCCGTACTTAAGAGCCAGACCACTCTTAGTTTTCCTACTTAAATAATTGTCCACAAAACAAGTTTGGAGTTCATAACTTTAGAGCAAATTAAAGATAACATAATAAACCTCAGAGATAATTAGTCTGTACCTGATGGGGCTCCTCCTTATATTCTTAAGGAAATTTAAAATACATCTAGCCCAATCATTTACAGCTTTCTATCAACCAGGGAACATTTCCCTCAATCTGGAAAAGTCCTTTATTATTTCCGTACATAAAAAATAGAGCAAAAATTATATTTCCAACTATCGACTAATTGCTAAGCCGTCCTGCATACCTAAAATTGTATACCGCTTGTACTTGTAAACCTTTCGTTTCCCAAAAGCAGCAAAGATTTATCAAAGGTAGATCTACAATCACCAACCTAACGAAATTCGTATCAAGCACTATATGTGCACTATATGCAAAGGCGCTTGGTTTCCAAATAAGCTTTACGAGTATAACGCGAACCTACGTGCTATTTAAATGAACGACATTATTATATTATCCTCCGCTTCCTCTGGTATCCCTCAAGGTAGCCACCTTGGTCCCTTATTATTTATTCTGACTGAATACTGATTGATTGTATCATTGAAAATTCATACATATTTGTTTACGCAGATAATATGAAAAGCAGGAAGATTTAGAGAGATTTTTTATAGGTACTTGGTGTGAGAAGAATTTCCTTGAGCTTAACGTCAATAAGTGTCAGGCTATAACTTATACCTGTAAACGCCCTCTTAGTTCACCACGTTGCTATCTGATCTTTAATCTACCTGTTCCCTTAGTGAATGGGTTGCGAAATTTAGGTGTTATCTGTGATAAAGAACTTGATAATACTCGTATGATAAAAAAAATCCAACTCGGCTCTTAGCTTCATTAAGCGCTGGTGTAAGGAGTTTCCAATCCTTATCTTACTAAATATGCTTACATGATCTTTGTTAGGCCTCTTCTTGAATATGCAAGCCAAGTTTGATCATTGTACTACAGAACTCAACAACCCGCGTTCTTCAACCCAGGTTTTACGATTCCCTCTATGCGTTCTTCCCTGGAATGATATCCAAAACTTACCAGCATACACTGATCGGCTGAAACTTATAAATTCACAGCCCCTTTTTATACCCCAAAGGGTTGCCGATATTCCCTTTATTTATCAGATATTAGTTGGTAATACATATTTATTGTCCTTCTTTACTTATCTTAACTTATCTCTTTTAACAATAACCCTCGTAATCTTAGGTCTGTGCCACTTTTCCGGTCCAATCTTCACAGAACGAATTATGGACACCTTGAGCCAACGTCTAGAATGCTTCTTGAAGTTAACGATATTCTACCTCCCTTCGAGTAACACCTCAGCAAACTGTTCCTCAAGAACATTCTCCTTTCCACCTGTGCTCCATGCCCCATGCCTCATGCCTCAGTTTCTTTAACTACTCCCACCCTTTAGTTGCTATTTTTTAGGTTTAAGTGAAATTGTTAATTTTAAGTATAGAATATGTTTGTAATAAACTTAAATAAATCTATCTGAGGTTGACCCGGGACTCAAATCAAATCCAAAAACATCTAATCAAAGGAAGGGAGATCCATTAGTTCACCTAGAGTAAATATTATAGCCGTATAGATCTCCCTTTGATGACATACCGTATGTCTTGCCAATGCCAATAAGCTTACAACGGCTTGTAGGTTTTTGACGTGACATGTTTAATTCAAAAAAGTTTGCTATCCACAATATTGAATATTGCTCAAATACTTACCTATGCTGAATAAACGGATGGTGACGCCTTTCAGCACTAGATGAAATAACCATCTCAGTTTGTTAGAAGAGAACCACCTCAGTTTCTCATATATCAATCGTTGATTATGTAAAAGAGCTGCCTCTAGAGCCGCTTCGATAGGTAGCTACCTCAGCTACAAATCCCTCACCGTACACATTAAAAATATTAAGATCCAAGACTGATTTAGAGTTCGTTGAGGGAACACTATGCCAGGAACTTCTCTATAACTATTACTTTTTCGAACGAGTTAGTTGATACCGAAAATCCTCAAAATTTTGCAAATTTTGTATCGGGAAATCTCTGCACTAAATCAAATGAGACTGCATCTAAAAGCAGATACTGTTGCTGATTGAAATCATTGAAAACAAAACTACTCATATGCCTAAGGTACAATGAACAATAGGTACACGTGTGAAGTGTTGTTTACATGGATAAATATCACATAATAATACGGCGGGTTATGTACGTAATAAAACCAGATCAACAGTAGCCTCTTCTACACTCCGTAAGACACTTGTTTCCACATG
Source organism: Volucella bombylans (assembly GCA_949129095.1). NCBI lineage: Eukaryota > Metazoa > Arthropoda > Insecta > Diptera > Syrphidae > Volucella > Volucella bombylans. Next base: position 123,644,143 of record OX422142.1, on the reverse strand, counting down.
CAAAAAATCCAACTTTATGAAAATGAAACGAAATCACAGCATTTGGATTGGAAATTGAATTGAGTTTTTCCTTCCGCAATAAACAGGGCGCAATCTTCAGTTTAAAAAAATCTCAAATACCAATCTCAATCTACAAATGTAAAAACAAAATCATATCCTTTTCTCATTCCAACTCAGCACTACCTTTGCCATTTTACGAATTTTCTTCAAAAATTAAATAAAAATCTACACGTGGTAAACGTATTTACATAAAATATGACAAAAAACCAACTGCAAGCCAAGATATGAATACACAGATACTCCTATCCCAGCAGATACTCAACTCGCATCTAACAACATTATTTGAGAATTTCAAGATAAAAATTCCATAATATATTCCACATCTGCGCTACAAATCCATCCCGAGTCCCTGGCGTGTCAAAGGATCAATCTTCGTTTTATTATCCTGTTGCTTGGAATATTATTTTCGTAGCGCGCATTCTTTTTACTTTTTACAGCCCTAATGTCGGCAATAAAATCCCTTATGGCGAGTGAAAATACTCATGTTCCCTTGACATACTCGTACAAATGAGGATGAGGACGAGGATGAGTTGGAGTATAAGTGTGAGTATATGTCACTATGGGTCTGAGTATGTCATCGCTGATGGCATATGTGAAAGTGAAAGACTCAAGGGACTTTAGAGCCTTCAACACTCGAGCACATTCTTGGCCTTAAAAAAATTATTCTAAAGCATTTTTCGCATAATTTTCCACCATTCTCTGACTTCAGTTCTACTTATTTGTCGCCGTCGTTTTTGTTTTCTTTTCGTTATTTCCCATTTTTGACAGAATTTCACAAATTCACAAATGAGTTTCATTAATTGCTTTGTAGACAGTTACACTAACATACTTGTACTAACACGAACGAATACCATACATTAATTCATTCACCACCCTGTGTCTAAATTAAGAGACACGAAAGAATTCGTGAAATGGTTTTGATGCGGGTAACCACCACTTAAATTGCGCACTCTGTTTCCATCTAAAATAAATCCCTCATCAGATATGAGGTGAAAATTTCAACAAAAAATAATAAACGAAACAGTTCAGGCCATTGGTATTTATGGCTGAAAAGCCATCCGGGCACTACTACTTGGTGTTGCCGTTGGATAAAAAATATTAAACAGGTCCTCATAGAGAGGGAGCCTTAATTGGAAAAGGTTACTCGACGCAAAAAACATGAGGGAAAGTGTTGGGAATGATATTGTTAATTTGAGTGCTTTCGCTGGAAACATTTCCATTCCTGATCGTATGGCTACTAAACCTATTATTTCAGAAAAATTCATAGAAATTGGACTCTACATAACGCGTGACCAGATAGCAATGATAGTTTTTCCAATTGTTTTATTATATTCACTAAGGTTTGCGATTTAATCATGCTTACCAAAGGTGTGGAAATTATTAAAAATTGTTATCGAAATTCCGGCTCAGTTCTAAATTTAGTTGCGAGATCGGTCGTCATCATGGCTTCAGTGTGCAGGCAATTCTTCGAACCGTGGAAAAGTTTGAGCGCGAGTACACTCTTTTGCATTTTAAGCCACCAACCAGTCATAGATTAGTGCGAAATGAAGAAAACATAGCCGCCGTAGCGGCCAGTATCGCAGAAGACCGGGAAATGTCGATTCGGCGCCGATCAGCTGAATTGGGCATCGCTAGAGAGTCAAACCAGCTTATTTTACGGTTGTATGTTCTTATAAAATTGTGCTGGTGCAGGAACTGAAGCCGGGCGGCAATAGACAATGTCGTGAGTTCACCAATTGGGCGCTACAAATGGTGGCCGGATTTTGGCCAAAAAATCGTCTTCTCGTACGAGGCCCATTTTTGGCTCAGCAAGAAAAATTGCCATTATTGAAGTGAACACAATCCACATGTGCTCAGCTAAGCATCAATGCATCCAGAAAGATTGACTGTTTGGTGTGTTCTATGGTTCTTTCTTTCGAAATGAGGAAGGAGACACGATTAACGTCAATGATCTCAGGTATAGAGCGGTGTTAACCGACTTTCTGTAGTCAAAGCTCGATAACATCGATATATCCGAGCTGTGGTTCCAACAAGACGGCCCTACATGCCATTCAAGCGACGCAACCTTCGAAGTTGTGAAGGAGAAATTTGGCGACTGGGTCATCTCACGGCGAGCGTTCATCAATTATCCGCCGCAATCATGCGATTTGACACCACTCGATTATTTTTTCTGAGACTGCGTCAAGTCCTTAGTCTACGCTAACAAGCTAACCTCTTGGGGCGAGCTCGCGGCTAACATTCGACAGGCTATTGCCGGAATAACGCCGCACATATTGGCCATTGAAAGGATGTGCTATTTAATACCTAATGGCATGAACTTAGCTTCAAAATAAAGTCCGAACCAATTTTATATCTCACAATGTTGTTGTTTTATTTAAAATCTTTTTCCTATAGTTTTTATCTGTTTCTTATCATAGTCTTCTTTGTTGATCCCTTTAAATAATAACATTTGTAGAGGTGTTCGTTTGAGGGATGATTTCATCTGTAGAGTCAATTCACTCTCTTCCGAGACATTTCTTCATGTTTGGAAACAGAAAATTGTCACTGTGACCAAACTCTGGGGAATATGGTGGATAAGGAAGTAATTCGTAGCCCATTTCATGAAATTTTCATGACAATTTGTACCAGTGCATTGTCTTGAGAACATTGTCTTCCAATTATCGTTCAACCGGTCCAATAGGTTGGTATAACAATCGGGGCAGACTGTTTTTTGATGGTAATCGATGTAGATTACGCCGCATGAATCCCAAAAAACTAGCACCAATTCGCCTGGAGAAACCCACTGTGTCGATTGCTACTTGATCTCCAATGTGTTGTTGTGGATCCATGTTTCGTCCTCGGCTTTGAAACCGCAAACAATTAACTGCGATTGAACAACGATAATCACTCCTCAAAATGTGTCACACGAAATTGCTTTTTATTTTATTTTATTTTCACCAAATTTTACGCGGTTGTCTGCTTCCAGTGACTGTTAATCTTAATCATAATGATGTCGCTTGTTCACCATTTGACAGAAGTCTATCGACAGATGGTATTACACTAAAGCGGTGTGTCACAGTAAAAAATCGGAAGACTTGTGAATTTGTTGCCAAAATTGAAATAAAGGTTTTTCCAATAGGGGCTTGACAACTTTGAATTTAATTTGTGAACGCACTCTTTCACTAATCATCAAACCGTCTCTGTCAATTTATTCAGTAAACTCAACATTTTCATCAAGGTAAAGTAAAATTTTCTACAGAAATTCGGAGTCGGTGACTGCAACTTTAAGAGCGTTAACTGCAATTTTCGGTCGTAATTCTCGCCTTAGTAGACAGGCAATAACAAGTTTAGTGCAAAAATTTGAGTCTACATATTCGTTGTGTTATCTTGCCGTGTCAGTGAGATAATGGGTTGGTCGAAGTGTCGAAAATATCGCTGCCGTTCAGGCGACCGTAGCAAACGATGCAAATCAGTCAATTCCACGACGTTCTCAAGAATTGGGCATCGCTCAGTCCACATTATAGCGTATTTTTCGTAAGGATCTTGGTTTACACCCATACAAGAATTGAAGCCGATAGACCATTTGAAGCGACGTACGTTCTCCGATTGGGTTCTCGAGAAGATGCGCGAAGTTGATGAATTTCATCGCAAAATCATCTTCAGTGACGAAGATCATTTTTGGCTCAATGGGTTCGTCAATAAGCAAAATATGCGTTATTGGTCGGGTGAAAATCCACATGTGCTTCATGAATCACCACTTCATCCACAAAAAATAACTGTTTGGTGAGGTTTGCATGCCGGCGGCGTTATTGGGCCATATTTTTTCGTCGACGATAACGATCGTCACGTTACTGTGAATGGTCAGCGTTGATCACCGATTATTTTTGGCCCGAGTTGGAAGATATGGACTTGGACGACATGTGGTTTCAACACGATGATGCCACAAGCTACACAGTACACGCTACAATCGATTTATGGAAGAGTAAGTATGGTGAGCGTGTTATCTCAAGAAATGGGCCAGTCGATTGGCCGCCTCGTTCGTGCGATTGACTATTTTCTGTGGGGCTACGTTAAGTCATTGGTTTATGCCAACACGCCGACGATGTTGGAAGAGCTCAGAGCCATCATTGAACGCGAAATAGCGGCCGTTTCGGCCGAAATGTGTTCCCGAGTCGTTGAAAATTGGATCCAACGAATCGACCGCTGCAACGTTCCCACGGTGGCCATATGAACGAAGTCGAGTTCCATTCATAAATGTTTTGATTGTACTTCAAGCCGATAATAAAGTTTTTGAAATATCTCAAATGGTTTGCGTTTTATTTAAAAAAAAAGTTGTCAAGTCATTATTGGAAAACTCTTTACAAGAATGTGGAAACATACATGTAAGAGAAATTTGGAAATTAGAGTTAATAGGTTGGTTGAAAATCGAAATGTCGAAAATATATCAATAGAAACTCTTACTAATATGATAAAGAACTTAGTAGGAAACTAATCGAAGCAACCATCTGCACAATCTAAGTAAAAATAGTACGATAAACTTTGCAACTGTAATAAATGAACGACCAACCAATTGACCAATTGTCTTCTGTTTAACGACTTTTTATTGAACAAAAAAGGTTAGTCGAAAGTGAGTATAACATTAAGAAAGAACTAAGAGAATTAGAGATGAGAAATACTACAGTACAATTTAATACATACATAACATTCCTCCCAAATTAATAAAATCTATATTTGAAAACACCTGTTCCCAACCATACTTCTAGACTGAACTCCTTGCTTTTCCGTAACACTATATTTATTTTGACTATGTTTTGTTGAATAATAAGATGATGGAGTAACTGTGGACACATTAGCTCTTGTATTGTTTCTTTTAAGTTGATTTATGTGAGCCTGTATATTGTTCACTATTATTAAATATCTATACGCACTAAGTTTTCTTAAAATTACGCGTGGAATTCATTTAAGAATATTACAAAAAATATTTGAGTAGAAAATTCTTTCATTCGCACTGAATTCATATACCTTAGGTCTCAAGTTATTCACGTTGATTAAGGATTTTCGCGTTCAACATATTCTTTAGTTGCAGTGTTAAACTTTAATATATCAAGTAGCGTACGCGGTTTGAATTTGAAGATCATGCTAGTGGGCGATACCCCCGTTACTGAACTAGGTGTTATTCTATACTTAAATAAATTTTAAGTTGCCATGATTCTTTCCTCTTATGTGGATCTAGCGTTGCTCTTAATCCGATTTTCTAAAGTTTAAACTGTACTTCCATTCGATTGTGGATGATACGCCTGTGATTTAAGGGCTAATATGCAATTTACAATATTCACTAAATTCCCTTGATGAGAAAGGTGGGCCGTTGTCGCTCACTTTGTGTCTTCTTTGGTTAACTCATATAAACACTTTAACTGACTTAATAAATTTCGTATACATTTGAAATAGTAATTAACTATTCTTAGATAAGATTTCAGCCGGAACCTACAACTTGGCTCGAGAGCATTTATTACTGCCTCCACTTTACGAGAGCTCGGTCTCAACCCTTTACCTGCAATACAATATCCTAGATTATCAATCTCAATCCATAATCGAACAAAATATCTGTGGCGTAGTTTTAAGCCCAAAAACTAGTCGTGTAAATTGAAATAACAACACATGCGTATTAACTGTAAGAAACTCTTTTGATCTTTCCGAAACAGAAACTTGGAAGCAAGCTAACTGGTGCAAGTTTTGTGAAGATTTTCCAACCTCGCATTAAAGCCAAAATATCGCCAATGCGCGGTATAGCACTATACTCCATTTCGAGAAACCTATTTATCGTTCGCTTGCAGTTCACACACAATCGTCGTATTGATCCATCACCTTTATGTACAACCACTAAGGGACTTGGCCAACGGCTTCGTTTTACCGGAACCATAACCTTTTCCTTACATAGTCGTTCAATTTCAGCTTCCACTTTTGCCTTAACCCATAAGGTACCGTCTTCGCTTTGCAAAATATTGGAACATGATTTCCGACTTAAAATCTTTAATCACTGAATCATTTGATTTGGAAAAGGTTTTGTCGTACTTTTTTAAGAATTCAAGTTTATGCAAATTATTATCTGAATCAGCCTGAGTTATCAATAGTAATAAACCAACAAAATATTCTTTCCAATTTTTAAATTTTAACTCTAACCAATTTCTTCCCAATACTAACTTTAATTCAAATTGTATAGATTTGTGTTCAACACTGGCAACAAATTTGTCCAAATCAATTTGAACGCCTTTTCTTTACACAAACTTCTTTTTCTCAGGAAAATATTTTAGAAAATCCTTCTTATGAATAACAGATGCATATCTAATTCAAACTGCAAATTCTGATTTTCTACATTCAAATTGATTTTAAGCGGGTCGATCTTAGGAGATTTTAAATAATTAACATTAATACTTTATAACTTGCCTCCTCTTCATCCTCATCATCAATTTTCCTAACAGGACCTCGGAAAGAGCTCTGTCTGCAAAATTTCTGGATGTGTCCCTGTCTACTGTTTTACGAATTTTGCCCGTTGCACTGCGAATTCACCCCCATAATTTTTGCTATTCCACTTTTAGTTTGTACTCTCCTCCCCGTTGTTAGATCGTGCACGTCCCTCTGCATAGTTCCGTTCATACTCCCAGTAGTTCTGCCTTAGCTTTCCTTGTTGCTCAAAGCTTTTCCGCAATACATGCACTCCGCCCTCTTAATCTTTTATCATTACCACGTTGATTGACGTCATCTGTACAGCGCGGCGTTTGCAATAAGTATTGCCTTCTCAAAAGTTTTCAATCCGCTCTCACCAAGCAATCGTTGTTGGACTCTTTCATCTCCAACGCCACACACAAATTGTATCAACAACTCCTTGTCTAGGAATTCGCTGAATTCACATTGTTGCGCCGATTGCTTTAATTCAACAACGAAATCCGCTATCTCTTCGTCAGCTTTGCGATTGGTCTTAAAAAACTTATAACACTCTGCGATTATATTCCTTTCTGGTTTAAAATGATCACTTAATTTGTGTGTTAAGTCTTTGTAAGGAAAATCATTTTCTGTCTTTGGACTTATTAATGACACAATAACCTTGTATAACTCAGGTCCTCCCAGACTGCACAAAAATGCAACTTTTTCCTCTTCGTTCACTGCGCTTAATGTGAACAAATGAAACCGCCATACATATACTCGTAATTCAAAATCTTCATTTAATACAAACGCTTCAACTGAGCCCATGGTTTTAATTTGGTCGCCAACGTAATAGATGAACGACCAACACTATCGACTTCTGTTTAACGGCTGTTTATTGAACAAAAGAAGCTTAGTCTAGAGTGAGTATAACATTAAGATGCAGAATTTACGGTAGAAAATGTAAGAGAAATTTTTAAGAAGGTGCAGATCGAATCCCTCACGTAATGTTTATACAAGCTCCAGGAAAATTCCTAATCCTGCTTTCAAAATCGTACTCAACATGTTAGAGAGGCGAGCAATCGAGGATAGCTGTCCTCAGTGAGTGGAAAGGACACTCGACTATAGATAACATTTATACTAGCCTAACAAGGATAACAAGCATAAAAAATGAGGAAAAAAAATAAAGTATATGGTTTATCGTAGCTTCCAAGGCCGCATTTGTCTGTATTAACAGAAAATCGTTGTATCATGGGCGCATACCAACAAAATATCTGAATTGACTGCAAATTATATGTGTATATCAAAACCAAAGCGGCAATGCGAGACGGGATTGAAATTTCAGAGCACTTTGGTACAAGTATGGCTGTAAAACAATGTTGTCCATTTTTATTCACATTTTATGTCAAATATCTTCATGACTTTCTTAGAGGTGGCCTTGCCATCCATGGAACAGTAATACAGGTCATTATATTGGCAGACGAAATACATACACTTCAATCAATGATAAACTGAAAAGAAAAATACTGCAAACTCTGTAACCTGACAATAAACATGGACAAGTCCAAAGTAATGATATTTGGAAAATCTGGAAAGAGGGCCAGTCCAGAAAAATGGCGACTTGGCGCTGGAGACATTGAAATGAAATATAAATACAAATACTTGGAAATAATAATGAACCCTGAATAATCGTTAAAAGTACTCCTGAAAAAGAGAGAAGAAATTGCTAAAACCAGTCTGAACAGCAAATGGAAATATTTTATTGCTTAAAAGAATATTAACCTCTTAGCAATGTTCAAAATATTCAGAGCAGTGACACAGTCTATTTACTAGTATCCGGCCCAGGTATGCTGATTCAGTAACTTTGATAAGCTTGTTACAATCCAGAGATACTTTAAAAAAAAACTTTTCAAATTACCTGATTCCATCCCAAATTATGCGACAAACGGGGTCCCGTTTTGGAGTACATCCAAAAAACAATTTTCCGACATTTAGTACATCTACTACTTTACTTACTATCCAAGAAAGTCATAGAAAGGAAAGTATGTAGAAAGTCGGTCGTGATGTAGGCATAGACTGTGGCGATTGTGACTTAAACTCAGATACATGGAGCAGAAATATAAAGGTAATATTAGAATGGTTGAACAATGAACAGATTAGCTAAAATCTGAATGATTCACAAAATATTGTTGTACGCATACACATTCATAGACTTTTAAAAACAGAACAGAGCTGTTTGGACTGAACGTAAACAAATATTGACGAGGACAGGCCGTCAAATGCTAATTATGTAACCTGAACGAGGAGAAAATCGTGGCTCACTTCATGGGAAAATGTCCAACATTAGTAGAACAACTATTGTATTTAAACATTCCCAAAAATATATCCTCAAAGAAAACGAAGTGCTGTGAATATTGGATGGTATATTGGAACCGTATGAATTGCCTCCATGCAAGTAGTGACAATAAACATAGATACCAAAGTAAAAGATTTTAAAATAGCAGCAATACACTGTCCGCCCTGGTGTTCGCCTTCAGATCAAGATCTCCCTGCCATGTTTAAAAGCTTGAGTAGTAACATCATCATAGGAGTTGATTATATAGTAACATAAAACACACCTTCTGGTGGTCAAGATTAACAACGTCATAAGGCATGAGGCTCTGCAAAGCAGGAACAAATTTTAATTCCGAATTTATATCGGCTGGATGCCAAATTTATTGGCCATCTGACCCAAATAAAATACCTTATGTAATTGACTTCTTCATAACGAAAAAAATCAACAGGAAAGAGGTCAAAGTTAAAAGCAGCGAGGACCTGTCTTCGGATTATACTCCTATGACCCTAACAGTCAATGGCATACCAATAGAACAGACAAATAATGCAAGACTTGCAAAACAAACAAACGGACTGGAATGCATTTAGAGAATTAATCGAAGGATTTATTGACCTTAGATTCCCCACTGGCCAAAACAAAACATATTGATATTGAGGTAGAGCAATTCATAGCTAGCATACAACAGGCAGCCGAAGATAGTAAAAGATCTTAACACTCAAGTGGGTATGACTACACTTAAGGTGCCTCAGCACGTGTTAAGTTTTTAGGAAAATGGGACAGCTCGTAGAAAATGGCAAGCGACTAGATATCTGGGCGATAAAAAAAATATTTAATATGTTCAATAACACAAGCCTACAAAAAAAAAAATTAAAAAATTGATGCAGCATTGTTTGTGTCTGTGGTAGATAACAAAACTAGTATACATATAGTTACGTCTCAGAGACCACTACCCTTTAATCCCGTTAGTCTCCCTACCTCCTCTTGCCAATCTAACCAATGATAAAGGCATGAATGGCAGAAGCTGCCACACCCCCTTTTCCCGGTACTTCGCCATCATCCAAATCCCACCTTGCAAATATGCATCACCACTACCATACTCAGGTGAATGATCACGCATAACCAACATGCACACTTTGCACTCAAAGAAGATGCCACTTCCCCCTTTTCCCGCTACTTCGCCGTTATCCTAATCCCACCATGCAAATATGCATTACCATCACCATACTCAGATTAATAATCACGCATACCCCATATGCACACTTTGCACTCAATAGTGCACGATCTTGGAATGCGCTTGGAATCAAATGACAAGCCAACGGCAGACGAATTCTTTTCCCACGAAAAGAATGATTACGTTTGCAAATGTGTATATATAATATATACAAATAAGTATAGGTAAAAAAAGAGATGTTAAGTTAGTTCTTAAGTGGAAGTCAATGGGAAATAAAGTTGTTTTTTTTTAAGCAAACTGGTGTTTGCTTCCATAACTGGCGCAGTCGGTCCTCCGTTCAAGGAGAAATAAATGGAACTCCGGTAAACGAGAAGTAAATAAAATAAGGTGGAAAGTTCCGTTTAAGGACGAAAAACGCCGATAAAAGTGAAAAAATAAAAATAAGGTGAAAAGATCCGTTTAAGGACGAAAAACGCCGATAAAAGTGAAAAAATAAAAATAAGGTAAAAAGATCCGTTTAAGGACGAAAAACGCCGATAAGAGTGAAAAAATAAAAATAAGGTGAAAAGATCCGTTTAAGGACGAAAACGCCGCTAAAAGTGAAAAAATAAAAACAAGGTGAAAAGATCCGCTTAAGGACAAAAACGCTGCTAAAAGTGAACAAAATTAGAACAAGGTGATAAGATCCGTTTAAAGGACAAAAACGCTGATAAAGTAGAAAAGGTGAAGAATATGTGTAAAGGAAAAGAGTTTTGTTGAAGGAAAACAACATATCAAGAATAATAAAAAATACAAGTAAGAAAAAAGAGAGTGAATACGAATACAAAAATAAAAAGTAGAAAAAAGACAATAATAACAATAAACGTAAAAAGTGATAAGCCCTGGAGGAATTAAGGGAAATTAAACGACGAATCCTGCTTGAACAAAGAAGAAATCTAGAAATGGTGACACAGGAACCAGCAGCAAAAATATTTTTAATTTACATTACAATGTAATTATTAATGACCATCATACATGGACAAAAAATTGACGTACTTGACTTAAGAAATGGACAAGGATACGTGACTATAAGAGACGAACAACTTCAAGTAATAAAAGGCTACACGAAACTACTTCACTGTGTTAACCTAACATCATGGACTGAGAACTTAGAAATTATTGAACACAACATTAACAAATTAAATAATAAAAATGAATACCCGACCTTAATGCATAGTTTTAAACTTTTGGCACAGGAGATAGAGAACATTTCGTATAGGAATAGGCATAAAGTCAGAAGGGGATTAGTCAATATTGTCGGAAAAGGTTTAAAATACCTTGTAGGAACAATGGACTATGACGACGAGCAAGAGATAAGAAAAAGTCTAGAGGAAAACGAAAGAAGTAGTCATAACTTAATTAATGGACTAAATGAACAAATTAACATTAATTACCATTTTGATGAAGCTTTAGAAAACATTACAAGACATATTAACAGACAGCAATTAGAACTCAAAGGACAGTTACAAAATTTAGGAAATGCTATCAACAGAGAGTTCTCAGAAATCGCACATATGCAGCAGGTATTTCAGATACAATATGACATGCAGCTCCTAAAGGAACAGATAGGAAAAGTCAAAGAGAATTTGCTGGCAAGTCAATTAGGAATTTTAGGAAGAGATCTACTACTGCCAGAAGAAATTAGGAAATTTAATATAACAATTGTGGAATTAACAAATATAAAGAGTTCCGTTATAATATATGATAGTGAAATAATATTCGTTGTAATGATACCACAATACTCAAATGTAAATTTTTACAGAATAATAATTGAACCAATACCAAACAAAAATAAACTAGAACTTATTTCGACTTTTAACACATTTATAACAAACAATGAGAATAATTACCAAGATGTAAATGGAACAATCCATATTAAGAATTTAAAACCAATAAAAGACAATTGTATTTCAAATCTGTTCAAACAAAATGCGTCATGTAGCTTTAAGGAAAGCAAAGATGTAGTAATTAAACAGTTAAGTAATAATATTATAATAACTAAAAATATTCCATATACACACTTAAAACAAAATTGTCATAAATTTAGCATAAGTCTCATAGGCAATAATATAATACGATTTGAAAATTGTGAAATTGAAATAAATAGCATTAAGTATGAGAATTTTATAACATATGATAATTTTATTATACCAAATTTTAGTAATGTAACAATAGAAAATATTGCAGTAAACGTTTCCACACAAGAAATACATATAAAAAATGTAGAAAACAGAAAATTAATTGAGGAATTAAGAAACGGAAAAACAATTTATGAATATGCAAACTCTGCAACAATATTTCTGATCATAATTGCACTCGTAATCATTATTTTTAGAAGGAAAAATAAAGATCGCACAAATGTTAAAATAAAAGTTCAGAAAATTGATTCTTCGGAGCAGCATCGTATGCGGGGAGGAGTTACGTCTCAGAGACCACTACCCTTTAATCCCGTTAGTCTCCCTACCTCCTCTTGCCAATCTAACCAATGATAAAGGCATGAATGGCAGAAGCTTCCACTCCCCCCTTTTCCCGTTACTTCACCATCATCCAAATCCCACCATGCAAATATGCATCACCACTACCATACTCAGGTGAATGATCACGCATACCCAACATGCACACTGGTCGTTCATAGACCTCGACAGAGGATAGACGTGTGATTTTTTCGTGTTCGACTTCACAGAGTGAAAGACAAAAAACAAAAAAAAAGCAAAAAAAGGAGTATACTTTTACTCAATAATTTATCGAGTGTTCGGTAGCCTAAGTGGCAAAAACCCGGGCGACAAATCTCGGGGTTGTGGGTTCGCTTCCCAGCCCCTGCGAACGGGTTTTTCTTATTTAATTTATCAGACAGACAATTTTAATAAGAGAAATTAAAGTGTTCACAAAAACAAAAAACAAAATAACGTGATGGATGGTGGAGAGCGCTCCGCTCTTCCCATAACGGAAGTGGAAAAAGGCAAATATAGTGTTGCCGGCGCCGTGGCGAAAGCCGTTAAAAGGAGGAGGAGTTTGAAAACTCCTCCTATTCTTACAAAAAAGAGAACAAATGACGCTTTAACGGCTGATGAGGTCAATTACAAGGGGGGCAATAACAACTTTGCCTCTCTAGCGGCATCCGAATCGGAGGATGAGGATGAGCAAATATTAAACAACATCACCAGCAGCATACAAAGGCTGGAAAAGGAAATGCTTGCTCTTAAGCAACGGCAAATAGCACGCAGGCAGAGGGAGCAATTGGAAGTATCGAGCTCCCAAAAACAAATCCAGCAGCAGCAGAAACAACAACTGCAGCAAAAAAAACAGCAGCAGCAGAAACAACAGCAGCAGCAGACACAGCAACAGCTGCAAAAACAAAAGCTGAAACCACAGCAGCAGAAAAAAAAGCAACAGCAGCACCAACAAGAACAACAACAGCAACAACAACAACAACAGCAGCATCAGAAGAAGAAGGAGAAGGTACCTCCTATTAATACCTATAAATTAGAGGTGAGTGCAACCAAGGACCTGTGTAAGTTGGTCATTGGTAACAATTTTAACATTAAAAGATTGGGGAACGATCGTCATGCCATCCACTGTAATACAGTGGAGGGCTATGCGAAAGTGAAAGAGCTCCTGAAGGAAACGACGACGGAGCACTTCTCATTCACACCGAAGTGTGAAAAGCGGCAATCGATGCTGTTGAAGGGGTTGGAACCGTCTTCTGATCCTGAGGAGATCCTAGCACTGCTCAAAGAGAAGGAGTGCGAAGGACTCAAGTTTGTGGGGGTAAAGCCGTTTACCACAGCCAGAGCCAGGCGGGAGAAACGGAGTCTGCCGTTCTTCTTGGTGCAGCTCAGTCCCGAAAGCCGTCTGGATAGTCTAAGGAGTATCAATGTCCTTGACTACCAGGTGGTTCACTGGGAAAAATTAAAAAGGAGCGAAGGCGTTATACAATGCGTTCGCTGCCAGAGGTTCGGGCACGCCGCGTCGAACTGCCAAATGCAGCCTCGATGCGTGAAGTGCGCAAAGAACCACAGTTCCGAGGAGTGTGCTCTGGGTGTTGACGGAGCATCCGATAGGTCGCAGCTCTCGTGCGTATTATGTGGGAACGTGGGACACACCGCAAACTATCGGGGTTGTCCTAAGTTCACCGAAATTAAAAAAGCAAAATTGGCTCGGCAGCAGAAGGTGGAGGTCAAACGTTCACCTGTGAGGTTTCAAACACCAGCCGTCACGCCCCAAATTTCCTACGCCCAAATGGCGTCAGGTAGGGGGGCTACGGTACAGCAAGCGACTGTTGCTTCTCCGGCTCCGATGCCGAGAACAACGGAAGCTGCACCCAACATGCTAGCCATCTTGCTCGCAATCCAAGGGCAGATGGCTCAGCTGCAAAAGCAGGTTCAAGAACAGGCCAAGCGGGTGGACCAGATCTACGCGTTGCTGCCGGGCCTAACACAACACATGCCGTAATGGGTACGCACATGGTGGAGCAAACTTTGAAGGTCCTTGCGGTGAATGTGAATTCATTGATTGGGATCGAACGAAGAGCCGCGATGTTTAAATTGCTACAAGACCAAACTCCTGATGTGCTTTTCGCTAGCGAAACCAAGCTAACCGATAATCACAAACTGGAGTACAATAATTATATTGTTAGAAGAAGAAACCGGCCCAGATCCAAACGTGGAGGCGGTGTCGCGATCTTCATTAAAGAGGGTATAAAATTTCACAGAGTGTACAAGGGGGTGTTGCGCAGGTTCCGGGTGTTGGAGGCAGTCGTCGTTTACATCCCGCTCCGCAGTGGAAAGCGGCTGTACTTGGCCTCTGTTTATGCACCTGAGGCTTCAGAATCCACTTTATCCTTTACAGAGCTCAACAGGTTTTTTCGACTTCTGAAGCTGGAATCGGGGGGAGAATTATTTTATAATCGGCGGGGATTAACACAGAGATTGGGGAAATAATTTGCCAAATACGGATAACCTGTCGTTTCCCAGAGGCTGGTCATATTTGGATCTACTGCTGTACGACGAACGTATACGACTGACAGATACGAATTTACAAACGCTAAACTGTCTGCGCACATTCGTGTATGACAGCGACCATTGCGGTTTTAGCACCGAAATTACAGTTCCCAACGAAATTGCGGAATTGGACGAGTTTGTCCAAAGATATTCTTACAACTACTCGTACATTAAGACTCGATGGACACGCTTCTCCGCAACCTTGACAAGAGCACTCTCCTCGAACACGTTCCACCCACCGTCCAATAGGAATTTGTCAAACGAGGAGATCGACAATTACCTAAAACAAATGGACGAGACAATTAAACAAACTATGGATACTACAATACCGCGGTATCGACGTACGACTAACGAAGACCTGTTCCGCAATCCTACTATTGACGCACTGCACCGACAGAAAAGTAGACTTCTGACAAGACTCAAAAACTTGTACAGACAGTTAACTGACCGACAAGACCCGGAGATTAGGACACTGAAGTCGTCGATTAAAAATATTCAAACGCTAATAAAAGAGAATTACAGAATTTCTGTAAGTTTGTATTGGAACAACAAGGTTCGGGCTATAAACACCAGCAACCCGAATATGTTCCCGCAAATAAATAAACTATGTCGGAGAAAAAAATCAAAATGACCTTCAGTGTCTTAAAATAGCCCGGACAACAGACAACGAACGGTTACTGTCAATATCAGGTACTGATCCAAATGAGGCCGCTGACGATGACGACTTCTTTGTGATCGAGGATCCACAGGAGAAGGTTGAGACCATAGGGGTGACTTTGCAGGAAATATACAAGGCCACTGATACCATTGGCCCTAATTACGACCTATACAATCGCGTCTTGGTGCACGACTTCTGCATTCGAAATGAAATAGGGAACTGGCGATCCGAGGGCTCTGGTTTCACCCGGTTCACCGACGAAAATACGGCCAATAATGTCATTGCCAGACAGGGTCACCTACCACCGTTCATTTCGAAGGAAGAACTCCATGAGATCTTCGACACAATCAGGGCTAAGAAATCAGTGGGGACCGATGGTATTCCGAACATCGTGCTTCGACATCTTCCTCTAGAAGCGGTGGACATTTACACCACCCTGTTTAATAATGCAATGAATAATGCACATTATCCAGCGCATTGGAAAACGGCGGTGGTTCAACCTATCCCCAAAAGGGGAAAGGATATATCCAATCCGGCGAATCTCCGGTCGATAAGTCTCCTTCCGAATATCAGTAAGGTTTTTGAAAAGGTAATCAATAGAGCTCTGTCTAGGTGGGTTGAAGACAAACATATAGTTCCGGATAATCAATACGGTTTTAAGGCGGGACATGATATCTCACATGCCGCGTCTAAACTGGTGTCCGATATCCAATGGAACAAAGGCAAGAAACAGTGCACTGGTGCCTGCCTTGTTGACCTGGAGAAGGCCTTCGACACCGTATGGTTAGAGGGTCTTTTCTATAAGCTGACTAGGCTGGGGATCAGTAAACCACTCTTGTACATTCTCTATAATATGCTAACCAACAGGCAGTTCATCGTGAAAAATGGCGATGTGACTTCTGTTGGAATATTTCAAATTAAAAATGGTCTTCAGCAAGGCGCGGTCAATTCGCCGATCCTATTTAACATTTATACAAGCGACTTGATAGGTTCACTTTCCCATACTATTGCGTACGCAGACGATGTGGTAGCGTACAGAACAGGTCCAAAAATCGAGGTCATTAATACTCTCTTGCAGCGTGACTTCGATAAGATAAGACGATTTTGCGATGACTGGAAGTTGAAAATGAACTTTCAGAAGTCGGAAACCATTCTCTTTAGGACGCCGTTGTCTGGAGCCTCTAGGGATACCAGAAAAAATTGGCGAAAGTTCTCAATCATTGGACAGCACGGACAGCCTCTTGCCTGTCGAAATGTAGTCAGATACCTTGGGATCTGGCTAGATCAGTTTCTGTATTTTGGCAAAAATGTAGATGCTGCTCTGGCCAGAGCCAGAGGTGCTTTTGCCCTTACAGAGAGACTGTTTTATAGCAGCCAACTCGATGCGAGGGTAAAGGTAATCTGCTACATGGCCCTTATTAGGCCCATGCTGGTATTTGGTTGTCCCGTGTGGTTCAACGTGAGAGCAAGCTTAATGGAAAAGATTCGGGTGTTTGAGAGGGGTTGTCTTACGGCTTGTACAGAACACCAGAGTCGGAGTACAAGAAATTTTATCCTAATGAGGTCCTTTACAACAGGGCGAACCTAATACGAGTGGACAACTTCGTAATTAAGCTGACTCGAAGGCACATTGCAAGAGCAATGACCTCGACGAATAACCTGATATCTGGGGCTTACTACCCCAATTACCTTTACCACGAGAGTGTGCGCTCTGACGGCTTCGTTCCACCGGAAGCATTCCTCTACATGGATCAGATAGGGTTGATCCAGGATAGATCAGCGGTGCCGTTAATCTTCCATGTCGCTCGGACAGCTGGGGACAGGCGACTCAACTACAACAGAGACGTCGCACACGGCAGTGTGGATCGCCTCAGATTCAGTAGGGCGGTGGGGAATCGCGATAAGAAGGATGTCGTTCGGCAGCACCAGCATTTCTGGTGGTTGAATGATGGAGAAGATGCTTCGTCGTCGTTTCCGTCAATTACGGACCAGCCTTACTAATGAGGCAGAGCTGACAATCTGTTTTCTCTTGTAAATAGCGATGGCCAGCTTACATAGGTTTAGGTTAGCATCTAAGAAACATATACATATATCAGTATATACAAAGGTGTATACTGACATATGTATATGATTGTGTATACTGTCTATGTGTGTTTATGTGTGTTTGTGTATTTAGGTTAAGTAGAGTAAGGTTTATTTTAAGTTAGATATTAAGTTTTTATAAAAAAATAAAAAAAGTCCATATGCTAAGTTTTTTCTTAACGAATATTTTTTCTTAGCCTTAAGTATACAATATAAATAATTCTAAATAAAATGTAAGTAAAGTCGAAAGACATAGATATAAGTATTTAGAGTAGCTTAGAGTGCCTGTGTGGGGCCAGTAAGTTAGTATAAGACTGTTAAGTAATTGTAAGCTAGCATTTAAGCATTTTTTGTTAGTATGTAAGAGTTAATTAGTAAGAAAATAAAATGCATTGAAAACTAAAACCAACATGCACACTTTGCACTCAAAGAAGATGCCACTTCCCCCTTTTCCCGCTACTTCGCCATCATCCTAATCCCACCATGCAAATATGCATTACCATCACCATGCTCAGATTAATGATCACGCATACCCCATATGCACACTTTGCACTCAATAGTGCACGATCTTGGAATGCGCTTGGAATCAAATGACAAGCCAACGGCAGACGAATTCTTTTCCCACGAAAAGAATGATTACGTTTGCAAATGTGTAGCTATAAGTATAGGTAAAAAAAGATATGTTAAGTTAGTTCTTAAGTGGAAGTCAATGGGAAATAAAGTTGTTTTTTTTTTAAGCAAACCGGTGTTTGCTTCCATAACTATATTATTATATCCATCAGTTTTTTTTATCCTGTCACCTCTAGTTTACTATCTACCAGCACATATAGATCGCCTTACGCGCCCTTTTTCAATAAAACCATTAAAATTGAAAATAAAAATGACACTATGGATTCGAATTAATCCAAATGATTTAGAACAGCTAATTAAGTTTGAAGCTGCAGTATGCATTTACTTCACACTTCTTGAGTCCGTTTTCCGTTATCCCCTTTCATATCAGCGCTGACGCTTCGCAGTTTCAAGCTTCTGTAAGCGCAATGTTGTAGAGACCTTATGTGTTTATTTCCTAGGCTCTCCTCGACTTTATCGAATCGTCACTTTCCTCGCGGTTTAGTTTGTATTAAGCCTAATTCGATTTCACAGTAACACTGATAAAATAAATCTAAATATTTCATAATGGCTAGTAAGTTAAGACATTGTGTTAACGACCCTGATAAGTTTTGATACATTTGTGGAGAATATATGTATTTTCAAAGATCAGCGAAAATTAGTAAAAAAACACTGTGACCCGCTTGTAGTTTACTTACTTCAATATTGAAATTTGCAATCAAGGTAAAGCGTGGGTGCCTCATACTGTATGTAAAATGTGCACTGAACATTTGCGATAATCGGAGAAAGGTGCACGCAAGTCTTTGGAATTTGGAGTACCGATGATTTGGCGAGAACAAAAAATCATCTTAACGAACTTCTCTATGACAAGTATAGTGGGCATCAACAAAGACAATCACCACAAATAGAAATATCCTAATATTTCTTCAGCAATAAGAACAATTCCTCATTCAGAAGATGTTCCAATACCAGTTTTTCATCAGCTACCATAATGTCAGGACGACGAAATTTAAGGATCTATGTGAGAGGCTTACTGACTTTCATGGGCTTGGAGGCCTATCAGGCAAGTAACTGGCGTATATTTATTAACAGCAGTAAAAGAAGTCTCAAGGCTGTCCTTTTACATAATGGCAATAAACATGCTCCTAATCCAATTGCCCATTCTACTTGTATGGAAGGAGAATATGAAGTAATTTCAGTTATATTGCAGAAAATAACATATGTCGAACATAAATGGTTGGTCTGTGTCGATTTGAAGATGGTTAATTTTTTGTTAGGTCAACAAAGTGGCTATTTGAAATATCCATGTTTTATTTGTCTCTGAGACAGTAGAGCAAAATCAAGACACTGGATACAAAAAAATTGGCCTGTGAGACATTCTTTCGCCCTTGCAAGTAAAATTGGGGATAATGAAGCAATTTGTGAAAGCTCTGGACAAAAATGGACAATGTTTTCAGTATATTTCTCACAAATTTCCTGGATTAAGTGACGAAAAGTTGAAAGCAGGCATTTTTGATGGATCCGAAATACGTCTATTAATTAAATGTTCTACTAATTTTGAGGCAACTATAACTGAATTAGAACGACTTGCGTGGAAATCTTTCGTAGCGGTTGTACAAAATTTTCTCTGAAATTACAAGTCGAATGACTATGAAGAGTTAGTTAAGGAAATGTTTCTTAACTTTAAAAATGTTAGCTGTAATATGTGCATAAAAGTACACTACCTCCATAGTCAGTTTCGGCATAACCTAGGAGATCTTACCGAAGAACTAGGAAAACAATGGAGAACAGATATCAAGGAAGATGGGACGTTCATATGATGGCAGACTATTGCTAGGGAATTATGCGCGATTGTCCAAAACAACTTCACTCTAGAAAATCGCTTAAAAGACAATTTCTTCATGTATAATATTAAAATAAAGCCGTATTTTTTAAAAATCTAATTTTTTGCCCATGTCATAAATAAGAGCTGATAAGAAAAAACAGTTAACATTTTTGAAATCACCTTATTAGATATACTTAAAAACAGATCTTAAATCCCAGGCACCAACATGTGTGTAGGGCAGTGTAATAGGCTCAAGAAAAGCATTAATGAATTTAAAAATGATTCTCTAAATAAATACCTTCGCAAAATAATGGCTGATAAAGCCTCTGACTACTCGCTTTGGAAGGCTACAAAACATTTCAAAAGACCCCCATTACAAGATCCCCCACTGACAACATCTGATGGGAAATGGATCGGAGACCCAAAAAGTAAAGCCATGCCCTTTGCTAAGCACCTGACAAATGTTTCCAAACCTTTTCCACCTACAATGGCAAATGAAAACATGGAATATATTGACAAAACAAGGAATATGTACCTTATGTTTCGCTAAGGGAGGTCATTACCTGCATATAGAAACTACGCATTGCTCTGGTAAAACTTAAATCTGGTATATAACTAATGCCTGTTTTAGACTAAGGTATGTTCCACATCACTGGAAGACAGCAGAGATAATTGTTATATTGTACCTAAACAAGGTAAGCCACCATCAGAAGTGACTTCATATCGGCCAATCTCAATTTTGCCGATATTGTCAAAAATTTCCGAGAAACTACTTTTCAAAAGATTAGACAAGATTATCGAAGTAAGGAAACTTATCCAGAACCATCAGTTCGGGTTTAGAAATATACACTCGGCAATTGACCAAGTGCATCGTATAATTGAATGTAATAGAAAGGCCACTAGAGGAAAAAAAATGTGCTCTTTGTTATTTTTAGACGTTACGTATGCGTTTGATAAGGTCTGACATAAGATTTTAAAGTATAGACTTTACAGAGATCTACCTAGACAATATTTTGAGATTCTTAAATCTTATATGGCAAATAGGTTCTTTAGAGTACGTTATGGAAAAGTAAACTCTGATTTTAGAGAAATACAAGCTGGTGTATCACAAGAGAGTGTTCGAGGGCCAACACTGTATTTATTATAAACTAGTGATATTCGATATAGCAATAAAATACAAAAATTACAAAATGCAGTTAACAAGACAGGCGTTAAGTGACACTCATATCAATTCTAAAAATAAAAGAATAACGAATTTCCCTGTACATTATTCTAACTCAGCTAAATACCTGGACATGCATTTGGACGCCACATTAAAATGGAAAGAGCATGTTCAAAAGAAAGCTGAGGAGTTAAATATTAGGTATAGGAAACTATATTGGGACGTAATTCAGACATGTCCACTGAGAATAAAATCGTATTGTATAATCAGGTGTTAAAGCCTATCTGGCTGTATGGTATCCAGCTACTGGGTTGTAAAGAAAAACGAAGGCACAAATAATCCAAACATTCCAAAACAAAGTTCTTCGTCGAATAGTTAGTGCACCTTGGTTTATTAGAAACAAGGACTTGCATCGTGAATTACATATTGACCTGGTCACCCAAGTCATAAAAAAGAACGCTATTCATCACAAACAGCATCTGCAGGTGCATATTAATCC
This sequence comes from Volucella bombylans, assembly GCA_949129095.1. NCBI lineage: Eukaryota > Metazoa > Arthropoda > Insecta > Diptera > Syrphidae > Volucella > Volucella bombylans. Next base: position 123,622,304 of record OX422142.1, on the reverse strand, counting down.
TGCAATAGACACCATTTTACAATCCAATGTTCATAGATTGAGAATTTTAGAATTTGGATTTGAATTGTAATACCTTCTCCAAAAGCGATTTCTTATTTCAAACTGAAATAAATATCATTTGTCGATATTACATTGATCGGTCGTGATTCAGGAGGTGTTTTTAGTGCGGTTAGAGGTTAGAATCCCACACTACTTTCGGTTGCGAATCCCTTAGTGTCTTTGGAGATTTCCAACTTCATTAAACAAATCTGGAGACCAATGGAATACATTACACAAATTTGTATGCCTTTTAGGCTAATATTGTACATAAAAAAAATAATAAATTAAACGAGATGTTTAATTGGTTATGAACAACACTCAAAAACAGACGACAGACATGTCAAAGTCGTAATTCCTTTTTTTCTGCTTATTCAATAAAAAATTATTATTGATATTATTATTATTATTCAGGTTTATTTAAATCTCGAATCGAAGGGCCGGATAACACCTATCCCGGGTAGTAGCGGTAGTTGCACACAGGAATTAGGCTCTGTTGGGGCATGTATCTAAATGTGTATCCAAAATGTATTCAAATGCACTGAGTTCTGAATCTGTGCCTTCAAGTTTTCCAATCCGTTCTTCATAGTGAGATTGAAGACCTGTCCGGTAGCTGATATTTGCCTCAGTTCAATAGCTAAATGGACTTCAATATGTAGGAAGTCCATAGGTTTCTACTAAGTAATATGATGTCGGGTTTATTTGCCGCGATATACTGGTCAGTAATCGCTGACCTATCCTAAAAAAGCTTCGCTATTGAATTCTCTAGGACTGGCTGGGGATGGTTTTTGAAGTAGGGCAATGAGTGTTGAAGAAGGCCAGTTTGCACGGCTAATTGCTGGTGGATCATCCTAGCAATGTTGTGGCGATTCGAATAATCAAGTGGAGCGAGTGTACTGCAGTCTCTAAGGATATGGTTAATTATTTCTCCAGCTTCGCCACATCGTCTGCATTTATCTTCAATCCTTTCCCTTAGAATTACTTTTCCATATTATGTGGTTGAAAATACTCTGTCCTGAATTACTATTGTCAGGCCTTCTGTTTCGGGAAATAGTTTACCTTCCATTCATGCCCCATTTGAAGGTTATGCGCATGTTTTCCATAGATTGGCTTTAATTTCCGAGCTGAAAAGGGCTCAGAAACACTAGTTGCACATTCAGGTGGAGGAACGTCATATCTATTGAGAAACAGAGGTGTGTAGTCGTAGTCATTTAAGCATATCTCCTTCAGTAAAGGTGATAAGCTATTTTGAAAATAATTCCGCAGCTATATAATAACGCGCTAAGATGCGTTATTCTTTCGAGGCAATATTACACTTTCGACGACTTCATGTTGGTGGTGGCTTCTATGTTTGTTGCAGATTAACATTAACATAGTTCGGTACTCTGCTTGGGGCGAATTTTAGGAGTAAGTATGTTATTCCCGTGTGTTGAAATATTTTGCCAGTTGTTTATGAGTTGTGGTGAGCTTCCTCATACAGCTATTTTGTATTATTATAATTATTCCAGCTTATCTAATGTCAAGCGTTGTTCCTAATGAGTAAATTACCATCGACAAGGTGATCGACAATCATTTCAATATCTGTAGAAATATTTGGTCGTCACATCTTCTTGTGTTGACTTGATGGTGTCTCCTATGATTTTTAAAATCTCCATCACTGAAGAGGCCTATCAGGTCATTACCTTATCTGATGCTGACACATTGATTATTCAGTCCCAGAAACTGCACCTTAGCTTCATACTATAAAGCTTGTCAAGCGACTTTTACTGACTTCTATTTTTTTTTAAGCGAAGAATACTCATTTGTGTTCACTCATATTCTTTTCGTTCATGCACATTGTTTTATATTTCGATCGCCTACTACCTAATCCAACCAATTTTTGCAAATCTAACTTGTGAAGCTATATACTCGTATAACCAAAATTAACTTTGACGCTGACATCAATAGAAAAAACCGAGCAAGTAATAGGACAGCAAAGCCTTATCGAGAGCGAGGCTTGAAAGACGCTTATCGTCGCAATCTTGGTTTATGGTACAGAAGATTGTACCTAGGCGAACGAACGCATCCTGAAAAAAGCTAATTGGAAATGAAACATCTGGTCCAGTTCAAAGGCAAACGGATTTTCAAAGTCCAGCTAGCAAAATATTTTCCCTCGAGAGATCCTACATTGGGATACGCAAAAATAACTTCTATTCGCTCTGTTTACTCCTGGTTTCCTCAGAAATCAATCTGAATAATCAATTCCGGTAATTGAATGCTTTGATGCATTTTTTGGAAGTCGTACTTGGTGCTTAGTGGGGGCCGTAGTACAAGTTTGGCAGCCAATTACGAGATTCCATTCAGCTGATTAAACGATTAAAATAAGTTGGCATATGTACTAAGCCATGCCATTCGCAGTCAGAGCCAGCTGACGTAAGCTTAAATATTGTAATCAGCAATACTTAGTGTGGATTAATTTTTGAGTTCGCTTGGTAAAATCCCTAGAAGTTTTGGTTCATTCCCAGGTAATACACCGAAAAAACCGTAATCAATAACGAGTTTAAATAGCCCTATGCGCAATATAAACATGGGTCATACTTAGGTCCTCCGACAAAAAACTTCATTGAAACTTTATCTTCTTCAAAAATGTCTGAGAAGCCTAAATCAGACGTTTGCTGAAATAGAAACCTTGTGAACCACCATATAGCAGACAAATAACTGGTTTTGTGGATGTGACCAATGCTTAACGCTCTAATGTTTATCTAATGTTTGCACCCAGGTACACGCAGATGTTGTAGCTATGCTGTATGGCTGACTTGATCCGTGATAGACGATTGGGATTTTATTCAATCCTCCCACAACAGAAGTTGTTCTCTTTACGAGAAGGAGAACGCTTACTAGTTTGATTCATTTAGTGCTTAAAGACATCACCATCTGTTTCTCCAACGAGGCTTAGGCGTTGGATGTCATCCTGGATAGCAAACGTCTTTGGACCAAGCAGAGCTCTGTGGGCTTTTTGGCTGTGCCAACATATATGGCCTGTTACAGGGAAGAGTTGTTATAGACATGCAGTCTGATGCAATAAACTCATATTGCTGCGAAGTTATGAAATCCGCTTTCCCTGTGCTCAAAGACGGTTTCGACCAGATCTGAGCCATTAAAGACATATCTATCATGTCTTCACGGATGGCTCAGAAATCTGTGTAGGACGAGGTGCTGGTGTATTCTTGGAGGACAACAACATTACTTCTCTCTTCCGAACGAAGATATCCGCAATCCTAATGGCAATGAACTACTTATATTGTGAAGAATCGCGATTTCCAACCTGGATGCAGTCGCAGGATTAAATTCACTATACCTTCCTTGCATCGCAAATCAGACTAGCCTAGGCTCAGACCAGAGCTTTTCGAAGCACGAACTTGTGTTAGGACTACCTACGTCCTCTGGTTGACCACTGAATTTCATATGAGCATATACGAGTAGTAACTGCAATTGTGTGACAACTTAGTGTGCCATCAAGCAAAACAAATGCATTCTCTAAGTAGTCAGCTACTTTTATGGGGAAAGGCACTCGTAGCATGACTGAACTGCCAAATCTTAAAGCATTTTAGGCATTTATTCTCTATTATTCACAGTGAATATATAACGCCATAAAGTTATGGTGTAATAGTGATACCTTTTCTTGTATTTTCTACTTCAAAATGCATTGCTAATTCTTACTATTCTTCCAAAAGTGACATTGATTATTCATTTTTCATTTAATATGCTATTTTATTTAATTTTGTTAACTGACTCTTACGTACTATACCCAAGAAAGCTTAAAAATCAGCTTATATACTTAAATTATTTTATTCTAACTTACTGATCCCATGCCGACCTAATACATATGTTATATCTTTTGATATAAGGATACGATTGTTGACAATGTTTTTTTTTGCTATAATATAAAACTTAAACCTAAAACCGATAAACTACCTAACAATGAATCTTAGCCTACTATCTAAGCTGACCTACTTTGCTTTCTAATGAATCTACATTGTATTAGAGGATTCGACGAAGAAGCTTCCTTTCCTTCAACAACGTAATTGGGTCGCCTATCCGCAGCTGTTAGAATGACGTATAAAATTAGCGGCGCCGCTGGGATTAAAGCATTTTTATCAAGGTTGAGGAACGCTTCTAGACGGATAAGCCCGTCAAATCGCACTCTCTCGTCTTACATATATATTGGTGTAGAAAGCCACGAAGATAAAGTTGTTCGACGAGGTCATTGCCTTCGGGTCAACTTAATGGCGAAATTGTCCACTTTTATTAGGTTCGCCCTATTGTACAAGATAGAATTTAATGTACGAGTATGTTACTCTGACTCTGGTGTTCTGTGCAAGCAAAGGCAAGCCATTAGGTAGGCCCTCCCAACCACCTGAATCTTTTCCATTAAATATGCAATTACGTTGAAAGATACGGGACATCCAAATATTGTATAAGATGGGGCCGGATAAGGGATATGTAGCACATTACTTTTACCCTCATATATCTATATGTTTGTTAACATATAGATCCCAAGATACCTGACTGCATTTCGACATGCAAGTGGGTCACCATATTGTTCCACGATAGAAAATGTTCGCCAATTCTTTCTGATATCCGTAGATACAAAGGCGTACTAAAAAAAAATGCTTTCCAACTTCTAAAAGTTAATCTGCAATTTCCGGTCATAGCAATATCATCGGAGTCATGTTGCAAGAGCGGTTTATTACCTTGAGTTTTGGGTCTGAGCTAACAAGATCGGTTGTGTAGAAGTTAAATAGGGTCGACGAATCAACCGCGCCTTGTTGCAGGATATTTTTGATGTCAAATACTCCAGCAGAAGTCACATCGCCATTCTTCACGATGAACTGTCTCTATTAAGGGGCACACCTAGTGTGAAATTTAAAAAAAAATCGATTTGATTTTTTTTCATATTTCGATAAGTTATACCTTTAAAAATAACATACTAAAATTTTAAATCGATATCTCAAATAGTTTTTGAGTTACAGCCATTTGAAGAGTAATTGCTCGGCAATTAATAGTTGTATTAGCATACGGGACGTAACTGAGGTATTGTTCGGAGTCTACCGTCTCTTCCTAATGGTTGCAACCGTTATAATACGATTCCAGTTTCTATTGTAGGCTTTCAGGTATACAGACATATATATGTATATATATATGGGCCTGGAATAGCAGATTAGCTCTAAGTATGATTTTAATCCATTTATAACAGTGAAAACGGTCATTTTATCTTTAAACGCGTTTTTCTCGAAACAGAATTTTTCAAATTTGCTGCAGTGATAACTCGGAGACAAATGATCCGATCACTATCAAATTTTTTCTGCATGTTCTGTTCTCCATACAATGACCTACCAGTTTTTTGATCTGATCAAAAATCGAATTTTGGAAGGCCAAAAACGACCAACATTTTGGGTAAAATTCAAATTTTTTTTAAAAACGCCGCCATTTTGTCAATTTTTGATTTTTTTTTCGATCGTAGGTCATTGTACGGACAATATCTTCTAGTTTAACGAGAATTGTTTTTTTTTTATATTTCATCCACGGAGAAGGCCGGAATCACTGCAGCAGTAGAGGACCTTTTTTTTTAGTGTCGTCGGAGATCGCGTGTATCTGGAAAAATATTTAATTTTTTTCTTCAAAAATTTTACTGTGTATTCTTAAAATATGTATAAATATACCCTTAAAATTTTAAAACAATTGATACTGTAGTTTTTTTTTAAAATTCCCACACTAGGTGTGCCCCTTAAGAAGAGTTACTAGAAATTGTTTACTTATACTCAGCCTGTTCAGTTTGAAGAATAGTCCCTCTAACTATACGGTGTCGAACGCATTCCCTATTGCAATCAGGTAGGCATCCGTGCATTGTTTCTTGCTTTTGTTTCACTGGATATCAGATAACAGTTTAGACGCGGCATGTGACATATCATTGTGACATAGCATTAATTGGTGCAAACCGGCGAATAACAACTCGTGAGATCGCTGTGAGATTAAGTTTATCGAATTCGACCTACTCAAAGCTCGACATATGGGTTCCTCATGTTCTTACGGAAAGAAATTTGTGCCATAGCGTGGATGTCTGTAATTTTCATCTCAAATGCCAAGAAAATGATCCATTTTTAAAGCGCATCATCACTACAATATTAAACGCAGGAGATCATGGAGTAAAAAAGATGAACCGGCTCAAAGAACTTCGAAAGCCGATATTCATCAAAAATAGGTGATGCTATCTGTTTGATGGGATTCCAATGGAATCTTTTTTTTTATTTTAGCTTCTATCAGACAACACAGCGATCAATTCTGAAGTGTACTGTCATCAACTGGACAAAATCAATGATTCACTTAAGCAGAAAAGGCCAGAATTGATCAATAGAAAAGGTGTAGTGTTGCAAAAAGATAATGCGAGACCTCATACAAGTTTGGTATCTCGACCAAAGATTTTACAGCCTGGATGGGATATACTTCCACACCCACCATATTTTCCGGATCTGGCACCTTGTAATTATTATTTGTTCCGGTTTCTACAACATTTTTTAGATGGTAGAACTTTACTTCAAATGAGGAGGTCAAAAATCACCTGCATCAGTTTTTTGCCAGCAAAGAACAACAATTTGAGCGTGTATTCACGTTACTGCCAAAAAGATGCCGAAAGGTATCGGTATATAATTCAATAAAATATTTGTTCACTATAAGAAAATCATCCTTCATTTTCATAAAAAAAAATACGAAATTACTTTCCCAACAACCCAATATATATTTGATTATATTATAACCCAAGTCAGGACTCTTTTGATCACCTTTTCGAATACCTTGCTGCTACGAGTATTCGGAAGGAGACTTGTAGACCGAAAACTCGCCGCATTGGATGCGGATTTATACCGTTTAGGAATTGGATACACTACCGCTGCCTTCCAACGCGCTGAATAATGCGCATTATTCAAAGTATCTTTTCAATAATACATGTAATACGTGCTGTAAATTTCCACCGCTTCTAGTGATTTCGAGGCACAGTGATCGGAATTTTATCGGTTCGCATTGATTTCTTACTGCCCGGTGATTCGAACATCGCATGGAATAATGAACTCAGTGAACCCTGAGTTCTCGAATGCCCAGTTCTCCATATGATTTCGAAGGTAGAAATTGTGCAAAAAAACCTTGGTTCGGGCCAATATCATCATTTGACGTGTACACTTCTAGAACATCGCTACTACGGCCTCTACCTTCTCTTGCGGACCTATGCCTGCTATTAAGAGTATTTGTTCGTTAAGCGTCGTTCGGGCTATCTTTAGACATGGAAGGTCGTTTTCATCGGAACAGAACCCGAATACTATTCCAGTACAAACTTAAACATGCTCTGTAATTTGTTTTATTAATATTTGGAGGTTTTTGATCGTTGACTTGAGTGTTAGTTCATGACTGAAGGTTTGACTATAAACTACCTGTACAAGGTTTTTAGTCTCGACAGCAGTCTACTCTCGTGTCGGTGGAGTGCATCAATAGTTGCATTGCGGAACATATCTTCGTTGTCAGTCTGTCGATACCGGGGTATCAATGCTATTACAGGTGCTCATCAAAAATTAAAATTCTTTTTTTTATTTAGAGGAAGCCTCCAAATACGAGTACATATGAAGGAACTATTTCAGGCTTTTAGAACGCCTAGTTCAATTCCATCATATGCTTTTTTTATGGTTTATGCAGAAGATTATGACCTATATGATTTGTTTGAGATATAGCAATACTGGTATAGAGATCGTAAAGTTTGACGTTTTTAATTGTACACGTGCTCAGAAGAGTTTGTCATACGAGTGCTGTATGCTTTTTTTACTTGACTTGACTTTTTGACTTGAAAAATTGATCTCAGCCAAAAATTGGAATTAAATCGTGAACATTTAGGTGCGATGATTTTTTATGATTTTCGACGTGGATTAGCTCAACAACAGTGTGACGATCAACTCGCTTTGGCATTTAGTGATGAAGTATAATCCCGATCCACCATGTTTCGATAGTTTTCCGAATTCCGTTCCTCCAAGACGAATTTCGTGAATGTCGTCTAAAATCGGTTGTTGTGCAAAGAAATATGAATGCTGTGCAGACAAGATTGCGAGTATTATTTTTACTTGCATACATTTAATATTGCTTGAACCTTTGCCCGTGGAAAAGGTTCAGTTCAGTTTTAAATGCATTTTATTTACTTAATCATTAACTCTTACATTCTAACAAAAAATGCTTAAAGCTAGCTTAAAATTACTTAACAATCTTATGCTAACTTACTGGCCCCACACAGGCACTCTAAGCTACTCTGAATACTTATATCTATGTCTTTCGACTTCATTTACATTTTATTTAGAAATACTTATTTTCTATACTTAAAGCTAAGAAAAAAATTTGTTTACAAAAACTTAGCATATGGACATTTATCATATACATATTCAGTATACACCTTTGTATACACTGATATATGTATATGTTTCTTAAATGCTAACCTAAACCTATGTAAGCTGGCCACCGCTATTTACAGAGCAAATAAATTGGTCAGCTCTGCCTCATTAGTGAGGCTGGTCCGTAATTGACGGAAACGACGACGAAACATCTTCCCCATCATTCAACCACCAGAAATGCTGGTGCTGCCGAACGACATCCCTCTTATCGCGATTCCCCACCGCCCTACTGAACCGGAGGCGATCCACACTGCCGTGTGCGACGTCTCTGTTGTAGTTGAGTCGCCTGTCCCCAGCTGTCCGAGCGACATGGAAGATTAACGGAACCGCTGATCTATCCTGGATAAACCCTATCTGATCCAGGTAGAGGAATGCTTCCGGTGGAACGAAGCCGTCAGATAGCACACTCTCGTGGTAAAGGTAATTGGGGTAGTAAGCCCCAGATATTAGGTTATTCGTCGAGGTCATAGCTCTTGCAATGTGCCTTCGAGTCAGCTTAATTACGAAGTTGTCCACTCGTATTAGGTTCGCCCTGTTGTAAAGGACCTCATTAGGATAAAATTTCTTGTACTCCGACTCTGGTGTTCTGTACAAGCGAAGACAAGCCCTAAGGCAAGCCCTCTCAAACACCCGAATCTTTTCCATTAATCTTGCTCCTACATTGAACCACACGGGACAACCAAATACCAGCATGGGCCTGATAAGGGCCATGTAGCAGATTACCTTTACCCTCGCATCGAGTTGGCTGCTATAAAACAGTCTCTTTGTAAGGGCAAAAGCACCTTTAGCTCTGGCCAGAGCAGCATCTACATTTTTGCCAAAATACAGAAACTGATCCAGCCAGATTCCAAGGTATCTGACTACATTTCGACAGGCAAGAGGTTGTCCGCGTTGTCCAATAATCGAGAACTTTCTCCAATTTTTTCTGGTATACCTAGAGGCTCCAGACAACGGCGTCCTAAAGAGAATGGTTTCCGCCTTCTGAAAGTTGATTTTCAACTTCCAGTCATCGCAAAATCGCCTTATCTTATCGGAGTCACGCTGCAAGTGAGTATTAATGACCTCGATTTTTTTACCTGTTCTGTACGCTATCAAATCGTCTGCGTACGCAATAGTATGGGGAAGTGCACCTATCAAGTTGCTTGTATAAATGTTAAATAGGATCGGCGAATTGACCGCGCCTTGCTGAAGACCATTTTTAATTTGAAATATTCCAACAAAAGTCACATCACCATTTTTCACGATGAACTGTCTGTTGGTTAGCATATTATAAAGAATGTACAAGAGTGGTTTACTGATCCCCAGCCTAGTCAGCTTATAGAAAAGACCCTCTAACCATACGGTGTCGAAGGCCTTCTCCAAGTCAACAAGGCAGGCACCAGTGCACTGTTTCTTGCCTTTGTTCCATTGGATATCGGATACCAGTTTAGACGCGGCATGTGAGATATCATGTCCCGCCTTAAAACCGAATTGATTATCCGGAACTATATGTTTGTCCTCAACCCACCTAGACAGAGCTCTATTGATTACTTTTTCAAAAACCTTACTGATATTCGGAAGGAGACTTATCGACCGGAGATTCGCTGGATTGGATATATCCTTTCCCTTTTTGGGGATAGGTTGAACCACCGCTGTTTTCCAATGCGCTGGATAATGTGCATTATTCATTGTATTATTAAACAGGGTGGTGTAGATGTCCACCGCTTTTAGAGGAATATGTCGAAGCACGATGTTCGGAATACCATCGGTCCCCACTGATTTCTTAGCCCTGATTGTGTCGAAGATCTCATGGAGTTCTTCATTCGAAATGAATGGGGGTAGGTCACCCTCTCTGGCAATGACATTATTGGCCATATTTTCGTCGCTGAACCGGGTGAAACTCGAGCCCTCGAATCGCCAGCTCCCTATTTAATTTCGAATGCAGAAGTCGTGCACCAAGACGCGATTGTCCATGTCGTAATTAGGGCCAATGGTATCAGTGGCCTTGTATACTTCCTGCAAAGTCGCCCCTATGGCCTCAACCTTCTCCTGTGAATCCTCGATCACAAAGAAGTCGTCATCGTCAGCGGCCTCATTTGGATCAATGCCTGCTATTGTCAGTAACCGTCCGTTGTCTGTTGTCCGGGCTATTTTAAGACACTGAAGGTTGTTTTGATTTTTTCTCCGAAATAGTTTATTTATTTGCGGAAACATATTCGGGTTGCTGGTGTTTACAGCCCGAACCTTGTTGTTCCAATATGAGCTTACAGCAATTCTGTAATTTTCTTTTATTAACTTTTGCACATTTTTAATCGACGACTTCAGCGTCCTAATCTCCGGGTCTTGTCTGTCAGTTAACTGTCTGTACAAGTTTTTGAGTCTTGACAGAAGTCTACTTTTCTGTCGGTGCAGTGCGTCAATAGTAGGATTGCGGAACAGGTCTTCGTTAGTTGTACGTCGATACCGCGGTATTGTAGTGTCCATAGTTTGTTTAATTGTCTCGTCCATCTGTTTTAGGTAATTGTCGATCTCCTCGTTTGACAAATTCCTATTGGACGGTGGGTGGCGCGTGTTCGAGGAGAGCGCTCTGTTCAAGGTTGCGGAGAAGCGTGTCCATCGAGTCTTAATGTACGAGTAGTTGTAAGAATATCTTTGGACAAACTCCTCCAATTCCGCAATTTCGTTGGGAACTGTAATTTCGGTGCTAAAACCGCAATTGTCACTGTCATACACGAATGTCGGCAGACAGTTTAGCGTTTCTAAATTCATCCCTCTCAGTCGTATGCGTTCGTCGTACAGCAGTAGATCCAAATAAGACCCGCCTCTCCGTGAAAAAGGTTTATCCGCGTGGATGGCGTAGAATTTGACAAATGCTCAAATAACAGATCGTATAGATTTGTACAAAAAAATGTTGAAGAAATTCGATCGTGATACTTCGACGACGATGTCATGAGAGGCGACGAATTATGGATCTATGCAAATGAGTCCAAAACTAAACTGCAGTCAACTGTATGGGTCACTCGAGACGAGCCAAATTCAACAAAAATTGTTCGCACACGAATCACTTCGAAGCAAATAGACGGCTGTTACTTCCGAAAAACTAGAAAAACGTAGAACAATCAATTTGGGGAAATAAGGAAAAACAGCCGATGAACATGGATCATTTCTGCAACGACTATGTGAGCTCTCACAGATCGGCTCAAACAAGTGACTTTGAATTGATGGGTCATCCGCCGTACAGCCCTGACTTGGCATCTAATGACTTCTTCGGAGTGGAAAAAGCGCTTCGAAAATTGTTTCAAACGCATGCAAAAGTGTATTGATCTTTATGAAGAATATTTTGAAAAACAATACAACCATTTTTAATTATAAATATTTGTTTTTACCTGTTCTCCTAAAAAAAATTAAGTAGCAATCTATGCAGTACAAATCGGCAAGTCTACCTGCAGTTGGGGCTTCTCCAATCCTTAATTCGGGTTTCTTTCTTGCTCTACAAAGTTGTCTCCGCTGGTGTCTTTATACCACTATATTGAATAAATGGATGAACAAATTTCCAGTCTATTTGAAAATACAGGTTTTCTTTTGGCCCTTTAACACTTACGTCATATCTCGCTTGGCATGGCTGTCTCGGTTGCCTTACGACCACTGATTAATTAATCTTTCCACATTTGTATAGTTTTATACGACTGACTATCTGGCTGACCAAGTGATTGTCGATCAGCTCGTGCAATTGGTTATGAATAAACCTGATCAATCTGGACAGGTTGTTGAGTCACTTATTACCCATGGTACGCATTGCAGCACTTTTGAATTTGGAGACATTTTGGAAGTCGAACGCATAATTGAGTTCAGTAAGCTTCAATACGAATTCTTTCAATTTCGGATTTTTCAAGTTCACCTCCGTACTGCACTTCTTTGTTCATCACTAAGTTGTCACCTTAGACAGATCAGGAGCTATATCGCAGTCAATTTAATCTTATCTTCTGAGTACCTACTACCTAGACACCTACTAAAGTAGTTTGCTTTTGTTTCTCTGAAGTAAATTCTGATTTGCTAGAATTAAAAAAAGGGGCAAGAATAATCAAGGAGCTCCAACGACAACTCTGCTACGAGTACCACAACCATCGAACCGGGAGGATGGTACTATAAAAAAGATTTAAAATAATTATCAGTACCGTTATCTAAGGGTTGTGAATTTAAATTGGTTTTAAATGTCCCATATGAAATTAAAACGAAATTCTATTAAAGGATTAAGGGCGTAAAGTGCTGGATGAATGGTAGCCAGAACCATTAGCCAATGGCACTAACAGCAACAAATTTATCCTCATGCTCACAGTTGTACCCAAAAGTGTTGATTCGTTTGTTTACAATCTGAGATAAGGTTTCACTGGAGAGAGGTCAGTTGCTTGCCAGCTGGTTGGTCTAATGGATAATCTTGCCAAGAACATTGGCCATACTCACACATCATACCATACACATGTGTAATGGGGTTTGGCTTGTAGCATGTCATATGTACATAAGTGTTGAGAATGGAGTGGGGACAAAAATGTCAACAAACATAAATACAAATGAAATTGTACCACGACTTCATAGGAGGGTACTTAAAACCCTTATTAAATGGCGAATAATGTGCTCAACAATTAACTGATATGCTATATTCTAGTTTGTGTTAACTAACTGTCCAAGGGTGTATGGAAAGCCAATAAACGCCAACCGCAGTGCTTTAAAATAGCGTAATTTTTCTAGAATAACATTATACCTACACACCTGTCCCTTTTTTTCTTTTCTTTTTTTGAATATCTCACGAATGGAGACCAGGGTGATCAATGGGAATAACTTGCCACTTGGGGTAAGGGTTTAATCAGCTTTAGGCAAATTTTGTCTTAATGATGAACAAACAAATTGATCAGTTCATGCAAATGCTTGGAGACCGACAAAAAATGTGTTAAGCCTTAATTTCTCAAGGAAATAGGTTTGTTGATAGTAAGAAAGCGCGGAAGGATGAAATTAGATCGTAAATAAAAAGTCAGCTTTTTTTTTTCTTTATAAATTCATTATAATTCAGGGACAAAAATATTAAAAATAAAAGAAATAAGAAAATTGATGACACTCTGTATTATATTTAATATAATAGTCTCGAATTGCTGTTCAAAAGATTTTGCAATTCAAAAATTAGATTTTGAGTTGGGTACCCCAATAATGTGCATAGATACGAGAGGGTGTAGCGGTGTACGTAAAGAATGGTTTGATGTGTAATTTCTTTGAAATTAGTATGTCTAGTGCCGATATTGGGAAGTTATCGTTCGGATATTTAAATGAGAACTACACATTGTTGAGTTGCTGATAGTATTATTTGGGGAAGCATAAGGAACCTTTAAAAATTGACGATTTAGAAGATAATGGAATACATTTAACGGATACTATAAGCATCTCTAATAAATTCAATGATTATTTTACTGAAATCACCGAAAATTTAAAGCCGTCAGTAGGAATTCTTGTAGCTGTATGTTATTTTCATATGTAATTCCTGATAGCTTACAAGCAAACAGCTTTGTATTTAACGCGATTTCTTCGGTTGAACTCTACAAACTAATAATGTCATTGAGAAACAAAAATTCTTGTACTGGTTACGGCATAACAAGCATATTACTAAAAAAAATTGCTTGATATGTGGTTAACATCCTGAGTTACTTGTTTAACCTAACTGTGAATAATGGCTGTTTTCCACAAAATGCTGAAATAATTCCTCTTTTTAAAAAAGGCAATAGGAGTAATGTTTCTAATTATAAACCTATATCTCTGCTTCCAACTTTTGTTAAACTGTTTGAAAAACTGTTTAAATTCCGTATTCTATAGTTTTTGGATCATAATCACTTTTTCTCAGATAATAATTTTTTTTTAGGAGAGATAATCATTTGGTTTTAGGAGAGGTATGTCAACAGAAGGTTGTGTAGTCAGTTGTATGAAGGTACAAACAATAAAAATTCAAGTATGGCCCTGCTTATTGACATGACGAAAGCCTTCGACATGGTCGACCATGACCTGTTGCTAGACAAGTTATATAATGCTGGCATTAGATGAGTAATATATGAATGGTTCAAAACAAAACAGACAGAAAACAAAAAGTTAATATCAATGGAGGCCTAAGTAGCAGGGTCTCTTCTATTTCTAATCTACATAAATTCTCTATTTATTCAGCAATTAAATGGCATAACTACTTCATTTGCTGATGATATAGCTTTTACATATCAGTATCAAAACCTCGTTGAATGCATAGTAAGGAATGGAGAAGACTTAGAGAGTCTGAAACTTTGGTTTGCTACTCATAAGCTACTTATCAGTGAGAAAACGTAGCTGATCTCTATAAAAATATCGGGAAATGTCTGTGAAAGGTTCATGAGGAATTAATAAATTTTCCTATCTCAGTCAATGCTCTGCAAACTGCTTTGAAATCGAGACAGTTAAAAATTTCAAATACCTTGGAGTTATAATCAATCATAACTTAAGCTGGAAGGATCATATTCGAACAGTAAAATCCCATATGATTCTGGTGACTCGTAAACTATTCCCCATCAAACCATACTGTTCTGAGAAAGTTTTAACTCAAATCTACTACGGCCTTGAACACTCAATGTTACAATATGGCATCACTTGCTGGAGAGGATCGTACTCTACTACGTTGGGACCTCTATTGATTGCACAAAAACATTTAATTCGGATTGTTTCTAATTGTAATCGTTTCACTCATACCTGGCCCTTGTTCAAAAGACTTCGATTTCGATTTTTACCGCTAAGACATTTGTATACCTTTAAAGTACTCAGGGAATCTTTCAAGCGAAGTGGTAGCATTCCCAGTAGAAATTCACAAATTTATAGCTTACGCATAAATAATTTGGCTCTTCTTAACATACCGGTTGTACATAGAACTCATTTTAGGCATTTTTATACAGTTCCAGCTCCAACTTATTTCAATAAACTGCCATATTTTATCAGAATTACTTATAACTTTCACTTATTCCTAAAAAAAAAGTAAAAGACTAACTATTTACCATGCAAGCATAGAATCTTTGTTAAAAATCATATCTTGATCTTCAGCACAAGTAACATATTTTACATTAAATAAATACCTTAAGGTTAATATATTACAATCGAACGCACAGGCCTGTACATTTACCAGTGATAGTGAAGCCATAAGTCCAGGTAGTTCTACTGTGCAATCATTTGAATTTTCCTGTACTGACGATAATGATGTGGTCGAGAGTTTTTTATCCGTCAAATCGACCGCTATCTATGGCATAAGCCCTATGCTCATTAGGGCAGTTCTGCCTTTAATTTTGCCTTACATTACACACTCGCTCAACACTATTTTGACCACTCTGATGGTGGCGATCTTAGACCGACTTCTATTCTACCATTCCTTTCTAAAGTCATCGAGAGAATAATGCACAAGCAAATAAATACACATTTAAACAGGTTTAATCTACTTGCATCAAATCAGTCCAGGTTTAGACCATAGCATAGTTGCATAACAGCTCCAAGGACCTGATTTCTCCAAGGCCTTCGATAGTGTAATTCATAAAGTTCTATTAAGAAAATTACTAAATTTATATTACTTCTCATCATCAGCAGTCAAGTTGTTATCTTCATACCAAAGTGATTGAATTCAGTCCGCGTTTATTAACGGTAAAATGTCGCACTTGCTGTTATTACTAAAGTGCGTACCAGAAGGCTCGATCCTGGGTCCATTGCTGTTCTCTCTTTACATAAATGCTCTTACAAGAGTAATTGCTCACTCAAAGGGTCACATATATGTATTGTAGATGACGTGCAGCTGCACAAGAGTTGTACTGTTGATTTTATTGAACAATGTGTTCAATGCTTGAATGATGAGCTTTATCGACTATTGATGTGGTCTAAACTTAATGGTCTAGTACTAAATCCCGAGAAATTAAAGTGCATTATATTACATAATAAAAGCCTATAAGCTATGTTAACTCAGCAAAAAACATTAGTGTCGTTTTTAATAGGACACTTGGTTGGAATGATCACATAAACTCCATCGTTGGAAAAAGTTTTGGTGCATTACAAAGGCTATGTGGCTAATTTCTTATAAATATAGAACTTTGGTCTTGCTACGTCGGATAATTCAATCGCAACAGCCTTCATATCTATATGAAGGATTGGTTTTCACTTCTTCCAATCGCACAAACATGACTAATAACCAATGCTTCATCTACCTTTCATCTGAACGTCAGTTTTTCATCAATGTTATTCTTTTATTTAACTCGTTGCCCAGAAACTTGCGCGGAATAAACAACATTTACGCTTTGCAAATGAGTTTGTCGCTTTACCTTTGCAACCTATAAAACAGTAGTTTTCTTTTCAAATAGAATAATGTAACATACTAAAGATTTATAGTACCTAGGATAAAAACTAAAAGGTAAAATTATAATTGCAAGTTAAGGATTAAACTTAAATCAAATTATCAATTTTATCAAGCTTAAATGTAAAATTTCTTTTCTACCTATCTCTCAATAAGAACACATTTGAACTTTACACTACATAAAATATACTGTATCTTATTGTGTAAAGATATTAAATGAATAAAATACTAAATACTAAATGCAAAAAAAATTGTAGGGCTGTTTTTTTTTTCCTTGGTTTTAGGAAATTTTTTTTTTTAATTTATCCTTTTATCAATTTTATTATTGTGATCTGGATTTTATCTACATATTTGAATTGTTTTATTTTACACGTTTTATTTGTTTATGTTTTTTAAGTATTTCTGATTGTCACCCGTCATCAGATTCGTATTATGTTATTTAAATAAAATTGAAGTATCATTCAACACTAACACAGGCCATGGACAGAACTGGTTATAGAACCACCACTATTTATTCTCTTCCAGTTAATATTAGCTAACTACTATTGTTGTTAGATTAGTTTTAAATTAGAAATGAATAAACAATTTATCTATCTATCTATATATCTAATATACTACGAGTATAAACTAAAAAGAAAACCTAAAAGATTGTAAATTTAAGGCTTAAAAATATACTTTTTTTTGAGCATTCTGATCGCAATAAATGAAATAATAAATTAAGAACCACAACTTGTTCAAAATATAAGATGCAATCAGAACAGCAGGAATAATTAATTCGAAACTATCATAGTTAAAATTGAAGAGCCAGAGTTTAATACGTTTTATCAACAGTCCAAGAATAGGTATTTCTTTGATCAACAGTGAAAGTTTGTTAAATGTGCGATACGAAAATACAGAGAAAAATTTACGCTGCTTGTCGTATAGTGCTGAAAAATGGTACAGATAACATGCTCGAGAAGTTTCTACGTGTACTATAATTCAGAATTAAAAAGATATTTCAATTACCAGACAAAAGCGGTCATACAAAAGCCTTCAATGCTTTAAAGCAATATAAATGATGAATTGGAAAAATTTTCACGTGACATAACAGAGGAGAACTAGGATGCCTAACGGGCTTCTTGCATATTTTTCTTAAAATATATTTTGCTAAAATTAATAGAGACATGATTTGAAATTGAAGTACATGTCTTCCCAACAAGAAATTCCACATTCCAGCTTCGACTGAATAATTCCATAATAAATTATTTTTAAGAGCTGTGCTGAACAAATACTCGTATTACGCAAATAAAAAAATGTTTGAGAGTGCATCCGACTTTGTCACACTATTGATAGCAAGCCGTCTCCTTTAATGAATGCTTTCCGGGCGAAATTTAACACCCTACTGGAAAAAACTGGAAACATGACTTACGATAAACTTGCAACCAATGCCCAGCAGACAATCTATAGGATTTTCTACAGCGGTTTGATATATAACCTCCCAGACAGAACCAACAATATTTCTTAAATTCAGTTTCATCTGAGATGATAAGTACTATTTTAAAAATGGGAGGAGAATATACCACCGTATACACATTTATTGAATAAATGACTTAAAACATCGACGATAAACAATGAAACACTTTTCAAAAGGCAATTGTGTGACATTATGCATTTGTGGTAAATGGTCCTTTAAATAATTAATTTTCCTGACCTACGAGTATCTTCATCTGAGAGACCAGAAAATTCTTCTATAAACGTCAAAATATTATAGTCTATAGACACATGCAAATACAAATACTTTGTTGTTAAATTTTATTGAAATTTTTAGAATATCAACATAGAAAAAATCGAGACCTCGAGAACCTCATGTTCATCTTTTTCGATACAGCCAACACCTCCTGCAACGTAATTGTCATTAATATTCAGACAAGAATTGTACCCGGGAATAATAAAGTTGTAAATTCAAATTTCAGACAATATCTGGAGTGCATACAAAAGCCTCAATATGTGGGACAAGATTTATAAAGTTTTCTCTTAAACTTCTGATCTTGTGGGGAAAAATAAGAAATTTATTAATACGATAGGAACTATCTATAAAGGCTTTTTCACAGTTGAGACTACAGTGATTGGGGATTCGAAACTGTCATTTATATTATAGAGATTTGTGGGCTTGGACGGTATAGAAACATAGCCCAGTGAAAGTAGAATTTTTGATCTAAAAAATTATATACAAATTTTTTTTTAATCGATTTATTTTGGTGTTTTAAAGAAAATATTAAAAATCGAGAACGAGATATTGTTGCATAAAAAATAATTCGGGGTCAGAGTTCATAAAAAAACGCGATTTTTTTTATTCTATGGTTCTGAGGTTTTTGAAAGATAATCAAATTTTAAACGAAACATATTTTATTGATTTTTTTTATTGATAATATGTATAAATACTGTTCTATTTCTCCCTCATGTTGTTGAAATTCTTCATCTTTACTATATTTTTCATTTACATATATATTCGACATTAACAGATCCATGGGATTAATGTCATCATCATGTTCAGTATCACTATTGTCGGAAGAATCAAAGGTACACGTATAGAACATGGAATTAAGACACAAATAATTTAGCAAGATAATTCAGCACCCACAGTTTGTACCGCAACCTTTTGTACAATTGCGGAAAATTGTTTCAAGAAAATTGTCCGGCGCCGATGGTAATAACGTCATAATGGGCTCAAAAATATTGTTAGTCAAGTTCCAACCCCATTTATTCGTCTTAAGAAAAGCTTAAAACGTAGGATTTAATAACTAATAAAAGGATAGGATTTAATAACTAATTAAGCTTTAGCAACTCACTGATGCCTAAAGAGAGTGGTGCGATTAAAATCAAAAACAGAAAGTTGGAGCTTACCTTACGCAGCATACGAGAGATTGGTTCGGTAGAGCCATATGTGGTGCGGTGGATTAATAGAAACAGGGGCAACGTAGATTTCAAGGGTTAGTGTAAAAGAAAGTAGAGTTGCAATGAGACGTGCAATCGACGGAGCCTGAGAGGAGACGGTGAATGAAAAGAATGTCTGTTGAGTCCCTTCGTTTCTCAAGGGTATTCAGGTTAATCAGTTTGAGATGGCCTCGATAGGGAGTTAAGATTAAAGGATCGTTCCAAGGCATACCTCGAAGAGCAAATCGAAGAAAACGACGCTGGATGCTCTCAATACGGGATACATGAACTCGTTGAAAGGGACGTCACGCTTCGCTGACGTACTCTAGAAGGGGGCGAACGTGAACGATCACGTAATGGTTACAGAATTCTTTGGGCCATCTTTTAACGAAGCCAAGTGATGAGTTTTCTTTAGTAATTATCTCATCAATATGCGAGCGGAAATTAAGCTCCCTAATATACCAAGGTCGCGAATAGACTCAACAAGGGATATAGGTTGGCCATGGAGAAGGTAAATTCAGGTAGGAGACTTGTTGCACTTACGTGAAAAGATAATAGATTGATATTTGGTGGCACTGCTGAGTGTTGAATGACCGTTTCAAGATCGTTAATAGTTAGGATGAAGAGAAGTGGACCTAGGTGACTGCTTGAGGAATACCTGAAGTGGCCAAGAAAGGGGCCGATAGGACAGACCTGAAACGAACACAATAAAAACGATTATCCAGGTAAGAAAATATCCATTTTAGCAGAATGGTTTCAAAGCCCAGGACGGAAAATTTGAAGAGGAATAGTTTATGAGGTATCTTGCCAAAATCCTTATAACGTCAACTTCTTTACCACTTTCTAAGGCTGAGAGAACAGTTGCAGTTTCAATAATTAAAATATTAGCCAATGGATGCCGGACATTATTTAGGCGGCATCAGCTTGTTCTTAGCTTTGATACAGGCATGTCAAAAAAGACTTGTTACCTGTGGACGAACTGAAGCCTGAAATTCTTCGTCAACATTTCCAGTAACTGTTAAATGTGCACAAGTTAGTGAGAGAAAAAATGATAATAATTTAACACTGTTCGATTCTGAGTCAGTAAATAACTACGTCACTTGGTGGAAATAAAATAAGTCGAATAGAAATATTTTTTATATCTGCTCAAATACGCACATTATACGCACATATATCTGCACAAGGGTATTCAAAACCATAGAGGTTCCGGAACTACCGTATTCAAACTCCACGGTATCATTATCATTCTTCTCAGACAATCAATGCTGACAAAATTCATAGTTTTTTAACGTAACAGACCTCAGCCGCTCGTTTACGTTGGTGTCATTACCGAATTATATGAAGTGGCGAGCGCTCTCAATTGTTATCACAATTTGACAAACTTAGGTAGGCGTAAGTTGCGAAGTTAAGGATAACTCTTGGGAACCTTAGAATTAAGTATGAGTCGCCAATACCAAGAATCACCATTTTTAACTATTATCGAAACTTCTTGACTTTCTGTAATTCAATAATTTTTTGTAATGATTAATGAGCGTTAATGAGCTTTCATTGGGTTCTCGAAGGAGACAATCACAAATTTCACAGTATAAAAGTAAAGGCGATGCGAAAAAGTGTAACAATCGATCATCGCATTTGATAAAAATATATGAATAGGCAGTATTCATTACCTCCATCGGTCTGCATTATCTCTGCAAATCAATCCAAGAACAAAGGAATTTTCATCCCTTCATCTACGCTTGCCCAACTTACTATGTAGTAGGACTGGATCGATAAGGGTTTTATATGAAGCTGTCACAAGAAACTTATTGCTTCTTAGTCCGAGGAAACAGCTAAGAGGAAGAATGTTTTTCCGATTGATCTCTAAGGTTGTGTCGATTTTTAAATTTACATATAGCAGAGCCCAGGTCTTACCACCTCTGTTGTGGTGTGCTATCCAAAGCAATGTCTTACCTTCATTTACCACAAATCCCACTTCCGTGGCTTCTACTTCAATGGCCACAAAACACAATGTCGTAAGAAAACAGTTTTATATAATATTGTATCTCTAGTAAAGATTGTTAGTTTCGCATGATTTTTTCAGATACGACAGCGTGAAACCTTTTAAATTTTTGTTTTTTCAACAAATGTCATTACCGAATGTCATGAAGCGGCGACAGTTCCCAATTTTCATCTCACATTGACGAACGGCCTTTAAAGGGATCCGTAAGCTTGACATTGCGCTACCTAGCTCTACTACATGTGGCCTTAAAATCTATAAACCGGCGGCAGATATCGATTTGGGTTTCTTGCAAGATTTACCAATAGGTAAATTTCTGGTAAATGGTGGACCTAGTAAGCTTTCTGATAAGGGCCTTTACGTACTAGATAGATAAAATGTTAAACGCTATAGTAAGGAAACTGACAACTCATTAGATGGCGCAGTGTAGAAATCACCCAGCAAACAATATTGATATTTCATTCACAGATCGCATCACTAAGGTGAGTTTGTGTATGATTCTTGCAAAACCAAGCTTTAATAATTCGGTTGGCAGTATAGCAGGTATAGCAGCTGAAGTAGCCGTCTTGGTCTTAAATTAAGATGTTGCTACGTGGTAAAATCTCTTGTGAGATAGGTGGACGAAGTTGTTGGCGAACATCGTACACGTTGAATGCTTTATTCCGGCTGACAACGGTGTTTTTGTTCCATTCGAAGTTTCACGAAATTTTCACCACTAACTGTGACTAAAACATCTTATCTCTTCACGCTTCTGTTCAGTATTTATGACTTTGGTAAAATCTTTTGGTTTTGGAAAAGACAATAGAAATTTCAGATCGATTCTATTTGTCGACTTCAAAGTTGCGTATGGCATCGTGCATGTGCACGAGCTATACAACGCCATGTTCAGTTTTAATGTCCCAACCTATGAATTAGCCTAGACCTTTGATGTCAAGAAAGGTTTTAGACAAGCGACACCCTATAACGTGACTTTTTAAAATCGCTCTAGAAAGAATCGTGCAAAACTCACAGGCCAACAAAAAAGAGCGACGATCTTTTTTAAGTATACTTAATTGGTTACAAACGCGACTGAGATTGAGGTAATTGAGCCAATGCAGTGAGCCGTCAATGAAACTTTCGTAAGTATTAATGTGGAAGTGACCAGACCAAAATGGGTCTGAGTATGAAACAAAGTATATGCTGCCATCAGAAAAGAGTGTAAGCCACCATCAACTAGCACATAATGTCACCATTGGCAGTTATAACTTCGAGATAGTTAAGGACTTCATCTACCTTGGTTCTGTAGTTAAAAGCAGCAGCGACATGGGCTTTAAAAGCAGACGTAGAATTACTCCTGCCAGTCGCTGTTTTTTGGGGGCTCAGGAGGCAATAGATTAACAGCGCCCTCTCTCGAAGAGCCAAACTGCTCTATGACGCATGGACCTTGTCGAAAAAAGGGTAAGAAAAACTTGGCCGTTTCGAGAGAAACATACTGCGTGTTATTTTTGAGATTCTACTACGAATTATGCGGACATTAATGTAGTCAGGCATCTATTTAACAAACGTCTGAGATGGCGGGGCCATGTTGATTGAATAGATGCGGCGAATTCGGCCCAAAAAATATCCTATTCTAACCAAAAAGGACAGCGCAACAGAGGACGACCCCATCTAAGGGGCCGCACGCAAGTGGAATTAGGACCTCAACTAACCTGGGAGGCAGCTAGCGACAGATTGTGCTAGTTAGAGAGGCTTGTTCCTTGAGGTTCAAGTTCATTGCGGACTGTAGCGCCACCTAAGTAAAAAGTTTCAATAGACTGCCAGCTATTTCATTACTGGCTAGTGTCTCTTGTAAATTACCTGATTATGGATTTTAATTGATCGAAGCAAACAAATAACGTACGATTAGACGAAGAATGGCGTGTAATCATAAGTATGAGTGTACTCTCGTGGTGAATTTAATCAAGCGGTACCCTACTTTCTAGGCGAGGACATTAGGTCGTTACTATTTATAACAGCAATACCGGGCTTATTGATACAATTTACCATGTATGTATATCTCATAAACAAAGGCATTGTTATATTCGGGTTCCTGCTTTTAGACGTACACTATGCATTGGTGTCCAAACTCTAGGAACGAGACCGGGAACGCTGGTAACTTGTTCGTTCGGTGGCATATTGAAATTAGCTGAGCGATTTGCTAGGGCCATCAGTATATAGGAGATCGGTATTTTCCCTTTCCTAGCCTCGACACATAGACACACCTCACCTAACGTTCACGTCACCAACGACGAAATTTAGAATGTCTTCATCCAGGATATTATAGTATATGTATTATATATTCCATTTGAACTGTCTGAGTATTGTCCGGTTAATGCCGATTGCTGTAAGGTTTGTGGTCTGGAAATTTGTATTCCTAAATCTTATCCTGACACTTAAGTAAGTGATCCGAATCAGTATATTCGCCATGTCAGTACTATGTGGTCTTCAATCTTTACTCCGTTTTACCTGAAATTTTATCAGAGAATTATCATCCTAGAATCTTGCTATAATCCACACCACTTGAGACTTTATTCAGAATGTTAAGAAGCCCTGCAGATACTCAATTTTTTCAAGCTAAATGTGATTTTCTCAAAACCGTGCCAATATTTTTTATTGAGGCAAAATAATATGAATCGAATACTTGGCAGTTTGGGATACAGATAATCCTCCGATGCGAATAAACTTGCTCATAAATCAACGTATGTCGACGATTTAAGTTTTCTTTATTTTAAATATATATTCTTTAATTCTCAAAACAACGATTTACCAAGAGTATACAAATCATGTTCAAGAACACAGAACATTTATCCAAAACTCCAAAAGAGTATTAAAGAAGTAAACAAGCCCCAACAACTCCATTAGAAAAGTTATTTTCAGGCAACTGCTGTTCAAAGTACTCAGACCTACGTACGTCTATGCAACAATTTGATTGTGTTTCCGAAAATATAGCTCACTAACCAGCTTTCATCCAATGCTATCAGTACAAAGTAAAATATTTAACAAAATTCATCTCATAAAAGAGGAACGTACTTTCTGGGGAATAAAAAAAAAATAAATAAATTGTTCGATAACCTACTACCAAGATGGTTGGAAAACAACTTTCCCTTTATGACTTTTTCCATTTGGAACCACGAAAATATCCGAAAATATCCTTCAACTACATTTTTTATTACGCTAAGCTGGGTAGTACTCGTAGTAAAAATGACAACTTACAGGATTACATGAAAATGAATGGTGCTCCTCGAAAAACCGCCAGGAAATCAAAATAAACTTCCAGAACTCTGGCAAACAACGGTACCATGGATCACTGAGTTTTGTGCTCAGCGGATACACATATGTATACGGGCATACATACTTGTATGTACTTAATCTATGTGCTACTCTGGCTTTCATTGATTTTTATTTTATTCCCTCCTATTGCCCTATATTCTCTGCCCCGCTTTTTAAAAAACTTCTTTCCAATTTTTGCAATAAATACCTCTAGTGGTAGTGTTTGTCGTTTAATCGATCTTTAAATAGGACTACTGTAAAATATACTCTCCAAGGATATGAAATAGACGAGCAACTTTCATCCCCAGATATGGCACAAGTTCGTTTCGTAGTGAATTTATATGTATCCCAACACAGCCACAGGATGTAGAAGAATAGAGAAACCAAGAAACTTCCCAACTAACCAAAATATGATAAATATATGAAGGTGCCCAGAAGGTTCCCACAGAAACATCGATGAGAAAACTTAAATCGCATTTAAAGGAAACGGAAATGGTGGCTGTTATGAATACTCTCTTTCTCACACCCACTTCGGCTTTACATCGTTAAAATCTCAGCCAACTCCGGTCAAACTAAGAAACCTCGCAAAATGTATTAAGGACGTAACTTTCTTTCATTCCCCTTTCCATATTATTCTGGCACAACATTTAAAAAAAAAAAAAAAAAAGAAGAAGAAGAAAAGAAAATACCCTCCTACTAAGAGCTAGAGATAAAAATATTCAAAAACACGGATGTATCGGGGGTGGAAAAATTATAATAAAAACGAAATACTGGCACCACTATGGTGGAAAAAAGGACGAATAGGGCGAGCTCAACTCACAAAAAAAAAACGAATTACGATATGAGGAATGAAAAGAATGAAATAAAAGAAAGCCAAATAGAAGCCTCCCCTAAGCTAAGACAGCCGACTCCAACACTAGAATTGGAAGGACACCAGCATCAGCCTCGTGCCGGCAGCAGCTGTTGGCATTAATTCGTTTTTCCCATGGTGAAGAAATCTCAAAAGAAAAAGAGTCCTCGTGGTGATATGAAATTAAATGAAGACAGGTGATGTCAAAAAGGACGAGTGAAAGAGTTTCCACGTCGGTCGTCTGCATTTCATCATGCCTACAACTGTCAGTGAGTTTAGCTTAGTTCTTTTTTCAATACTAATTCTTTTCAGTTGCCAACCTGCCACCCGGACTCCTTCCATTTCACCACGAGGTAACCGCATTTTGTGGCATAAAAAAGAAATCTTCCAGGATTTTGTGGCAGATATAAAGGTGGATGCAGGTGGAAGAGAGTAGTGGGGACTAGGAATCTAGGAGTTTTATTACTGCACACACCGTACCAATAAAAGAACTAGGAAGGAAACAAGATGCAGTAGCAAGTAATGTGGATTAAAGTTTACTAGTGTTAGGGAAGGGAATTTTGCAACGAAGAAAATTTAGATGTCTTCTTTGGTGGTAAGAAAACTACCGACGGCAAAGGTGGCACTTAAGTTAATGACAGCTGAGTAAAGGTACCTAGAACGTGTTACTGTCAAAAGCAAAGACAGTTAAGATTTTTTAAGTTAAGAAATTTTATCACTCTGTTCACAAATAACCTTTGCTGCAACTGGTTTCTGCATTTTAGGTTAAGTCCATTACTTAGCTTAGGTCAACAGCCTATCAAATATCTCTATCGGAAGTAGTCGCATGTGCGTACATATATCTTGATACCTAAACGTTGATGAAAGTGCCCAGGGAGCATTCGTTTTACTAACGGCACACTCAATCCTTTGACAGCCTACTGCATGATGCATCTCAGAGTTTTGAGCGTTCTAATACCATGTACGTACAATTTAGCATATCCCTAAAATATTTTCAGCATGATAGTTAAAAGCTTTTCTCTAAAGGTGAAGTGATCCTTTCCAATTTTCTCAGTGAATGACATTTAATAGGTCAGAGACAATCTAGTCGTTAAGAATATGGGGTTATCTAACATACCAAAGAGCATTATGCTGAAGAGAAAAAGAAAATCAACCAGGACTCATTTTTCGAATGTATAAACTTACTTTATGATTGCTTCGAAAAAGGCCGAATTATTTGATTTTTTTTTAGATGACCTATCTAGAAGGTTTTCTGCTTTTACAAATGCGCTGATTAGAAATTCATTATATGTTCTAGCTTTAAACACCGTTCCTCACTAAACTATTTTCTTAACGGGATTAAGCGCCAAAATTTTCAGTAGAAAGTACATGTAGCTTGATGCTCACAGAGGATTTGGCTCACGTTCGGAGCAATCTTCGCAGAAATTGTGTCACCAGTACAAACCACACTTAGATGCTAGCTAAAGACTAGCGGTCTATATTCTTTCAATGTGAGGGACATCAGGAATGTCGCAAACTTCTTAGAGACGTTGGCGGGCGGGCTCATCTGAAATCCTTCCATCTTCCCAACTCTCAATAGATGCAACCACATTCAATGCACAACCGAGGTCTTAGAACTTTTTCCCTGAGTCTTGCCCCATTTTCGGTATCATTGTGACCCAAAACCCAAACAAGGCTCAATATATTCAGTCTTCCGACTGCATTCAGAGAAGCTGAAGAAGTATGTATTCACAAACTAGCCTGGAAGTGGCTATAGGAAACAGCATAGCCTTACACCCAGCTGGGATCTTACAATAGGCACTGATACTTCGCCTGATTCTTCATAAAATAGTTTATTGCCATCAGCATTGTGTATATCCACGCTCGGAAGGGTGACACAATTTTCCCCCACCAAAAGTGAAACCTAAAGTCAATTTCATATTTTCACAACAACAGGAGTCCATCCAACAGATGGCATGTCTATCTTGCATATGTCTTCCAACTGGTTCCAAAAGTTTGGGTCTGATGGCAACTAGACTAATTCTCTTCACCAGTAAAAACTGAAAAGCTGTATCTGTAGGTCCATATCAGAAGAATGTAAGAGAATGCAATCATTATAAATGGACTCCATGTATTAATTGGAACAACTTTCTTATTAATTTGCTTAATTCGTCATTTAAATAATCATTTTTCAAAAAATCACCATATTGGATTTGAAGCAGCTGCATGATATTGACATTGATTTATCTACATTGAACCGGGTAAGACTGAACAAGCGGACGCGCTTGCAAGAAAAGGAAGGCTACTCGACAATAGTGAGGTTGCCAACATCAAACCACCCCTTTGCATAGTGATGGGCATTATCAAGGAAAAACTTACAAAGACTGCCAACCTAAGGTGGTCCGGTCTCGATGGACACAGAGTATCTAAGGCTCTTTGGCCTCTTTTTGACGGAAAAATTTCTAGAAAGTTAATGAAATTTAACAGGGATAAGCTTAGAACAGTAAAAGGAATCCTAACAGGAAACTGTCTCTATGGGAACACGCAAAGAGACTCAAATTGTCAGGTACGGATATCTGCAGATTCTGCATCGATCTGCAAGCTGTTGAGGACATAACACACATACTGTATGAATTCGAGGAAATATCGCGTAGTCGAAGAAAATTTTTGAGGAAATACTTTTTTTAAAACCTAGAGGAAACAGATGGCATGAACTTTAAAGGCCTTATAGGCTTTTGCAGGAAAATCCGGTATTTCACCAGGGTTATTGTTTAAGCCTTTTCCATTTGGTTCCACAGGGACCGCAATGGGCCTGGTGCCTGGTGTCTGTGTGATGACATATTCATATGATGACCTCACCTAACCTAATTTTTCTGCAAAAAAACACAAAATGAGGACTATATCTTCAAGTCATTGATTTGCTCTAAGCTTCAGTCGTAAAAATTATTCGTATATTTATATGTTGTGCAGCAGTTTGGCGGACAGCTCCAACCAAGAAGACCAACATTCTGTAGACGCACTCTTCGACATCCGACCTATATAGAAAGCAAAGACCGTTTTATACATTTACCTAAAAGCTACAAGAGCTCTAATTTTAGTAACATAGAAATAAATTAAAGATCTTAACTTACACAAATCCGCTGGTCCAAATGGCATATCTTCTCTTCTTCTGAAGAGGTGTTTTTTCACTTCTTCTTTTCCATTGATCCTACTCTTTACTAATCTTTCCGAGCAAATAGAAAACAGCATTTGTCCGGCCCGTCCCGAATTTTCTTGACTCTCCTACTACAGACCTATTGCACTTACGTTCCTACTTTCCAAGATCATGGAAATGCTGATAAACCTTCAGCTCATGAAATATCTCGAAACATGAAAACTTCTCAATGACCGGCAGTACGGTTTTCGTAGCAACAGGTTCATTGGTGATCGATGGCATGTCTCACCGAAAAGTGGAACCAAAGCGTACATCAATCTAGCGAAAGCAAGTTAGTTGCACTTGATATTTCTAAGGCTTTTGACAGAGTTTGGCATCTGCTCCTTTGTTGAAAATGTATGCATTTGGGATCGACGTCGCTCTTCTTCAACGGATTAGAAATTACTTTCGGACCGATCAATTCTGATTGTCTTGGATGGTTTCAAGTCTGATTTTTACAAAATAAATGATGATGTGCCCAAGGGTTCCGCTCTCTGTCCGACACGCTTTTTAATTTCCATCAATGGCCTCTTGTCGTGTACTCCTAATTCAATATATTCCTCTGCTGACGAAATTACACCCTGCATTTAATATTTGTTCCCAGTGCTGTTTGCCGTCGTTAAAAAGAAATTTAAACACCCAGCCATTATCTATGAATAGCATCGTCGAAACCGAAAAACTTTCCATTTTCGGTGTGAGTGTCAATGACAACCTACGTTGGAACGATCATATAAGATGTCACAAAAATGCTGCCAAATATTTTTTAGGATTTAGGAAATAGGATTTAGCAGTTGATATTGAACAAAAAATTGTCCAGATTTCTTGCATTAACCAATACACTAATACATTTATGACGATAACAGGCCGTCTGACGTTCATTGAATTCGTAAAAATCTTAGTGTTTGGAACACCCTGTACATATTGTACTATTGTCGAAAGGTTTCGAGGTACAAGTTAGAGATTGTCAAAGTTATGTTCTCAAGAAGTCTAGACGCATTCGTACCCACCACTTGAGTGTTAAGTTCTTTAAAAAAAAAAAAAAAAAAACTAAGTACAAAAAGCGATCAACTCACACACACAACACAACACACCTAAAATGTGATTATGAAATTAGCTTTACCTATCCCAAAATTTTGATACTCCATCAAAGAGTCTTAAAATCGCTGAAGTCTACTTTAATTTCCCAAATGAAAACCAAAGCCCTAACCATTTCCAAACTCCAACGTTCAACTCAAAATTATCAAAAGTCAGAGTGTTTAAGGTGTGGCTTCGACTGGCGATGTCACCAAATAAGACGAGTTCAGCAAAATGAGATATGCTACATTCGGTGAAATCAACGACTCTCCAAGGTCGAATTGATACTACGAGTATTATGAGAGTGTAGTATTCGAAAAGTGAGCAACGCTGTCACTCGAAAACTGAAAACCTTCGTGAACAGATTTCTACTTGATGTACCACAGAGAACGTGTAGTATTTGAATAACCTCTCATCATCACATGAAAACAAACGAAAGTGGCAATTGATTGGTCATACAATTGAATCCATTCACTCAATCTGACAGAATGGAGAGCCATTAGGATCATTTGTGGTGTGCAATAGAGTGCAGGCCAATGGGGATGAGATGGAGACAATTCAAAGAGTTGCAGAAATCTGAAACTGATTGGACACTTTCTATGTCAACCTGAACGGACACAACCGCAGGATGTGATAGGATTTAAGTTGGTAACATTTTTTTTTTGCCTAAAATGAATTGGAACAGTTTATTCTCACAATTCATCAAAAATTTCAACAAAAGTTACCAAGCATAAATATACTGCAGGGGGCTAAAGGTTTACTGCTAGTCGCGAGGAGCAAAGTAGCCAAGTATGAATTCCTATACGTCTTATGCAGCCAACGTAAAGGCAATCATCTCTCTGAAAAAGCGCGGCTAGTCCAAGGAGTTCAACTTCGTCCCCAATAAACAGCAACTAACCCGATCGGAACGACGCGCAGGAGCTTTGTGGGCTTCTAATCCTCAACCAGTGGAAAACATCGAAGAGAAACTCCAAGACAGCCTTAGAAAACGACAACCTTCAATATGTCGGCGCTGTTGGAAATGATGTCCTGAAGGTTATTATTTGTGTGAAAAGGTGTTCTTTGGTTTCCTAAGACGCTTTAGAGGCTAGTGATGCATATGAATGTACTAAACTGAAGATTTCAATTCAATTTATTTAATTATACAAGTTTATGCATTAAAATCTACAATACATCTTTTATAGTGCTTAGAAACCTAGATAAAAAATAAATTCCAATTCTTACAGCTAACACAATTATTTTTTAATTCTACGAGTGAAGGGATAGAAAGAGGGATAGAGTGAGAAAAATAGGATATTATTTATAGAAAAATAAAAATACAAGCATATGAAAAGAAAGTGAGAAAAGAAAGTGAAGTAAGTTAATTTTGAAGCGGAGATGAGAAGTGAAGAACGATTGCACTTTTATAGTTTTTGATGCTGGAAATTGCCTCAATTCGAGGCGGAAACAATTATAGCTTTGGTATGAGTATAGCCTAAGAAATTGCAATTTATTATATTATATAACCAAGACTTGCAGACTCAACAGATCTTAAATTGCTTTTACAGAGGCAAACATCAGGAAGAAAGTTGAAATCGAGTGTTTTGGCGGAAATCGGTATGAATTGCGACTTAATTGCCTTTAAGAAATCCAGTAGACAGGGAAACGTCACTAAACCGTTACCAAAATCTTGTTTCATTTATTCGTGAATGAATGGCCGTAGACCAGCTGTGGTTAACTCGAAAATCAGACTGACGCGGAGTAAGTAGCTTAAGCAGTGATAGGTGGATAATACTCTGAAAATTGTTGATATCCGAGAAACGTTAACAAAGAAACTTTATAATGGGGTAAACAAAAATTAAAAGAATGATACCATGTCGAATGAGTATAGTGAATACAAAAAGCTACTTGAAATTCTTAAAAAAAATAATAGAAAAACTGGCAATCTACAACAGAAATGAATAAGTCATCGATACTGTGAAAAATGCTCCTGAATAAATCGGTTGAATAAAATAAATGGGGTTCAATAACTCTGGGACAGAACATCAAAAGATTCCATTCAACTCAATCAGCCTCAATCGCACACTTCTCATGCTCGTTCTTTTTCCTACTGAGAAGCCGGTATTTTGTTCACCTCTTCTGCTTGTAGAGCTCGTGCGGAGCTCTGGTCCTTCTATGCAGCGCACACTGGGGATTTGTGGAAAAAAGTCAAATTTGCAACAAACCACCTTTGCATAGTCTAATGATATTTCTAAATTTTAAAATAGAACCTACAATAAAATCAGAAAGAAAAACTGTAATCCAACCTATGGTTTTATTTCTATAGCTATGGCAAATGTATCATTTATATGTAATATTAAGCAGACTGAGAAAAAACTTCAAAGTCAAAGGTGATTTGTTTTTCTTGCTAGAGCCAGCTTCTAATTTTTTATTTTTTCTTTAAAATATAATATTTTTTTTTAATATTTTGCTAAAACCGATAGAACAAATTCTGTAAAGAAATTTTACGAAAATTAAAAAAAATAAATGTATTCCTTCATATTCGTAGACCTGCAAGTTAATCTACATTTGCCTACAGTGAAAGACTACCACCAACGTGTTTCTAAATCTCGTAAATTCTCGTAGCTACTCTTTCAACTTAAATCAATTCGAGGTGCCACCATGTGCCACTAATTGTTTCATTGGCAATCAAAAATGAATAAATTTGAAGAATTTCAATCCAAGCCCGTAAATGAAGAAGCACTGAAATTCGGCATTTCACCACTCCATGCTCGTATCAAGCTGATGGAGTGTCTTCTACATGTAGCCTACAACATTGAATTTAAACGAGAAAGAGAAACGACTCAAATACTCGTCCAATAAAAGAAGCCAGAAAAGAATTGATAAAGATAAAATTGGAATACAGGTCGATATTGTCAAGCAAAGATCGAGCACAAAAAATTCCGGAAACACGTCACGAAGATTCTTCGCCAATCGAACTTTGGTTTCTGACATCATAGGTCTGGACGAAGACTTAGTTAAAAGATTTGCTGTTATTCTTGAAGCTATATCCAACCATACGTGAGAAAGTTAACCCAACAAAATTTGGGGATTTTTGTTTACAAACAGCAAAAAAGTTTGTTACCTTGTTTGAGTGGTACAATATTCCACCTACCCTCTACAAAATTCTCATACACCGCAAGGATATAATGGAAAAGTGTATTTTTCCTGTGGGTTTATTGTCCGAAGAGGTTCAAGAATGCAGAAACAAAGAGTACAAGAAGTATAAAGCCAGACACTCCAGGAAATGTAGCCAAATTGCGACGAACGACGAAGACATCATGCATCGAATGTTGGTGACATCAGACATTATATTTGACACCTTCTTTTAGTAAAAAAAAAACACAGTTATTTAAGCGAAGAAGTAAAGGCTCTTTTATAAGGATGAAATTTGGAAAAGCTCTCGAATTAAATTGCATAATTTGTGTGTATATGTGAGTATAATATATAAATAAATTAATTATGGTAAGAACAAATATTTTTATTTATATATTTTTCGACAGTCCACATTTTTCTTATCTTTTTTCTAACGGCTACAACATTGTCCTGAATCATGTTCTTTCCATATAGAAACATTTACAACTGGGTCAGTAGTAAAAATATGAATTTTCTCGGAGAAACATACTTTTTTCAGCATCTCAATACAAAAATCCCCAGTGTGCAGTGCCGCTTTATCTTAGCTGTATGTGCTTACCCGCACTTGTTGTCAAATTAGGGATTTACTCGTAGTTATGGTTTGGCTGAGGCAGCATCACTGATGGCTCTTTGACAATATTGCCACTGGTCTTCGACACTTGATGCTGGCCACATAGAACCTCTTAAAATATTAAGCGAGACTCGATCGGAAAAGGATCCATTGCTATTGTAGCCGTCTGACGCCGAACTTTCTCATAGTATTACCATGCCTTTGCGATATTCGTGATATCCTCATGGCTACAACAAGGTTGTGGTCCGAGTCGATGTCCACCCCTCAAATGTCCGGCCATCCACAATACTGGAGGAGTGCCCTGAGTCGATGGTACTCCTGACGGTTGATTGATCAGGAGTTCTCCAAGTCACCTTATGAATATCAAAATGCGGGAAACGTATGCTAGCTACGACAGTTTTTCGCCCCGCAGCAAAGTCGATTAGCCTGTATTCGTTATCGGAATTAGTGCCAGGCTATACCTTTCGACAGCACTACCAAAGATGCCCTCTCGTAGATTTTGGCCAAGAGCTCGTTGAAACCATCTTTGGTGTAGACATGTTTCTTCTCTGTGGGACAAATGTTGGCAAATTTAGCCTTAATACGGATTATTACGAAGTGCTCGTACACTCAACCAGAAGAAACGATAGACGCTATCAAATAGTGTGAGGAAATCGACATATTGCATGCCAAATTGGTTGAAAAGCAACCTACGTTAATCAGTAGGCACGGTCCGATCCTTTTACATGAAAATTAGACCCCATACCTCACAAGAAACGGTGCCAAAAACTGTTGCAGTTGGGATCTTAAATTCTTCCGCATCCACTGTACTCTACTGATATTTTCCCAAAGGATTGCCAATCTTTTTCGCAATCTGGACTCATTTTGCCGGCAGAAGGTCTTCCGGAACCGAGCAGAGCTCATAAAAGATTTTGAAGATTTCATTGCCTCAAAAAGTTAGCACCTCTACGAAAAAGGAATATTTGACCTTGTATCACGTTGGAAGAATGTTATAGATGCCAACGGATCCTATTTTGGTTGAATAAAAATTTACGGAAAAATAATATTGGCTTTTAAATTTTTACAATAAAATCGAACATTTCGTGTGATGCAACCCAATATATATCCACGTGCAAATTCGAAATTCGTTGTCCTTCTTTCATTTTCAGGGGTTGTCAACAGTAGATTTGTCCGCATCCGAGGCTTGTTGCTGGTTATTTTGGCGGCACAAGCCCCATCTTATAGTGCCAATTTCATATGTCATATAGATATCTAAGGTGAAGGTTCGGTTAGGCCGAATCCAGTAACCTGTTCGGGAATGTGAGCACTGCCGTTGGTCCATTAAAGGCTCATCCGCCACCATCTCTTTTCCAAGGCCATGTCTTAGTCTCGGAAATCCTTACCGTCCGGAGCTTCAATTATGTTGGAATAGCTCGGATAAGGTTTCATTTGATTTATTCCGGGATTTTATTTCAACGTTGATTCTATCTGAGGAATTCATTCGTTATCCCGTTTATAGTATTGCTATTTTTGTCTGCAGACACTCACGCTTATAAGTTTGGCAAGTCGAGTCCGGATCGACATCAACCAGTACCCGATGGTAACCACTCGGAGGTAAAATAAGCACAAATTGTGTGTAGAAATAGTTATAGCACTGGATATCGTCAGGTTGACACCTCTCAATGCATGCCTTATTTCTACAGCATCCAACCATGTTATTAGGTAAACGAAAATTTGGCTTTCATCCACCACGTTGAATGCTTTGTTCTATGGAATTTGGATTGTCCCCGCCGCTTAACAATCTGCAGAAGTGTGTACTCAGGTACTGTTAGATTGACGACTCCTATTTAGTTGTAAGTAAGACTTGCGGACATTGATCCTGGAGAAGCAGCTCGCTATTCCCACTATCAGTAAGAAAAAGTAATTGTTTGCAGCACTGCCTTGTAAGCGAAATGTTTTGATAGGTGTAGTTACCTGAATCCTTTATCTGATCAGAAGTTTCATGGTCGCGTAAAACACAGCACTTCATTTGGAACATTTCTGTGGGCTCTGTTCTGTTGACGATAAGTTGAAGGATCCATAATCGAGAAAGGTTGCGATTCCAGTCGTTCTACGTTAAGTCTTCTCACAGCATTCCTCAGTTCTGAGAGATCCCCAGAGGTACTATATCTGTTGTTAGGAATTGGTCTGAACCTACACTGCCCGGTTGGAATGTTCCAACACTTTAAGTACTGAATGAGTGCCTTTCGTCAATTGCAATATGAACAATTTGGTTGAACTGTTTAATGGTCAGGTGGTTACAATATCCCAAGTCCGTTTACAGATGTACTACTGTCGTTCTGGATATGCTCTCCTGGAGGATATTCTGGATATTTTACTACCAAGAGTAGTTCCTTTTTGTCCTTTCTCATTTTGAAGAATCATCAGCGGCAAAAAATCCTTATTCTATGCTTGATCAGTTGGGATTAAGATGCTCTCTACACGCCCACGTAGCACAATCCCCAACCTAGAGGGCCAGGCCTTTTCTAAGAACCCTTGCTCCAAGAACTGCTGGGCATTCCAGATCACGTAAGCATCGTCAAACATATGAGAACTGACGTTGACCCAATTCATCACTGGCTTTTACTGAATGTCCTTTTCGATATCAGCTCAAAATACGTAATTAATAAGTGTGTGAATAAGAAATGTCCATTTTTTTGGTCAAAAATTAGTCAACATAATGAATGAATTCAATAATCAAAGTATTGGCCATCCTTAGCTATGATTTTTTTTCCATCTTTCTTGCAATTGATGGATTCCGGGCCAATACCACTGCTCGTCTCTTGAGGCCAGTCATTCATCAAGCCAATTTTTCACTTCTTCTTAAGAATGAAAGTGCTGTTCCGAGAGTCCGTGCTGGATCGATGGATAGAAACAAGTAGTAATCAAAAGGTGCCAAGTCTGACGAATACGGCGGGTGGGCACAACTTCCCAATTAATAGTTGCCAAATAGTTTTTACTTGTATTGCAACATGTGTAAGAGCATTGTTATGATGAAAAATAGCTGATGTGTGTCGTTGGGCATATTCTGGGCCCATTCATATGGGCATATTCTGCATCTTGGAATTTTTTTCTGGTCTTTCACGGTGTTTGCAGTCGATGTCAAAGTCACCACTTTTGAAACGAACGTTCGCAAGTCCTTTGACTTCGAGCATTTTCACCATAAACTTCCATTAACAATCGATGACGATGACTCAGCAGTGGTTCTTTTGAAGAAAAAAAAATAATGTAATAAAACTGCCCGCAAACGACCCTTTCCGACAATTTTAAGTCGACAAAAAGTTGTTTGTACTATCACAACCTATGACATACTAGATTTTATTGACAGATGGTTACCCTTCAAAATACTTTATTTGTTATCATTGACACAAACCATATGTAATAGTTATGCCATCTGTTAGTCATATCGACTTTTCATATTCACACACCTATTAGGTCATAAAGCGAAACTGCCATGTTGCCTGTTGACGTGACGGTTGATCCTGTCTTTCGAATTCATCCCCCTTCTGAATGTTAGTCATTTCCGATTGAATTGTACAGCGTTGCTTTTTTCTCCTGCTTAACAATCGCGCTTAATATGTTGTCAAGTCAAATCCGATTGGCTTTTTTGTACAGGACTGGGCATCGCCAGGTCAACAGCGCTTGGTGCCTATCCTAACCATACAACACAATTCATGAGGTCTGTTAACATTATAGCACCAACGTTCAGCATTTAAAGACTTGATCTACTGAGAGTCAACAATAGATTCACTTCTATCCAAGTCTGCTTCTGTGGAGTTAATTTTTGGCTAATTTACTCTTCGTCTGCAGGACATCCTTATTATGTTTATCCGTGACTTAGAAGGGGGGTATCCGGTTGCAAACAAATCATTACCCCTTGATACTTCTTGCTTGCCCAATTTTTCACAGAATTAAGTACATATTATATGAATGCTATCAGTGCCGTGTTTGGGCCAATTTCTTTGGAGAAAATTAAAAAAAAATATTAAACTACAATTTGCATAGACGGAAGCAATCTCATTTGTAGGAGTGACTTTGAATTATCCTTAAGCCAGTTTAATTTCAATTTTTTATATCCTTTCAACCTTTATAAAACAGCATTGGACTTCCATAGCGGAAACGATTATTACAAGGAATATTAGGCAGCCTTTTCCTTCCTCGCAATGCGAATAAGAGAGTAGTGGTAATTTTCCCCATTAACTCTCTGTTTATTCACAAAATTCGTTATCCTTTTCAAACACAACCCGCCCTGAATTCACTCACCGCCAAAGTAACATGAAGTGACCCTTATTATAGCAAAATTATCTCATTTTTCCGCCAAAAAAAAACCTAAAACCCTTGGCAAACAAACAAAACAAAGCAAAAAAACTCGAAAAAGGGAAGAACACGGTAATCCCGACGACGGACTAAAATCAAACTCATTAACAGCACCAAGACTATTCATATTAAAAAAAAACCAAAATCACGATATCAAAGTCATTTCACTCTAGATACAGCTGTCAGAGATGAAAGAAAAATACTAGAAAGTAAATCATGAAACAACGACAATCTTGGGAGTGATTTGTCCATTCAAACATACACACACATACACATTCATACACCGGACAAGCCAAAAAACAGAACAAGAAATTCCCTTTCACCACACCAATTTACGCATAATAGACATTCTACGAGAGCAATTGTTAATTAAACATTTTTCATGGTAAAAATATAAACTTCTACCCCTTCCATAGACTCTCAGCGGACGGCGCCCCAATCGAAGGCTTTTAAACCAACCCTGGGGAAATAATTGCAACGAAAATAAGTTTATTTTATATGCGAACTGTCGCATGTTGTCATCATCGTCATTAGCAAACTGAAAACTACACTCGCAAACCATCTTTAGGGGATGGTTTACGCTTTGACTTTATAGCTCCCATTTCTGTCGTTTAACTACGCCCTCGACCGACTCAACTCACATGCTCCTTAGTGGGCACAAAAACGTAATACAAATGGTATTGACATAATTTCTGCTGCCATTCCAGATGAGTTTTATTTGCCTCAGTTTAACTGCGATAGGGTCACTCTACATATTTTACTCGTACATCTTTAACCTCCTTGAAAACTCGTTAATATTCCCTTAGATGTGAATCTCGGTTTTGTGATTCTTTAGAGCACAAACGGCCTTCTGATGGGCTTCTTTATCCCCTACAAGGGGAAAAAGGGGAACTACCATACATGGTAGTTGTAATGAGTAAGTACTATCAATATAAGATGAACTTCTACCCCCTGACTACTATCTGTGTTTACAGGGGGTAACCATCACTGTACAAAGTAACTGCAAAATAATTAATTAATCAATTAATTTTCGTCCTTTTATGTGGTTACCAGTGAGACTTATATGTATAAGTCAAGGGAGACTTGACTGGACTTAACTTCACAAGTAAAGTATCGAAGATCAAATGAAAAGGGAAACAGCCCCCCCCCCCCCCCCCCCCCATCCATTCACTTATATGAAAAACACAACAACAGCTCCAACCGCAAATTGAAATACCCACGCACATACTACTCGTACATCCTTTGAAATCAAGTTTCTTCTACAGTGGACAAAAAGGACAGTCATATTGAATCTTTCTCTACATACATCCCCTTAATGTGCGAGCATATTGTTTTTTACTGACTTGTACGAGTACGAGTATGCTCGTTTCATCTTCAAATACGAATGTTCTTATAAAACAAACTAAAGGCAAGAAAGAGATGAGAAAAAATTCCAGAACTGAAACCGAATCCGAAACCGAACACTTTTGTCGAAACTTGGCCTCTCACTGTCCGTTATGTCGTATGTAAAAGGACAGGTCTGGTGGCGGTGAGTTACATCCTTGTATTCTGTTCTTATTAATAAGCCTCTTTGGCACTCCGTAAATCTGGTAAGAGGGCCCTCAATTCTCTATTGCCGAAGGGAACATCTGCCAATTAATGAGTTATCCTCGTACTATGTAATCGAAAAATTTATGTTGTTTTAGTCCGTTTTGTTGGGTATTGATTCCGTGCAGCGCTTGGGTATCTAGTCCTAGAATTGCTGGTTTTCTCCGTACTCGTATTGGGATTGGTGATCCCTCGTAAATAAACTTTAAATCAGGAATACATTTTGACAACAGAAAAAATACAAAATTTGGACATAACAACAAGAAGCCAAGACAGTAGACCAATAGAACACCAAATTCACTCTTACTCACTTCCGCTGTTTGTATCTATTGTGTTAGATGGCAAATCGGAAATTTAATGATTTAGCAAATCTTTCGAGAGGATATAAGATTATGTATGTATCAGGGTGTGTTACCCACCGATGCTCTTTAATGTCCGAAGGACATTCCACAGATACGAATAGTGTGGTGCTTTAGCAATCGATTGGGACGATAAGTTAACTTGGATGATTGGGGCTAATGGGGGGATGAAATTCCAGAACGGCCACGTACTCGTACATGCAGTTACATGTGAATTGTTCGTTTGGGGGTGGTGCGTACTTATTTAGAATTCCCAAACAAAGCTTGAAGGGGACAAATACTTTCCTTTGGTATTTTCTTTTGTTTCCTACTAAATATGGATACATGCGTACTCAGATAGAAAATGTAACAGACATGTGAGAGTTGTTATTGGATAAAGTCGAGGTTCCATTATTATTTTGGATGTGCCGTGCGTCGTTGTAGTTGTCCCCTAACTCAGAAATTCTCGTATCGATTTGAAATGAAAAATAATGAAGATTACCAGGGGTGACTTTATGTTATTGACTTGAAGATTTTTTTACGGATTTAGGCTTTCTGAATGTGTTTTCTGCGAACATACTCATGCAACTAAGTATGGAAGAAAATTGTTGGCTATTGGAATGTTGGAGTTGTTCATAAATGAGGATGGCAATTCATCAGCAATCTCTAGTTGTATATGTATCTATGGGTAGATATGTACTTATGGATATATGTTTATAACCTTTGTCCGTCCTTATGACTTCGATGTTTGCAATATTTCCCTCATTTGTTTTGTAGCTTACTGAAATAGAAATAGGTTTGAGACTGTAACATCAGGGGCTCATTTATACAAAAATTTGATTAAGGACTGTGGAGTAAAGTAACCGGTTAGATTGAAATTCTCCTAAAGATTAAGTGAAAATACTAAAGTTTTAAAAATTAATTACTTGATGCCATAGCATTCCCAGTGTATTGTAAATCTGTCAATGCCTCAACAGTTATTATAAGTTAATACCGAATAGTAACTGCCGGTTATTGAGAAACTTTCGTGTTTCGATATAATTCATGAGCTGGCGGTTTATCAGCGTTTCCATAATCTTGAAAATAAGGGGCGTAAGTGCAATGCGTCTGTAGTAGGAGAGAGATGAAGATTCGCCTTTTTTAGGGACGGGCTGGAAAAATTGATGGAAAAGTAAGTTTGCCAGCATGGAAAAACACGTCTTCCGAAGAAGAGGGGATATATTCTTACCCTACTCTTGCTATTACGAAAGTGCGAAAGTGTATTCCTTCCATTGAATATTCGAAGCACTCAAGTACTAGACGGAGACAAAGCACAATCGAGAAGTGTTGAGCTGGCCGCAAAGTGTGCAGCTAGCAGATTGGCCTGTCTAAAGAGCTGACAGCTAGATGAGCAGAATTTCTAATGTTTTTAACGAACGACCAGCAATTCTTACCACTTTTGGTATATTGTAGCTTTTTTTGCCTCACTCAAGACGTTGCAATCTTGGCTGGCTCATTTGAACTTTTAACGGTTTCCCTCTCTTGGGTTGGACCGACAAAACTGTTCTCCAGCTCTGACGATCTCTTCACAGTTCGAGTCATACTACGCCTTTTCTTTTGGATTGCTTGATTAATAGTCTTCCTCCGAACAGAATAGTGTCTGTGATAATATCAGCAGCGTCATCCACATCTTTATCGAGGAAGCATAACGACCAGTTTATATTCGTGAAGAAACTTTTAAGTCTGCTTCAATTGGCTTTCTCGTATTACCGTACTTTTCTTTTAGGAATCTTTTCTCTAACTGATGTGACACAGTGGTCCGACGAGCCTAGAGAGGATAGCATATCGACCTTGTACTTATCACGGTGAAAAGGTAAAAACAAGTCCAGGGTATTGGCTGTATGACTATCAACGTCAGGTATTCGTGTGGGCTCATTTACAATCTATTAAGTGGTCGGAGAATGTTTTCGTTGCTACTCTAAACTCTTTGAGTGTGGAAATCCTAAATCTAAAGACAAAAGACTAGTCAATGACTGAGCATTGACTTGTTTCAAGGAAAAAAGTACTCGTATATTCGGCATGGGGTTCACCTTAACAGCTCCCATTAGGGATTCGGTAATCAAAGGCATCTGCTACTCCGTCGGGTCAGGCACCTTTATTATCGCTGATCTCATCCTTTGGGTTGCGGGGTATCTGTAAATATTATGAGTCTAACCCACAAGAAAAATTATTTTGCGATATCCTAATTCTTACATTAAAGTCGCCGATTAATATAGTATA
The DNA here is from genome assembly GCA_949129095.1 of Volucella bombylans. Classification (NCBI taxonomy): domain Eukaryota; kingdom Metazoa; phylum Arthropoda; class Insecta; order Diptera; family Syrphidae; genus Volucella; species Volucella bombylans. The sequence continues at coordinate 123,579,911 of OX422142.1, read as the reverse complement.
CTGGGACTATATGGTAGATTATGGTGTCCATTTTTAGTTCCAGCAAAATAGCTTCCTCTATTTTTATAAACTCAATGGCTACACCTTCCGGTTGCTTTCTGTAACCACATATTTACCCTCTACTTGCTCTTCGATGCAAATTAGTTTTTACAATTAGTATACTTTTTAATTTATATTGTGGAAAAACACTCGGGAAATTTAAATCTTTATAATCTACTACAATACATGCGTTTCAAAAAGTACAAAAATATCGAATTCATTAATATAATTAAAAAAGAGTTTATTTTTTAGTCCTGCTACATTATAAATGAAAACTTTTAGTGTTGTTTGTTTTACGATGATCTGGTAGACGAGTGCTATTTAATTAGCTGTCGCATGTAAACGTGCTCTTGGATTTCCACCCGACTTATGTACAGCGGTTGGCTTTGTCACAGATCCATTTGATGTTTGTCGACTGACAGTTGCTAATGACATTGATATATTGTTGTTGTGTTTTGCATTTCTTGTGATAAAAATGTCAATGATACGGGTATTTCCCCGAATATTAATATTTGTAATATATTTTGTCGTCCACGTAAATTTTGTCGTTCCTCAAAGCAATTTTTACAGATGTTCAATAGTATGTTACATTTACTAGGGTTTGCTCAGATTTTATTTTAAAGCTCTAGGATGTAGGTGGTATCGGAACACGATTAAAATCAATTACTTAAAATTTTATAATGTTTTTTTCCAATTTCAATTCAAATTATTCGCGAAGGTATGCATATAAAAGCTAAACCACTTTTGAGAGATTGCAAAAATCAATTCATTCAGAAACCGTGAGTGTGTAATAAATGCGTCTGTGATTTTTGATGTTGAAGGAGTTTTAAACGTGTGATCCGAAGGATAGTGAGCATGTCTTGTTACACCAAATACTGGCTCAGCTCAATTCTGGCAATTCCGATGCAATAGTACTGAGTTTCTGCCATCATAAGCAATGCAGTCAATAATTAATTTTCCTATAACAATGTACCACCTACAGTCGGTGTTATCCGAACTTAATAGGAAATAGGACTTATAATATGTTGCGATGCTAATGCTCAGGACTTCCTAATATCGTCTGACTGTCAACAAAAGTCGCTGGGATCGATGGCATATATCCAGTTGTGCTACTAAAAGGCATATACCAGAATCTCTAAAGAGAATCTTCAGTGATACCCGGGCTCCTTGTGAATAGTACCCTTATACCAAAAATCGAAAAAGATTACACCATGTCCACCACACCAAGAGCTTCACACCAATCAGTCTGACTTTCTTCATGGTGAAGGGCATAGAGTGTAAAATTATTTTGAGAACGCATTCTCTGTCCAAGATATAATATGCATACCACATCTTGCGCTTCAAAATGTAGTTTTTATTTGTTTTTTTTTGGGTGTGCCAAAGGGTGTATAATCTTCAAAGATACCAGTACATACAAACAAGCGCCATTCGCTTGCCTGATTGCTCGATTCCAGGAATACGCTAACGTTCTATACCACATCCTACACACTTCGACCACTCTCCCTCCGGGTCTGCCGTTGGTTATTACTTCACGGTGCTAGTAAGCAGTTTATATTCTATATTTGCAGCATCTGTACGCCTCACACTTTCGATCCTTCGTAGCTCGTTTTGCACGTTTATTGTGAATGTGCAAATCTCCATCCAATTTTCTTCTGACCGCAACATTTGGTTGACTGTGGGTTTGGTACGTACGAGTAAGTTTTTCTGTATCTTCCTCCTGATTTGCGCAGTCTGGGCAAAAAGGTGAGTTGTAGAACCCGAAGCCGGTAGATATTTCCGTAACAAGATAGAAATTGCCTTAGGTGGTAGTTACAGTTCCCGTGTCTTTGACTTATCCAGTCTTGGATAGTCGGTATTAATTTACTCGTATCTGCCTTTTGTTGTATTAATCCAACGTACCTGCCAAAAAGTTAGTGACGCTGCCTTTTCTTCAGTTTTAATGGTCTAGATGCTGTTGGCATCATGCTCGCTTAAGATTTGTCTATTGTATATTCTGAGCATCTAGTCAGCAAAGATGTCAAGGACCAATCCAGCTGCAACAAAGACCGTTTCGTCTGAGATTGTTCGAAAACTTGTAATAGTCCTTAGTGCGCAGAATCTGTATGTAGATAATAGTCTAATTGTTCTTAGTGCATCTGCCCAGACTGGAGCGGTATACAGAAGGATCCATGTTGTTACTCTGGAAAGTAGAATTCTTCTAGTGTATTTAGGTCCACCGATATTAGGCAATATTCGCGACAGAGCTATCTGTACTTTCGTGGTTTTTTCACATGTACATTCATATACCCCAAGTGCTTTTTGTATAGTAGTTTGTTGTCCAACATAACACCAAGGTTTGGTAACCGATCCGAAAATTGGTGAATCAAATGGTTTTCCGCCTTGTTATGAGGATAGCTTCAGTTTTATGATCGGCCGTCTCCAATCCGGCGGATAGAAGCCAATCAGTTATCTGAGCGATTGCTTCATTTCGGGCTGTTTTCACTTCATGACACTGTTTGGCTACAATCACGGTGGCAATGATGTCGGCGAATCCAATTATCATTACTCTCCTGGGTAGCGTTAGTCCTAAGACTCTGTCGTACATTATGATTCATAATAGTGGACCTAGAACCGATCGCTGTACGATGTAGTATTTTACATCTTTATCGTGGGGATAATAAGAGTCCTATTAATCTAAATGGCTGCGATATGACCAATTCTGTTCTATGCGTACATTGTGTAGTGGAAAAAGTTTACAATCCAACAAGTGACTACTGCTTTCACCAGACCACAGATTGTTTCGGACTTTTGGGATCTTTTTAACCGAAGACACTGATGGACGTATTTCCCCTAGAAATTCATATCATTGGCAGGATTTCAAGTCCATCTTCCGTTTAAAAGAAAACAGTGATGTCTGTTACAACACATATTGGTGTTTCGTCGACCTTACGCACCGACTGTGGTTTGACCCTGATCTTGTGAATATCCCGTTTGTACAATGACATCATCACTCCAGTGGCCGGAGGAATACGAAGTTGATCTTCGACCAGAATCTGATTGAAATTAATGCAGCCTCTACTGATGACTCCAAAATCGATGCGAGATGTTTCAAGTGCTGGTAATGTAATGGGTGCTAGTATTGTAGGCACTTTATCACTGTGGTGATTGCATTTTAAGTTCAAAAGCTGCTCGCAGGAAACCCGACACTTCATTTTAGGTACCGCGTTCAAGTGACGCCAACATTTAAAATAACTTGGTATAAGCAAGTGAACGCTGAAAGTTAAATAAATGGTTCGTTGGAGACGAACAGTGGAATGAGGCTCCTAAATTTGAAAAACATTTCACTTGAAAAATATTTTGGCTTACCAAGCATCTAGTCCTGAAAATTCAAGTGCCCAAAAACGATTAAAAATGTTTTACAAATTTTTAATTAAAAAACTCTAACTCCTCTCAATCAGTGTCCTGTTGGAAACTATTTTGCAATTATTCACCACGCACATCAAGCCGGCGACATAGTTTGTAAACCTGAATGCAACTGTGTATGTACTCGTGCGAGTATAGTGTCATCTCATACGAGTATACCCATAAGAAGTTATATCCCCGCTGTGGGTATACACGTTAGATATTCCAACTTTTCTGAAATGAGAATTCAAAAAGTAAATTTCGGAATTGAAACTTTTTGAATGCTTTTTAAGTACTCGTAGTTACAGTCTTGCACCTTAGACTTAACACAGTCTTAACTAAATGGAGTCCCACCACTAGTACAGTACAACCAGGAAATAAAGTATGTCAAGTATCTGACATTTTCTTCCCTCGTATTAAAACAAAAAACGAAGAAGGAGTCTTCCCCGTCATGTGAAAAAGTGAAAATAAAAGAGGTCGCACTCACGCATTGCCTCCTCGTGCATTGGTAGGTCTTAAGTATGTTGGTGTGTTTGGCATTCGTAATTAAAATAAGAAATAAGTTCAAAACTCAAAATATCAAAGTGAGAACATGTGTGTGAGGAGCTGAATATGAGTTCTTTCGCATGGTCGAAAAGTTCTCATTATACTCATAATAAAGTGTCGGAATTGAATATACTTGAGCATTACTACCCTAAGGTGGAACAAGTCTCTGAATGAAACCAACAAACTGCGAGCAGAATGAGGGAATCCTGTGAATACAATTAAGCGGACGAAACGTAATTTTAGTTCACATGAACCTCTTATCATGCTTGGTGAGCTTTGACTTCATTTCAATGGGAAGTCTACTCAAGAAACTGACAGGACTTTCTGGGGAAGGAAGTTACCAACACGAATGACTGATTTGAAATTGCAGGGCATATGGAGCTCCCCAGATTGCATTCAGTTTTCCGACTTCCTATAGTATTAGGTATACAAAAAGTTTCCATTAGTTTTCGATGCATTGGCTTTGGTGGAATAGGTCGACTTGGATGGATTTAAATTCAGAAACTGATATTCTATAGTTTTTGTTTAAATCTTGAGAAGAATATACCAAACTAGTGGCATTGAACAGTTTCCAATACGCTTTCGTTATGTAGATACAATTGACAAAGAATATTCAATTCAGGAAGACTTTATGTGTTTTATTCCTCTTGATGACATTACCGGAAAAGGGCTGGCAAGTACGTTGCTGACCACGATGAAGGTTAATAACTAACAGTATTTATGTAGATAAAAATGTCTGTAAGGCCGACTAGGTAATACATTCATCATAATTTGAATTTGGCCATTACACACGCTTGTAACATACCTTTGGCAAAAAAAAGTATGTGATCTCAGCTACTGCATGGAATATGCCAACCATGTGTATGAAGAAACAAGTGAGATGCGTCAAAACTCCGAAGTGAAACAGAAAAACCGTGACAAGTATGAAGGAGGTCTAACTATGTTCTGAGCTGGAAACAGAAGGAATACGTAGTACTGTTAAAATATTTGCAAAAGAATGGCCAAATGACGATGTGGCGCAGGTAACAATTTATTTCTTTCTGTTTTCATGATATCTGTTAAAACGTTGAATTAACTAACTATGGTTGCAGACATTGCTGAAATATTTCGATGTATAAACTGCCAAAATAGTTTATTGGGGACTCTCACCTGTTGCGATTCTACATCACTTTATGCAGATCGTTGCAACTCTTCCTGTATATGTGGCTTCTAGCGAATTAGGAATGATTTCTAAATCGTGTCGTGCCAACTGGGCAAACATTCCGGCGCTTAGCTACTCGATTCGAACGGAAGGAACCATAGGAGGCCATACAGGGGGTGGCCGCCACCGGACTGGTTGTTCGGTCGAGAATATCGCGGCTGTAGCTGTCGATGTCGCTGAGAACAAAGAAACATCAACCAGACGACGGGCCACGCAATTGGGCATCAGCGAATTTTAGTGAAAGAATTACAGTGCAAACAGTGCATCAGTTAGTGACTCCTTATTGTTAGTCTCATGTGAATTACTGTAAAGCCATACTCAATCTCAATAACGAAGGGGACCATTGCGTGTCGAAAATTATCATGAGCGACGAGGCGCATTTCTACTTAAGCGGTTACGTCAATAAGCAAAATCTCCGTTTCTGGGGCACTGAAAATCCACGTGTGATGCACGAAGAGCCATTACATCCACTCAAAGTCACTGTGTGGTGCGGCGTTCATGCGGGAGATGTGATTGGGCGTAGTTTTTTGAGGACGCCATCGGTAATACGGTCACTGATACTGGCGAACGTTACAGGGCTATGATAAATGACTTCTTACAGCCGGAATTGGATGAGTGTGGTTTGGTGAGCATGTGGTTTCAACAAGACGGTGCAACCGCACACACAGCACGAGATACAATGGATATTTTGAAGGAAGCGTTTCCTGGTGGCGTAATTTCCAGTTTTGGCGATTTGGCATGGACAGCAAGATCGTCCGATTTAACCATCCCAGACTTCTTTCTTGGTGGCTAGTCAAACATTCTCGGCACAAGCCGTCCTTCAACTCGTCTTATGCACAAAACATCGTGCATTACAGTCTGCACCGATCCGAACGAGACACTAATATCATGTGCTTTCTCCCTGATGCTCACACGACGATTTGCGAGGACAATTGTCTTAACTTTTTCGATGATTACCGACTTTGGTCCGGGCCTTACTTGAAGAGATAGGTCCCCTATACCGCGGTGGTTGATACATATTAGATACAATGAAAGCAAAGCACTATTTGATACCGATTTATTGTCAGCGGCAGACTGCGATAAGAATTCTTGAGCTAGTGGCACATATAGTACGAGGGGCGTTCAACATATTCTCGGTATCGGGGTGAAGCTGTGGTTGTATACTATTATTTTAGTGCATTAATGTAAAATTTCATATAAATGTGATTATTAATTCGCGTTTTATCTCTAGTTAAACAGAATCATAATGGCAACTGAGACGATGATGGTGAAAATTGAGCATCGCGCTGTAATTAAATTTCTCACTAAGCAAGGAAAAAGTCAAAAAACTATTCATGAAGAGATGGTGGCTGTTTACCAGGGTTCCGCACCTTCATTATCAACTGTGCAAAAGTGGTCAAGTGAGTTCAAGAGAGGCAGAGAGAGCATTGAAGACGACCCCCGCTCCGGCGCCCCGGCTACTGCTTGTACGGGAGAAAGCATCAAAGAAGTCGAAAAACTTGTTCTTGAGGATGCCCGAATAAAGGTGAAAATGATGGCAGAGATCACCAAGCTTTCAATTGGTACCATTCACACCATTCTTCATGACCATCTTAACCTTTCAAAGGTCAGTGCAAGGTGGGTGCCACGAATGCTCACAGCGCCTCAGAAAAGAGTGAGAATCGCATGCTGTAGAGAGCTTTTGGAGATGTGTAATGAGAACGCGGACGTGTTATGGATCGAATTGTTACTGGGGACGAAACATGGGTCCACCACTATGACCCTGAAAGCAAACAAGAGTCCATGCAGTGGCATAAAAAAGGAACAGACCCCGGAAGAAGTTCAAAGTCACTCCGTCTGCCGGGAAGCTCATGGCCACAGTTTTTTGGGACTCAAAGGGAATCTTGCTCATTGAGTACAAAAAAAAAGGTGAAACCATCAACGCCACATCCTACGCTTCCACTTTGCATAATTTGCGGGAGGAAATTAAAAAGAAAAGACGGGATAAACTCACAGCTGGTGTGATGCTTCTTCATGACAACGCTCCTGTTCACACGGCGCGAGTTTCCAAGGCTGCTGCGCGAGATTGTGGTTTCGAAGAAATCCAACACCCACCCTATAGTCCAGACCTTGCCCCTAGTGATTATTTCCTGTTTCCGGATTTGAAAAAATGTCTTCGTGGAAAAAGATTTTCTGATGATGAAGAACTCAAGTCGGCAATAAATGGGTATTTTGCAGAGAAAGAGGAAATTTATTTTTTTGAGGGTTTAAAAAAAGCTTATCTCAAGATGTAACAAATGCATTGATGTTAGGGGAGATTATATTGAAAAATAAAAACAATTTAAATTGAATTCGCATTTTCCTTCATATCGGTACCGAGAATATATTGAACGCCCCTCGTATATAACAATACGTCTGATGAGAATTCGCATCACTAATTTTCCCAAAGTTGATGCCATATTTCTTCTGATCATCTGCAAGCACGCCTCCAGTATTTTTGATGTCGTAATCCTCCGAGTCACTATATCAATTTGAGTCACCACATCCAGTGTCAAAGCGCGGACACTATACCTATATAGCTTAAGTCGCAATAGACCGCAAAAAACTTTGCCGATCGTATACTTCTGAACCTCACGAGAAGTCCTATGTCCAGTATGACCACGGCAAAAAAAAAAGCCATCGGAAACACTGTTTCAGATGTGGTTGATTTCATCCAGCCCCAACAATGAAATCACTAGTTTGCTGACCAGTTAAAAGATATATCGATAAAGATGTGTTATAGAGTAGAACATATGGACTCAACCATAAAAGTACACATCAGTTGCCATAGATAGCTAGAATGTATAGGCAAATGAATATTAACGATCCTTACCCGAAGTAATACCCTAAATTAGTTGGCGTCCACAAGCGCAAATTAATGCCTGTAGGTATCTAGAAGTTTATAGCTGGAGGCAGTAGGCCAAAGACCGCATTAATTGAAAGAGCTTACTGTATGAAGACCAGATCCAATCACGATTATAACACCAACAGCTGGAGAGACAGATCAGGATATAACATTCGACGGTGAGTCGATTTTGAGTATCTGGAAGGACCATTTCTGCAAGCTGCTATATGCTAAAAAAAAGGCCAAACTTTCACTATCAGCAGAATGATCTACTTGATAGCAATCAGTCCCGTATACCTGACCAACATAAAATGTTAAAGAAAAAAACTATGGTTGCTGGTGCTGACGGTTAATCCGAGGAGTTATTTAAGGCAGAATGTAAAAATTCGGATTGTAACTTGCATCAACTCAGCTTGCAAGGAACAAAGTTTGATGAAAGTATGTCAGATGTTTCGAACCTCTGTATTGCTTACCAGCTCTTCATACAACGATACTCCTAAAATGTGCCATCATTATCATCAATCTCCTAAGGATCACTTTCAAGATACTGCACGCAATATTGTAAAAAAAGCCTGGAGTACATAATGTCAGAGATCACTTTGGCGGAATTCGATATCAAAACTCTATTGAGAGCGACGATGTGAGTTTTCCAAAGACCCTTGATGTCCCTGTCCTGTTTTGCTGTATAGAAACATCTTTACTTATCGAGGTGGACAAAAGTTTCCTTGGCTGCTTTGAAAAGAACTGTTGTTCGTATTATATGTGGTTCAGTCTGCATTGAAGGGGAATAGGGAGCTATATAGATTCTACGAAGCACTATATGGGCATAAAGGAACAACCATGTCCAAGTAAAATTTCTTTTCAACCATCTGAGATGGTTGGGACATACGGAGTGCTTGGACACTGATGCCCGGAATCAAAGAGTCATTGAATACAACACGCAAGCATGACAATGCAAGGAACTAAGTTGACCTGCCCAGTTGGAAGAGGATTTCAATCAAAGCAGGACGGAAGACTGGAGACAGTTGGGGAAAGAACCTTCTCGAAGACTGTGGTGCTATCCACAGTAAAAAAAAATGCGGTATATGCAACTCGAAAATAGCTATGATGGGTTCATGTCGCATTGAAGCTTCATCTAGGTGCAATTAAGTGTCATGGGTCACGGCGATGACAAACCAAATACCGCTGTCAGGGAGAATGAAACTTTTAACCTGGACGATATAAAATAGATCAACAATATTGTCCACCCAACCTGTATGAAGTGAAAATAGCCATATCTAAGCTTAAGTCCAATAAAGTTGTAGGAGCAGACGACCTGACTGCCGAACTCTACAAAGCCGCAGGTGATGATTTGGTAAGGAGCATAAACTACGAGTATCTCATCTCTAAAATATGGTTGGACGAAAGTATGTACGATAAATGGAAGCTCAGCATTGTTTGTCCTATCATCAAAAAATGAGACCCTGTGAACTGCACCAACTACAGAGGCATCAGTCTTCTCAACGTTCGTCAACCTGATTGGTACATATTAGCGTGACTATATGCCAGGAAGCCGATGAGCTCCAAATTGAGACAGACCACCTATTCATCGAATTTAAGGCCGCTTATGACAGCATATATATAGACGAGGTGTGCAGAGCAATGTCTAGTTTTGGCATCCCTGTCAAACTCGTGCATTTGTGTAGGATGACGGTGGAAAATGACCGCTGCTCCATCAGGATCGGTATACTTCATCGAGATATTTAAAGACGAAAAAGGATTTAGACAAGGCGACGCGCTGTCGTGCGATTTATTTAACATCATTCTTGAAGGAATAGTGCAAAACACATGCGCCGACACAAGAGGCACAATCTTTCAAATTTCCGTCCAATTACTCGCATACACCGATGACATTGACATAATCAAAAGAAACCAGGGTGATGACAGTGGCGCTTTTGCGGGTATTGAGGCGGAGGCGGCGACGATGTATTTAACGGTCAATGAGGGAAAATTCAAGTACATATATGCTATCAACAAGAAAGGACACCGAACACCGACGTCTCGGACAGAACGTCACCCTCGACAGATATAACTTTGAGGTAGTTAAGGACTTTGCCTACCTAGGCTCCTCTATTTATTCAGACAATGACCAGCGCTGAGGTCAAACAACGTATGACTCTTGCGAATCGCTGCTTTTTTGAGCTAAGAAGGCAATTGACTGGCAAAGCCCGCTTTATGGCGTAGAGGCATGGACTTTATCAAAACTGGATGAGGATGCTCTTAGCTGTTTTGAGAGGTAAATTCTTCGGGTGATTTTCGGTCATGTCTGCATAGACATTGAATGGAGTAGGAGATACAACGACGAACTGCACGGGCTGCACATATAACCGGGAGAGTGAAGGTCCAAAGACTGAGGTGGCTGGGTCATGCAGAGAGGATGAACACCAATGATCCGGTCCGAAAAATCTTCGAATCCTGCCCCGAGCGAAAGCACAATAGAGGAAGATCGAGCCTTAGGCGGCGCACGTAAGTGGAAGCTGACCTCAATCAACTCAACCAACTTAAGCCAGATGGATAAAGATAGAGCTGGCTAGAGACGTTTGTTGGTTAAGACGACCCAGGGCTGTAGCGCCACCTTAAGTAAGTAAGTGTTGTGGGTAATAAGAGGAGTGGCACACATACGGCATTCCCTCTTTGATCGGTTGTGTTCCAGTAAATGATGAATTTTTAAAAAAACCATTAAAACAGTAATTTTATCCTAATGTAAGGTTGTAACGCCAGATCCAGATCTTCAATAAAAATCAACCCTGTTACAGTTTTACTAAAGCATGACTGGGTCAGGTGCTGGGGACTATGGCTGAACCCATCACAAGAAAAACCGAAAATGATGTGTTTTAATTCTCATAAGAAAAAAGGGAATTTTCTGTATCTATAAGAGGACACAAGAAAGTCAACTGTTAATCTACACAAAGATGGCCCAGTCTGACCACAATTGTATAAATTTCTTCAATAGTTTGTGTAAAAGTAAGCAAAATAACCTGTCGGTGTTTTTAATCCTCAAATAAGGAGAGACAATCTGTCAGTCACTGGTTTTATATTCCCACAAGTCAGTTAATCAATCAATTAGAGCTTTTTAAGTTCGTAAATGTGTCCATTACATACATCCATATATCTCTCACATGTCCATTAGAAAACCTCAGTTTTCTATTTTTATTTTTTCATTTTTAATGAGACAAATTTCACTTAAAAATACACATCCCATGTGGCAATAAGTAGACCACTAAATCCTCATCACGCCTGCTAAACTCTGACAGGAAATCTACTACGAAAAAACACCCCATTTCTTCTTTTCAAAGAAAAATTTACAACCAATTGCTTTAAATCACATGTTTACGAGTACCTGACAAAACTCACTTCTGCAGTTGAAATACCAATTCGTTGGCACAGCCCTAATTTTTTTTTCCTCCCCAAAAGAAAGTGTATCTTGTATCTCCCACACTTCAAATTTTGATCGCTACATCAAACGTCAGTTATAGGTTACCCCGGAGCCTATTAAGGACTTCAATTTTCTGTCACTCTGAATACATAAATGCAGTCTACATTCTAAATGGATAGCTATTCTTTTCGGATTGGAAAACTCCTCGAAAAAGTATTTCCCAACATGCTCCTTGCGAATGCTAAATAACGATAAATTCTGCTTGTTTCCTAAATTTATAACCACTTCCCTAGACCGGGAGGACACATAAGGATAAAATACAGAAACACGGTGAGCAAGGAAAAAAAAGTTTAAGAAAAAAATAGAGAAACAAAATCTGGAAACACTTCGGTAGTGACCAAAATTTAGCACTCTTCAGGACTTTCAGGGAATCTATAGTAGCTGAAGCCGAAAACATTTTCTACAGAGGCGCATTCAACCGAAGTAATCCTCTCACGGAGGTGTAGAGTGCATGAAAGCATACACGGAAAAAGGGAAGATTGCAACGAAAAAAAAATGGAAAAAACAAATCACTTTGGAAGGGAACAGAAGTATAAGAAGAACACAAAAATCTAACACAATCCATGTGCACTACTCTTATACCTCCTCGCGTAAGTGTCGAACTGTTTAGACCACGTAAACCAAAGGCTCCCCGTATACCCACATCCATAGACAGATACACGGATACACAGGTGTCTCAGCTCCACTATATGCCACTGATGCGGTGATATCCTACTCATACTGTATACTGTGGATGTTCCATCCTGCAGTAGCGATAGGATACTCAGACTCAAGCTCCCAGCATCAGGCATCTAAATATACTGAAATATTGAATGGCGGATTTGCACTTGTAAATTGCCAGTGTCCCAGTGCATTTTTAAAAGGATCCAGTTAGGGTTCGAAAATAACTCCTCGGCTGGTACATAGTATTGGTCTTACCGGAGTGCAGCCTTAACGCTTAAGGAGAATTCAATTCAAGAGGGATTTTCTTTCATCCAATTTACACCCATAAACCAGGATTAGGTATACGTATATTTATTGTGCATACAAGGACATAAGGAGCCTGCATCATAGAACCCAGTAACTTTGCCTGTCTAGACTTTTTTTCCCCCATCCCGAATCTCAGATACGAGAACTCCTAGAACTGATGTTACCAAGCAGTGCAGGACAACACTCACACCACTAATATAAATGCAAATAACCCAAGTCAATAAGGAAATATGCTACAAACATTCATTGGAGCTCCAGTTGGGGACATCTTGAAATGAAGTGGACCATGACCATTACCGTTTTTTATGGATTTGCTTACTGCTTTAGGCAAATTTTATGATTTATTTTATCTTTAGGTTGACAGAAAATGATAAATTTATTTTACGATACGCTTTTATCGTCAAACAAAAAGGAAAAAAAATACAGAAAACACCAAACCAAGAGCTCTAACAAAACACCTGAATTGTCATTTGTCGGAGTTAGGAGCTATAAGCTTAATGAAGGATAAAGTTCTAGGCAGGCTCTCAGCATACTTAGCCCAGAGTTTATGAAGGTTACCCATTTTAAGAATTTTCTTCGTCTCATTATGTTGCGTTATTTACTCACGTGCACAATAAACATTTTATTTACGACGAGGGGTTGTAGATTGTAGGCTGTAATAGGGCCAGAAAGGCGACAAACGCACATCACCAATTGTTTTAAACACCCCCCAGATGGTAATGGCATTCGTTGTATTGTAATGGGAAGGAAAATTTTAATTAGGTGCTTAGAAGAAGTGGCCCGTGCTTGGCTGAAAAATTATGTTAATTATTATTCCTCTAACCAAGATTAATGCTCAAATATTTATTTTAGTTTTTATTCTACACTCGAAGGTAGGAAATATGATTAAGAAAAGCGTGGCCCTCTTTTAAGCGGAAAAGTAGAATATCCGCTGGTGTTAGGAGGTGGGATACTTACCTTTCCCGTTTTTTAAATTTTCCGACAACTGACAGGTGATGACTTATAGTTGTTTTTGAACTTTTGGACCTTGCTGCGAGATAAAGCTGAATTATCTTCAGCAGCTGTCGCAAGTTATTTATTATCAATTAACCTCCTCTTGAGTGAACAAATCTAGCTCGCCGAATTTGGTGAATTTCTTCCTGAGTCGCCACAATGACCACTTCATGGATAGTCAGTACATCGTCATTTTCATATGTAACGATCCAATATATGTATAAGACAATATGAAAAGGCGATTAGTATTCATTTGACTGCCTGCCTCTTAATGAACCAATCAGCATTAAAGGCGAGTGCATTCAATTCGTTATCTGGTCAGCAGAGTATAGATCTAATGACTTTCTAATAGAGCATATGAATAAGACTTATACCTTTAAGAATTCTCTAATTGACGACGAAAGGGGATGCTAGCAAAGACTTGGTTGAAACAAGGTCAAACGAAAAGGGACCTTGGTATTAGGAAATTCCCTCCCAAATGATTGGGTATGTATGTATATTGCATGTCACCTATGCACATGCCTTTAAGTTGGGAGACTTTTAAAAAAAAAAAATTTTAAAATTCTGTGTCAGAATTTCTAACATGTGCCCTTTAAGTATGGATATTGTCACCATACTGTTGATAGGTAGCTGTTAAGGCTCTGAAATATACGATAACAAGATCAAGGATTAAGGTGTTGTACAAAAAGGGTAGGCACTGAGAAGTGTCAACCTGGTGATACCCAGTGTTGTAACTGTTTCTACACATCAATTGTGCTTATTTTACTTCCAAGTGGTAACCATCGGGTACTGGTCAATGTCCATCCGAACTCGACTTTCCAAACTTATAAGCGTAAGTTCTGACGAGCAGACAAAAATAGCAGAACAGTAAACGGGACAGTGGATGAATTACTCAGATGAAAATCACGGAACAAACCAATTAAGACCTCATCCGGGCTACTCTGACATATTTGCAACTCAGGTCGGTAAGGATTTCCGTGATTAATTCAGGGTCTCGGAAAGGAGATGGGGTTGATGGGCCCTTAATGGACAAACGGCAGCGCTCACATCCCCGAATGGGTTACTGGCTTCGATCTTATCGATCCTTCGCCCTAGATGTATCTATAACGGAACCGGCCTTCCAGGCTGGGGACTGTGCCACTATGCCATTAAAAAAATAAACCAAGTTACGAAGCTACAACAAGCCTCGGATACTAATTGATTTACTGTTACAACCCCTGCAAACGAAACAAGGAAAACGAAATTCGGTTCTGCACGTGGAATATTAGGTCAATCAATAGGACACATGCAGCATAACAACTAGTGGAGGCCTTGAACTGCTGAAAAGCAGATGTTACAGCCATCCAAGAAATGCGATGGGATGGAATGTAAAAAAGGAGGATCAAAACCGGCGACATCTACTACGATGATTGTTATCGACAGCAAAAGCAACGCCTATTTGGATGCGGATTCGTTGTTAACTGCACATTTAGGTAAGAAAACTTGAATTTCCGACATGTTAACGAACGCTTCGTAACAATCCGTAATAGGTAACGCTAAATTTGCTAACATAAGAGAAATACGAGCGCACGCCCCCACAGAGGGGAAAGATTACGACAACCAAGGATAGCTTCTACGAGCTCTTGAACAAGACTTACGAGAAGTGCCGTCGCTATAACATTAAAATTATTCTCGGCGATTTGAATGCATAGCTAGAAAGAGAGTGAATCTTTAGTAACATAGTACTGAATCTTTAGTAGTAGAAGATATAGCCTGCATGTCACCACCTCCGATAAGGGTAATCGTAGCAAGAACGCGGCTTCCCTATCTCGATATTCATAAGGGAACTTGGAGAACTTTTGATCAATCAATCGTCAACCAGACTGACCACATTGCGATCGACGCAAGGCTCTTTTCCAGTATTATGAATGTCCGAACGTTCCGAGGGGTCAACATCGACTTGGACCTTTACCTTTTTGTAGCCAAGGTATATATTAGGTTGCGGGTATTCTGAACATCGCAAAGGAATACTAATCTGTCAGGAAGTGAACGCCAAATCCTTGTTAAGGGAGACCTTAATCTCTTAAAAGGTCCTATGCCAACAGCATCAAGTATCGAAAACAAGTGGCAACATTGTCAATGAGCCGCTAGATTTTCCGCCTTTTATGTGCTGGGTTTCACTCGGTCATCACAACGAAGCCCCTGGTTTGATGACGAGTGTCGGCAAGCACATGCAGCTAAGCAAGAAATCTACAAAGCGTTGGTCGGTGCAACGAAGGATGAGAACTGATCGTGAGCTCTAGGACATTGGCTTCTCCAACAGAAGAAAAAAGAGCACGACAAGCGCACGATCGATACCAACAGGTAAAAAGAACGTCAAGGCAAGCAAACCGGTACAGAAGCCTGTAGAGTTGAAGATGATACCTTGTAGTAGAGTCACAGTCGATGCTGAGAATATAGAAAAACTTTTTTTGCAGATTGTATAATGGCGAAGAAGCCCAACATTCCGCCATCAGGCAGAATAGACAATTCAACTTAGACGATGATAGCCAAAACTTCCGTTCATATAACCGAAACGAAGTGAGGATACCAATTCTTAGCTAGAGTCAAACAAAGCAGCTGAACCTGATGACTCTCATTTCGAGGTAGTTTCCTCAACATCACATACAAAATCTTATCTGTCATATTTTGTGTAGATACGTCTGAAACTCTTCGCTAACAACTTGATTGGTCCATATCAGTGCGGTTTCAGACGAGGAAAGTTCACAATCGAAATCTTTACACTCCAGCAGGTTCTGGAAAAAACTCAAGACGTCCAAATCGATACCCGCGATCTTTTCATCGATTTTAAGGCCGCATATGATATCATTTACACAAACGAACTATACAGAGCTATGCCTAGTTTTGGGATCCCTAATGAACTGATGCGTTTGTGCTGAATGACGATGGAGAACGCTCGCTACTCCGTTAAAGTTGGTAACGACTTAACCGGGGCCCATGTTGTCAAAAATGTTTGTAGGCGACGCAACTAATTATTATACTAGCTGATAATATCGACATAATTGGATCAACTCGGCGGGCTGTCACGATAGTTTTGAAACAGAAGCTACCTAAATGGGTTTAGTGGTACCCGAGTGCAAAACCAAGTACATATATATATGCTGTCAGCAAGAAGGAAGAAACAACACACATAATGCCACAGCCGACAGCTATATCTACGGGGTAGTAAGGGACTTTGTCTACATTCGCTATGGTATAAATTCTTCCTACAACATCTCAGCAGAAATAAGACGAAGAATCATTCATGTCAATTACTGTTTCTTCTTGAGGAACGTTAATAGCTCTAATAGAATGAGGCAATTTATTGAAAAGACGATGAGAAGAAATATCATAAAAGTTACGATATGCAGTAGTATGGAATGAGGGAACAGTTACCATGTACAAAAAGTTTCTACGTAAACTGTAGCTTGAGATTAATCTAAAATTCCGGTTACCGGAATTCATAAAAAAAGTCTTTAACACTTTATAACAATACAAATGACGAACAGGAAGAATTTTTAAGTCACAGTGTAAAGGATAACTAGGGTGTCTCCTAGGTTTTCGGCATATTATTCTAAGAGAATATTTCTGAAGAGTTAGAATAGATTGTACTTTATTCTTATATGTACCACCCCAGCAAGCTATTCCATATTGTAATCTCGACTGAAAAGCCCATAGTAAATGGTTTTCAGCAACTTTGTCGAACATATATTGCGCAAATTGAAGAAGTGTCTGAGCGTACAACTTAAATATTTTCTTAGAACATCTATATGTTTACCGAAGCTCATGTTTTCGTCAATGATAAGGCCTAAATATTTGAACTCGTCGACAACTTCTATCGGAAAACATTTATCGCTGCATTTCAAGTCATCATTAAAAGTAATTGGAGAAGAAGCAGGTGCACAGTCACATATTGAAAGCTTGAATTTTTGACAATCAGTTGAATAAAAAAAAATATCAACATTGCAGTCAGGAACAGGCGAAAGACTAAAAAACATAATCTTGGTTTTCGGGCTTATAACCAATTTATCTTAAAATACTAAGGTCGAAATTCAACTCGCATAACAGGTCAAGGCGGCTAATTGAGCCATATGAGAAACCAACATCATCTGCAAAAGCTGTAGGAATTCCTTTGAAATTAAGTGAGAAAGGGGAGTTGATATAAATAAGGAATAAAATTGGCCCTAGGACTGAGCCTTGGGGTACTCCTAAATTAAGAGAAAGAGGAACACTCCTTACTTCATTAACTTTTACCCTTTGTGTTCTATTTGTAAGATAAGACCTAAACCATTGAAGCATGAATCCACGAAAACCTGCTTTTTCAGGTTTTTGAAAAAGAGTGTCATGGTCGACCATGTCAAAAGCTTTCGAAATATCGATAAATAACCCAGCTGTACACTTTTTCTTGTCCAGGTTCAACATGATTCTACCACAAAACTCAAGAAGAGCATCTTCTGTTGACCTGCCTTTTTGGAAACCGAACTGCGTCGTATGAAAAAATTTGGTCATCTCAAGATAGCTAATCATTCTAGTTTTAACTAGTTTCTCAATGATTTTACTTATTGCTGGAAGTAGTGATATTGGCCTATAATTGCTCATTTCTATCGTGGAACCCTTTTTAAAAAGCGGTACGACGTCAGTACACTTAAGTTCTTCTGGAAAAACACCTTCTAGAATACACCAATTAAAAATATAGGACAGGACATCGATTATAAAGAATGCAATCTTTTTAAGGGCAATATTTGAAACTCCATCAGCACTGCTGGAGATTGTGTTTTTCAGCGTGCCAATGGTTTTTAGAACTTCAAGCGAAGTTATTGGCTCAAATACAAAAGTGTTGCAACACGTTTGTTCTGGCTGTAATACCGAATTGCAACATGGCCGTTGAATTTAATTTATAACTTTCTGATATGTTTGTAAAATAACTGTTAAAAGCATCCGCAATGACTAGTTTATCAGTCACTAGACAGCCATCCACACGTATAGCAGAAGTTTTACTCCGAAGAGAAGTTTTATTAAGAATATTATTCACAATTTTCCATTCATTTTTGATATTTCCTCTAGCGGAAGAGAATTGCGATCGGTAAAATTCATCCCGACAAATTGGAATTTCTTTTTTAATTACTTTACACATTGTTTTATAAAGATTTTTTAAACTCAAATTGTTAGGGTCTTCTTGCAATTTTAATCTCAGTTTGTTTTTCTCTTTTATTTTGTGTAAAAGATACTTCGAAATCCAGGGTTTAAGGCGTTTTTGAGAACTTTTGGGTTTTAATAAAGTGGAACAATTGACAATGTGTTTATTAAGTAGTTGCATAAAGATTGATACTGAAGTTGATGCATTCTCGGATGTATACACATCATCCCAAAATTCAAGAGAAAGGTTATGTAACAGTTTCCTGTAGTTTATCTTCTTAAATTTGTTAATGGGTTCATGACTGCAAGAATTTTCACTTTCCAACGTATTGAATAATAACCCAGTCAAAGAATGATCAGTTATCTTTAAATCAAGAACACATTTTTCGCAAATTTTAGACGAATTACTTTTGAACCGTCCATAAATATGGTCTAAGCAAGTGCCAGAAGCAGGTCTAGTAGGTTCATTAATAAAAGATGTTAGACCATGTGATGCTAGTAATGCCAAGTAACTTGAAACAGTATTACATTTTTCTAATAAATTAATATTGAAATCACCAATTAAGAGGACGTTTTTAGCTTTTTCCTTTTCAAGGAGACAAGAAAATTCATCCATAAATGACGAGATATCGTTCGTATGAAGCCTATAAACACAAATGAATACATAGATCTCGTTACAGATTTCAACTGAAACTTTTAGTACATCAGCACTAACAAAATTTACACACAATACGTCACGAATAAAATGTACATACTTCTCTTTAATAAAACATCCCACACCACCAGAGGAGTAACTCTCATTAGTATTGACGAAAAATTTATAACCAGGCATGTAATAATCATCTTTTTCAGACTCAAAAATCCATATTTCTGTTACAAAAACTAAATCTGGAGTACACTGAAAGGAATCCAGATGAGCGACCAAGGCTGGGAAATTTTCTCTTAGGCTTCTAACATTCTGATGGGCACAAGAGAATTTATTAAGACAATAGGAACTTTCAGTAAAAACATTATCACAATTAGAAGTAAGAAGATCGACGGAAGAAAAGTCATCGGGAAAATCAAATTCACTCATCATTAATAAATGTATAATGACAGTACGAAAATTAAATTAATAGCAGATCATTGAATGATCTTATATTGAAGACTTTTCCTCCCTCTTCCTTCCTTACAAGAACATTGTTTCTATCAAACCAAACATATTTAATATTTTGCTTTCTCTTGCTTTCATGAAGAGAGCTTGCGTATACTTCGTCATCGAATCATTGATGTATGTACGTACGAGTATATACTCGTATATACTCGTTGTATTGCCACTACGTTTCGTACTTTTACTGTTGTTGTTATTGCTGCCACCAACGCTGTCAATAACTTTTGTGTTGAGGTTGTTTTTGTGATTCTTCTTTGCTCTAATAATTCTTTGTTTAGTGTTGAGATCGGCGAATTGTAACAGACACCATCGAGGTGGATTTATGCTTCACATTTTTTATATAGCACTTACGAGTATCAATTTTTTCATCAGGTATGTCGATGGAAAGGGCCTTGGTAAAAATTTGTTTAGCCTTAGCAAGTGCATTCTTATTGTCCACACCTGACATTCCTATGATTTCTACTGAGTTGCTGAGAAATTGCTGCTGCTGCCAGTTGAATTTGCTTACCAAGTGATCTACTTTTTTCTTCAGCTCGGTATTCTCCGTTTGCAGTAGATTTAGTTATTGCAGAAAACGAAGATTTGTTTCCTCCAAGGTAGAGTGTTTTTTATAAAGGGTCCGCCATCTAACGTTTGTTTTTTCAACTTGTGCTTATTTCGTGAATGGTAACACTTAGCTCAGGTCTGATTTGACAGATAATTAGTTTTATCCTTCCGCTGAACAAATATGGTTGTGTATATGCTTGAACAATGCTTCGCTAAGTGGGCCTGCGATCGACTTAGAGAAGATGCCGATTTTGCCAAAAAAATCATCTTTTCAGATGAAGCTCATTTTGATCTTGGCGGGTATGTAAACAAGCAAAATTGTCGCATATGGGGCACAGAAAACCCGCACGCATACATTGAAAAGCCGATACACCAAAAACGAGTCACTGTTTGGTGCGGATTTTGGTCCAGAGGCATAATTGGGCCATTTTTCTTCGAAAATGAGCAAGAAGTGGCCGTTACAGTCAATGACGATCGTTATCGGGCCATGTTGAACGAATTTTTGTTCACAAAAATTGAAGAGGAGGATATTGGCAACATTTGGTTTCAACAGGACGGCGCTACGTGCCACACAGCCGAAGCTACACTCGATGTCTTGCGCCCTGTTTTTGAAGATCGCATTATCAGCCGCAGAGCTGATGTCGTTTGGCCACCTCGGAGCTGCGATTTGACACCGTTGGACTATTATTTGTGGGGTGCCGTAAAAGATAAGTGTTACGCCGACAAGCCAGAGACAATTGACGCTTTAAATGACCATATTCGTGAAGCCATTGGTGAAATACAGCTGCACACAATCGATAATGTGCTTAAAAATTGAACCGATGGTGTAGGCTACTGCATGGCCAGCCGATGCAGCCATTTGAATGAAATTATTTTCCATTATTAACCGGAAGGATAAAACTAATTATCTGTCAAATCAGACATGAGCTAAGTGTTACCATTCACGAAATAAGCACTAGTAGAAAAAAAAAAAAAGTTAGATGGCGGACCCTTTAGATCATCTGAAGCGAACATTCACTCTCTGTAGTATTGAACTCTTTGCTGTTGTTATTAGCAGCCAATTCATTGTTGTTGAGTATATCGTCAATTGGTAGCCGTAAATGTAGAGAGCGACGTCTTTGAACTAAACACTTGTCACAACGAAAGGGAGTACCACTTGTTTTAATAAAATCTGCAAATTGTTCTGTGATACTCGTATTAACACACGAATAGTGAAAGAATTTAGCGCAATCACTACAGTTTATTTTTGTTATGCAATTCCGGTCGCTTTTTAGAGAACACACAGAGCAATTCATCTTGAATTAGAAATTATAGTTCTGTAATTACTATGTTCACCCCACGAATATCAGTACAGTACTGTGGTATAACGCAGCAGAGGAAGACCTCACCTTAGGTGGCGCGCACAACTTAAAGGGGAGATCAACCGACTTGGAGTGTGCAGCTGGATGCAGTTAGCTAAGGACTGGACTAACTGGAGAGGCTTATTGTTTGTGGTCTAGGTTCACGTCGAACTGTAGCACCATCTAATGTAATGCCATACCAACTATAGTGATGTTTAGCATAGTTCTTCAACTATAGCTCCTTGGTTTTTTTTTAGTTTTAAACGCATTTTATTTTCTAATCAATAACTCTTACATACTACCAAAAAATGCTTAAATGCTAGCTTAAAATTACTTAACAAACTTATACTAACTTACTGGCCCCACACAGGCACTCTAAGCTACTCTAAATTCTTATACTATGTCTTTCGACTTTATTAACATTTTCTTTATGGATATTTATTTACTGTACTTAAAGATAAGAAAAAATATTGTTAACAAAAAACTTAGCCTATGGATGTAATTTTTTATTTTTTATAAAACTTAATATCTAACTTACAATAAACCTTAGTCTACTTAACCTATATACACAATACACACATACAGACACAAAGACATTATGCACAATAATATACATATACTAGTATATACCTTTATATACACCAGTACATGTATATATTTCTTAAATGCTAACCTAAACCTATGTAAGCTGGCCATCGTTATTTACTGGGCAAATAGATTGGTCAGCTCTGCCTCATTAGTGAGGCTGGTCCGTAATTGACGGAAACGACGACGAAACATCTTCCCCATCATTCAACAACCAGAAATGCTGGTGCTGCCGAACGACATCCCTCTTATCGCGATTCCCCACCGCCCTACTGAACCTGAGGCGATCCACACTGCCGTGTGCGACGTCTCTGTTGTAGTTGAGTCGCCTGTCCCCAGCTGTCCGAGCGACATGGAAGATTAACGGCACCGCTGATCTATCCTGGATCAACCCTATCTGATCTAGGTAGAGGAATGCTTCCGGTGGAACGAAGCCGTCAGATAGCACACTCTCGTGGTAAAGGTAATTGGGGTAGTAAGCCCCAGATATCAGGTTATTCATCGAGGTCATTGCTCTTGCAATGTGCCTTCGAGTCAGGTTAATTACGAAGTTGTCCACTCGTATTAGGTTCGCCCTATTGTAAAGGACCTCATTAGGATAAAATTTCTTGTACTCCGACTCTGGTGTTCTGTACAAGCGAAGACAAGCCCTGAGGCAGGCCCTCTCAAACACCCGAATCTTTTCCATTAAGCTTGCTCGTACATTGAACCACACGGGACAACCAAATACCAGCATGGGCCTAATAAGGGCCATATAGCAGATTACCTTTACCCTCACATCGAGTTGGCTGCTATAAAACAGTCTCTTTGTAAGGGCAAAAGCACCTTTAGCTCTGGCCAGAGCAGCATCTACATTTTTGCCAAAATACAGAAACTGATCTAGCCAGATCCCAAGGTATCTGACTACATTTCGACAGGCAAGAGGCTGTCCGTGCTGTCCAATGATTGAGAACTTTCGCCAATTTTTTCTGGTATCCCTAGAGGCTCCAGACAACGGCGTCCTAAAGAGAATGGTTTCCGACTTCTGAAAGTTGATTTTCAACTTCCAGTCATCGCAAAATCGTCTTATCTTATCGAAGTCACTCTGCAAGAGAGTATTAATGACCTCGATTTTTGGACCTGTTCTGTACGCTACCAAATCGTCTGCGTACGCAATAGTATGGGGAAGTGAACCTATCAAGCTGCTTGTATAAATGTTAAATAGGATCGGCGAATTGACCGCGCCTTGCTGAAGACCATTTTTAATTTGAAATATTCCAACAGAAGTCACATCGCCATTTTTCACGATGAACTGTCTGTTGGTTAGCATATTATAAAGAATGTACAAGAGAGGTTTGCTGATCCCCAGCCTAGTCAGCTTATAGAAAAGACCCTCTAACCATACGGTGTCGAAGGCCTTCTCCAAGTCAATAAGGCAGGCACCAGTGCACTGTTTCTTGCCTTTGTTCCATTGGATATCGGACACCAGTTTAGACGCGGCATGTGAGATATCATGTCCCGCCTTAAAACCGAATTGGTTATCCGGAACTATATGTTTGTCCTCAACCCACCTAGACAGAGCTCTATTGATTACTTTTTCAAAAACCTTACTGATATTCGGAAGGAGACTTATCGACCGGAGATTCGCCGGATTGGATATATCCTTTCCCTTTTTGGGGATAGGTTGAACCACCGCCGTTTTCCAATGCGCTGGAAAATGTGCATTATTCATTGCATTATTAAACAGGGTGGTGTAAATGTCCACCGCTTCTAGAGGAAGATGTCGAAGCACGATGTTTGGAATACCATCGGTCCCCACTGACTTCTTAGCCCTGATTGTGTCGAAGATCTCACGGAGTTTTTGCTCCGAAATGAACGGGGGTAGGTCACCTTCTCTGGCAATGACGTTATTTGCCATATTTTCGTCGCTAAACCGGGTGAAACCAGAGCCCTCGGATCGCCAGTTCCCTATTTCATTTCGAATGCAGAAGTCGTGTACCAAGACGCGACTGTCCAGGTCGCAATTAGGGCCAATGGTATCAGTGGCCTTGTATACTTCCTGGAAAGTCGCCCCTATGGCCTCAACCTTCTCCTGTGGATCCTCGATCACAAAAAAGTCGTCATCATCAGCGGCCTCATTTGGATCAATACCTGCTATTGTCAGTAACCGTTCGTTTTCTGTTGTCCGGGCTATTTTAAGACACTGAAGGTCGTTTTGTTTTTTTCTCCGAAATAGTTTATTGATTTGCGGAAACATGTTCGGGTTGCTGGTGTTTACAGCCCGAACCTTGTTGTTCCAATATGAGCTTACAGCAATTCTGTAATTTTCTTTTATTAACTTTTGCACATTTTTAATCGACTACTTCAGCGTCCTAATCTCCGGATCTTGTCTGTCAGTTAACTGTCTGTACAAGTTTTTGAGTCTTGACAGAAGTCTACTTTTCTGTCGGTGCAGTGCGTCAATAGTAGGATTGCGGAACAGGTCTTCGTTAGTTGTACGTCGATACCGCGGTATTGTAGTGTCCATAGTTTGTTTAATTGTCTCGTCCATCTGTTTTAGGTAATTGTCGATCTCCTCGTTTGACAAATTCCTATTGGACGGTGGGTGGCGCGTGTTCGAGGAGAGCGCTCTGTTCAAGGTTGCGGAGAAGCGCGTCCATCGAGTCTTACTGTAGTTGTAAGAATATCTTTGCACAAACTCCTCCAATTCCGCAATTTCGTTGGGAACTGTAATTTCGGTACTAAAACCGCAATGGTCGCTGTCATACACGAATGTGCGCAGACAGTTTAGCGTTTGTAAATTCGTACCTGTCAGTCGTATACGTTCGTCGTACAGCAGTAGATCCAAATAAGACCCGCCTCTGGGAAACGACGGGTTATCCGTTGCTTTAAGACCGAGTCTGTACATGACATCGTGCTGACCCCACCAATCGAGTAGTAGGTTCCCTAGTATTTGGCAAACTATTTCCCCAATCTCTGTGTCTAGCGTTGAAATCCCCGCCGATTATAAAATAATTCTCCCCCGATTCCAGCCTCAGAAGTCGAAAAAGCGTGTCGACTCTGTAATGAATAGGGTGGATTGTGAAGCCTCAGGTGCATAAACAGAGGCCAAGTACAGCCGCTTTCCACTGCGGAGCGGGATGTAAACAACAACTGCCTCCAACACCCGGAACCTGCGCAACACTCCCTTGTACACTCTGTGAAATTTTATACCTTCTTTAATGAAGATCGCGACACCACCTCCACGTTTGGATCTGGGCCGGTTTCTTCTTCTAACAATATAATTATTGTACTCCAGTTTGTGATTATCGGTTAGCTTGGTTTCGCTAGCGAAAAGAACATCAGGAGTTTGGTCTTGTAGCAATTTAAACATCGCGGCTCTTCGTTCGATCCTAATCAGTGAATTAACATTCACCGCAAGGACCTTCAAAGTTTGCTCCACCATGTGCGTACCCATTACGACATGTGTTGCGTTAGGCCCGGCAGCAGCGCGTAAATCTGGTCCACCCGCTTGGCCTGTTCTTGCACCTGCTTTTGCAGCTGAACCATCTGCCCTTGGATTGCGAGCAAGATGGCTAGCATATTAGGTGCAGCTTCCGTTGTTCTCGGCATTGGCGCCGGCGAAGCAACAGTCGCTTGCTGTACCGTAGCCCCCCTACCTGACGCCATTTGGGCGTAGGAAATTTGGGACGTGACGGCTGGTGTTTGAAATCTAAGAGGTGAACGTTTGACCTCCACCTTCTGCTGCCGAGCCAGTTTTGCTTTCTTAATGTCAGCGAACTTAGGACAACCCCGATAGTTTGCGGTGTGTCCCACGTTTCCACATAACACGCACGAGAGCTTCGATCTATCGGATGCTCCGTCAACACCCAGAGCACACTCCTCGGAACTGTGGTTCTTAGCGCACTTCACGCATCGAGGCTGCATTTGGCAGTTCGACGCGGCGTGCCCGAACCTCTGGCAGCGAACGCATTGTATAACGCCTTCGCTCCTTTTTAGTTTTTCCCAGTGAACCACCTGGTAGTCTAGGACATTGATACTCCTTAGACTATCCAGACGGCTTTCGGGACTGAGCTGCACCAGGAAGAACGGCAGACTCCGTTTCTCCCGCCTGGCTCTAGCTGTGGTAAATGGCTTTACCCCCACAAACTTGAGTCCTTCGCACTCCTTCTCTTTGAGCAGTGCCAGGATCTCCTCAGGATCAGAAGACGGTTCCAACCCCTTCAGCAGCATCGATTGCCGCTTTTCACACTTCGGTGTGTATGAGTAGTGCTCCGTCGACGTTTTTTTTAGGAGCTCTTTCACTTTTGCGTAGCCCTCCATTGTATTACAGTGGATGGCATGGCGATCGTTCCCCAATCTCTTTATATTAAAATTATTACCAATGACCAACTTACACAGGTCCTTGGTTGCACTTACCTCCAGTTTGTAGGTGTTGATCGGAGGCACCTTCTCTTTCTTCTTCTTCTGCTGCTGCTGCTGCTGCTGTTGTTGTTGTTGTTGGTGTTGCTGCTGCTGCTGTTGTTGATTTTGTTGTTGTTGGTGTTCTTGCCGCTGTTGCTTTCGCTGCAGTTGTTGCTTCGGCTGCTGATGTTTTTGTTGTTGCTGCAGTTGCTGTTTCTGCTCTTGTTGTTGTTGTTTAAGGGAGCTCTCTACTTCTGATTGCTCCCTCTGCCTTCGTGCAATTTGCGCTGTTTAATAGCAAGCATGTCTTGCTCCAGCTTTTGTATGCTGCTTTTTATGTGATTAATTGCGTCATCTTCGTCTTCCGACTCAGATGACGCCAGAGAGGCGAAGCTGTTGGAGCCCCCCTCCTCATTACCTTCTTCAGCTGTGGAAACAGCACTTATTTTTTTCTTGGAGAGATTAGGGGGGGTTTTCAACCTCTTCCTCCTTTTGCTGGCTTTCGCCACGGTTATGTGAAGAGCGGGGCGCTCTTCACCATCCATCACGTGTTTTTTTTTTTTTTTTTTTTTTATTGTTTTTGATCTTACACAATTTTAGGAGGGAAAAAAAATAAAAACAAGAAAAAAAGTTCCAAGTTCACTCGGGATTCGATTCGAACCCGCGTCCCACGATTTGTTGATTTGTTCACTGGCGCCCTTAACCGATGGGCTACCGAGTCAATTGAAAAAGTTGTAATTAATTGTGTTTATCCACTAAATTATTGTTTTTTTTTTATTTCACTTTATGAGAAGCCGAAAGACGTCTATTCTCAACAGAGATTTGCGAACGACTGTATTAGCTCCTTGGTTACCGTATTTGAGTGTTCATGGCATTTCGCGAAGCGGGTGAGAATTAGCACTGTCGTATACCCACACTATTTTAATTGCATACTTATCGGGCTTAGAATGCATATATGAAGAAGAACCGACTTTGACAAGCCATTCATTGTTGATCAACAACAATGTTTCCTTATCTGCTCGACGTTACATTCTACGAGTACGAGTAGATTTGCTGACAAATCGTAAAAATCTTAAAATTTCTGGCACGTGATTCCATATAACTTATGCCAAAATACTTTATAATTTGGTAGCTAGATCTATCAGCTGTTATAAGCAGCCCAATGAAAGCAAGAAGCTCATCCCTGTCCATTTCCTGTAAAGTTTTGAATACACAGTGGACTCTTCTTCATTCGTATACTTTATTATTTCGACACATGTTTCGTCGTTTATAAACAACTTGAAGCAATGCAGCACAACCCACAAAATTTTACCGAAATAATTGCTACTTTTCCGTTTACTATGGAATATGTGTTGTTCTTATTCGTAATGAAGATGCCAGGTACATACTCGTATTCCAGATGCTTCCGTCATTAACAATACAAGTGTTATTGGTTTGAGCTTCTAAAAATTCGCCACCTAAAATATTGTACATCGCCATCTTCAGAAACAATATCACTTTGATTGCTGAATTCAGAAAAAGCATCACTTTATCCACTATATTGTTACAAAATGTCCTCCTATTGGAAGTTGGATACATTTGGATACATTGTATATATAAAGTTAAATTGTGAAGATTGCCACAAAACTGTACTTGAAAAATTGTTAAAACTGTATTTACTCGTAGAAGAAGCTGAAATGTATGAACTTCATACAATGAAACTGCCCGTAAATATGAACAAATAACAAAATCATTCCACACCATACACAAAAAGATAAAGCCTACTACCGAAGATTGAGCCTCTGAGGCTCACTTTTGGGGTTTCGTCTGTTCTGAATTCAAAATTTATAAACTCAAACAATTCTTATATGCAAGTGGTAAAATATTATACAATAGCATTAAAAAATAAGATATTTTACTAAGAAATTTATCAGCTTTGTTATCTTAGTTAGTTTTTAAGTTATTTAATGTTAATAAAGTTGTCTGGGGTAGATATGGGTCAATAGCAATAACAATATACTATGTTGTTAACGATTTACTAAAAAGAAAAATACATGAGAAAGGAACTTCCATGGCAAAACTGAAAAGATACACCCGAATCTGTAAAAAAAAAATTTAGATTTCAAAAAGTAAAAAGTTACAATCATGGTTGCCTAGACAGTAGCCTAACCCTAATCCTAATATTTGATAGTGTTCCATCTGAAAATTAATTTATCAATGGAAACCGTATTAACCACCACCGGAGGTAGCAAAAAAGGTCTATCAAGGGCATTTTCTCTGTTCCTTTTGTCCCTTTCATCAGCCTACTACTCTGGGCAATCGATATGAAGAAAAATAAGGGGAAACAATATTTTACTATCGTCTTAATTCTTTGGGATTAAAGGGAACAAATAACCAAACAAGGGATAATAGATAGTCCCTCAAGTCCTGTATTCTGTTTACTTAGGAGTGCTGATACGTGTACAAGAACTCCTACCAAATGTCAATATTGGCTGACTTACCAAAAGAAATACGGTCCGAAAATCTAAAAATAAGTAAAAGAGAAAAAAAAATCAAACAAAATCCTTCAAGATTGATCGATATTTTTACTTTTATGGCATGTCCCTTAAATCAGACGATGAAAAGATTTCTGTTGAACATTTATCTTTCATGGAAATCGGCTCTAGTCACTTCTATTGATAGAGAGACATTAAATCTGTTTTAATTTAAATTGTATAATTTGATGGACCCACTCAAACGATATTAAAGTACTCGTAAGTTTGGAATAAATAAAAAATATGATTAGCATGCGCCGACTAAGAATGTTAAAGCAGCAGAAACAAGCCAGAGTTTTATGTTCACAAGAACATCTGGATTGAGGGATTTAAACAGGGGCACCTTGACGATTTTACAAAGCAGATAGAAGTAATCCTGAGTCTGACTGTGTGTATGAAGTTTAACCCTTGGACAGAAGAAAGTAGATACACCCGATTGAACTTCAGGCAACATATGTACATATGTACTCGTCTGCAAAATCTTTTGAAAGTGAGGTTGTTGACTGAACAATTTATTTGGATAGAGAATTTATTTTTGCAAATCGACAGATGTTTTGATAGTAAAAACAGCAGACAGAACAGCTTACTCTACTATCTGAGGCCTATGACGATATTCAGAATTTGCAGATAATTTTCAGAAAATTTGGGGATGTGTGGAACCAAAATCCCGCTGGCTGCATAAGAACAGTTGGGAATAATGCTTCTGCAGCTCCAAGTGCGATCGAAAATCTTGGTTTGTCGATGCGATGTCGATCTTTAAAATTTGGCACAGCGCAAAAATCACTCAACCGAATTTTGGGTGAAGGCTTGGGTCATATAGCCTATAAAAATAAATTGAAGCAAAAACTTAGACCTTGCGATACTCAGCGACATCGTAAATTTAACAGTTAGTTGTTGGAAACGCATTGATTAAATTAACCGAAATATCCATTTGAATAATGGGAAACATTTTTATCTTGGTAACTTTAAACAGAATTGCTGAATGTAAGTCTTAGAAGGTCCTCAAACGATTGTCGAGGAGCCTCTCTATGAATGGTGTGCGCTATCGAACTATAATCGATCAATTTGTATGGCCGAAACTTGTGGCTCTATTTATCACATTAACAAAGTGAAGCATGCAGACGTAATGATGGGAAGGTAATAATAGTCACAAAATTCAGAAGGATTACTTCTGTAGCCTGTTTTAAGGCAAAGATGACCACTATTTCGCTGTCAGGCAGAATAGATCAATTACTGTAGGTGACAAATGAGAAAAACTTCATCCTTTCGACTAAGAATAGGTTAGCGATATTCGAGCTATAGGGCTGCAGGAGCAGACGGACTACCTGCTGAATTGTCTATAACAGTGTAGTTTTATGCCTTATAAGTTCACCATCGACCAAACGGCCGATGTTTGAAAAATTTCAGTACTTCAAATCGATGCCCACCACTGATTTTGGTGTCATATCAAGTTTTGGTATCTCTGTCAAAATCATTCATCTATGTACCATAGAATAGGAATAGACAACGCTCGCACAAAAAACTGTAAAACTCTGTATTGATAAGGAATTTGCTACCAAAAAAGAATACCAACAAAGTGAGTCGCTGTCATGTGATTTCTTCAGCATGATACTTGAAAGAATTGTGTAGAACTCCCAGCCAATATTGTAAGCATAATATTCCAAGGGACTGCACAACTGCTAACATACGCCGAAAAAATTAATGCTGCGGTAAGAAAAAAGCGAGATTTTACTGGAGCGATAGTAGCAATTAATGCAAAACCGACCATTTTAGAAAGGACACCCATCACCAACGACCTGGACAGCACCCCACAACCAAAAACTTTATCTATGAAGGGTTCAAAGGCTGTTCTTCTGGTTGATCTGGGTAGAAGACCGTCGGCTCCAATGGCTAGGATATGTTGAACGAATAAACACCACTCCCGCCGGAAGGTCTGTGAATTTATTCCAGAGCAGCAACTCCATAAAGAAAGACCTCAGACAACTTGGCATGCACAACTAGAGAGTAAGTAAAAGATCGCAGCAAATGGATACATCTGTTGGTTAAAGTTCAGCTCTACCCACAAAGTGCAGCGCAACCAAAATCACAGCGTGACAACTGTTGCAAAGGCTAGTCCATGACCACCCTGAACTATTGCGCAAAAAATGTATTTATTGGCACCTTAAACGGTTGCGTCAGCTGGTTTAAAAAGTAACATATGTAGGTAGTTCAGGAATAACAAAAATTATCACGTAGTGCTTAACATAACAGATGTATCTTTAAATAATAACTTTTCGGCAGCGAAACAGTCAAGTACCTTGAGATTTTGTTAGAATTATATCTATATTTTAACCAACATATTTTCAGAGTTGTCCAGTGAAATATGCATATTTATTCATGATACTTGTTTTATGCCTTTCTTTCATTCATACATTGTCGATATGTTATATCAATTCAATCAATTCTGTCATTTTTTTTCCTTCGTCTTTAAGGAAACATCACACTCCGTAGATTGTGTCTACGGATAATAAAATATCTTAAGTTTTCTTTAATCTAATTGTTTTATTTAATTCCAATTTGAAAAGATTAAAACATATTAATTTTCACGCAAACAAGAGCAATAGGTCCTTTTGCCCTTACAAAGAGGACGTTGAATGCTATAAAATTCAACTCGAAACGTCACGTCAACTATAAACGTGGCCATTAATAGGCCTATGCTTGTATTAGGATGTCAGGTGCGGTCTAATGTGCGAGTAAGCTTAATAGAAAAGATTTAGGTGCTTGAGAGGGCTTGTCTTCGCTTATACGTAGCACCAGAATCACAGTTCATATTAAATCTAGGTTATGGTAAGTTACAGTGGCTGTCGAAAAAATCAACCCGCTTTGGCCATTGTGATACCACTTGGGTCTGTTATCCCCCACTCCTGAATATAATTTGAGCTTCTATATTGTTTAGATTAAGCGATCATTGTAGAATAACCATCAAGGTTCCACGGAAGGGGTTAAAGGACACCGCCATTTGGAGTTGACCATTCTGTTATTTAGCATAAGCGTGATAAACTCTGATAACAAAATATATACAATAGTTAGAAAACTTAACATAACGAGGCCTTGTACAACAGGGTGAACCTAATAAGGGTGCAAAATGCTGTCACTATTTGCTATAGAGGCTTATCCCCCTACTCATATATACCACGAGATCGTATTCTTTAACGACCTCGCTCAAACAACTGAGGACATTGACTCAAATACGATATAGACGTGGAACACGGCAGTGCAGAGTGTCTCCGGTTTATTCGAACGATAGGGAATTTCGACACGAGAGATATAGCCCGTCACCACCATGAATATTGGAGTCTTAGAGAAGGTAGGAAAACTTTTGCGTAGCTTCGCGGTAGCCCAATAGGGGATATGGTCGGTAATGTTTAGATAGATTAAGGTATATTTACAAATTACCTAAGTTTGTAAAAAAAACAATCCCAAAGATAATTTTAAAAAAATATACAAAACAAGGGGTACCAATTCCAAAACACAAGTCAAAAAAGTACATATTTCATTATGTTCTATACGTTAATATTGGTATAGTCAGGAGACCTGAACGGCGACTAACCGGGAACCTACTGACCCTCACATAACCTAGATTTGGCCAGCAGCGCAACAATCAAGTTCGTAGCGTAGTGCTCGCCTTAAATCCCAGTAAGAACATAGCTAAGTCCATATCAACAATTAGCCACTGGTCTACACAGGGTTCACAACCCTATACGGAAGAGATAAGAACCAGCTAATAGCCTAATAGCCTAGGATAATAACGGATCCACTGTTGATTACACTGGCAAACGATTAAAGAACAACGACCTTCGGATCTGCACGTAAAGGTTCAGACCCTTAACAGGCCGAATTCAACCGAATAACTAGCGGAGATCCTCGACTGCTACAAAGCAGATATGAATGCAATCCAAGAAGTGCGATGGAATGGATCAGATGAAAAGGGTACGATGAACTATAATATTCACTGTGGAGTGTGCTACCGACAACAGTCGCAGTGTTTATTCGGAAGCAGATTTTCATTCAGAAGAAGACTAAGGGAACAAGCCTTGAGCTTCTTAAATGCAAGCGAACGTCTAAGGATGATTGGCATAAGGGTTAAATTCACTAAAATAAATCTAAAATAAATAAACCGGCAAAGAAGAAGGACGACCTTACCAGAATTTGGTTCTACGAGCTGCTCGACTAAACTTACAAACAATGCCGTAAAAATGTCATGATAATCGTCCTAGACAGTTTTTACGCTCAGCTAGGCAAGGAGGGCATCTTTCATAATACGGCCAGAAAGAACAGCCTCCACGATATCACCTCTGCAGGTGAATATCGGTTTATCTGTTTATTGGTGCGACTTAATGTAACTATAGGCAGCACACACAACTTTATATGAACTTTATATCCGAACGAGTTTCCATGAAAGGTAGGAAATCAATAGCATCATTGCCAAAGAGCCTCTGATTTGCTGGGTTGCAGCACGCCCAAACAAAGAAGTCCCTGGTGTGATAACGATAGCAGACAGTAAAATTTAAAAAACCGGCAGACAGAGTGGCCCTACTAAAAAGAACAAGAGCGGCTCACGAGCTCTAAAAGCAAACAAGAAGGAAATAATATTCGCTCCTCAAGAGAAGATTTAAGGAGCACGAGAAATGCTAGATCGGGGCTTTAGAGAGGTGCTATCAGAAAAATAAAGTTCGGAAGTTATACCAAAAAATAAAACGAACATGACAAAGCTATAAGACCCAAAGAGAGGAAACCTTACAGTAGAACCGCAATCGGTGCTGGGAACTTGAAAAGATTATTCATGCAGATTCATAAAGGGTAATGGCGAACAACATTCCACTGTCAGGCAGAATGAACAATGCAACCTGGACGAAAACAGACAAGATTTCCGTCCATCTGAACAAAATAAGCCAGGACAACTATTTCAAAGCTACTGGACTCTATGGCTTATTTGCTGAGCTGTTTAAAGCATCTCTAGCATCTGATCCGACGAAAGCATGCGTGACAAATGCAACCTCAGCATTGTTTGTCCAATCATAAAGAGATTCCCTAAACTGCGACAACTACATAGAAATAAATTTCTTCAACATCACATATAAAATCCTGTCTGTCTTATTATGTGAATACCTAAGACCCTTCGTCAACAGCCTAACCGATCAGTGTGGGCTAAGGACAGGGAAGGTCACCATACAGCAAAGTTTCACATTACGGCAGATCTTACAAGGTTCCAAATCGATACACACTATCTCTTTATCGATTTCAAAAACGCATATGACACCAACTACAGAGACGATCTATACGGATCCATGTCTAGTTTTGATATCCCTACTAAGTTCACCCGACTGTTGACTCAGAAATGGCAAATGAAAGAAAAACAAGGTATATGCTATCAACTAAGAGAGACACACAACATCGGCGCTTATGACAAAACGTCACGATAGGCAGCGACAACTTTGAGATAGTAAGAACCTCTATTTACCTCGCCTCCACTATCAAATCCGACAAACACACCAGCGCGGAAATCATGCGAGCAATCCCTCTTGCTAATCGCTGCTTCTTTGGTCTTGGAAGGCAATTTCCGTCCTGCGTAGAAGCTTCGACACTGACGAAGGCTGATGAAAATGTTCTCCGGCTCTTTGAAGCAAAAGAATGGAGAAAACATTTCAAAAGCGGTATGTACAGTGATGCCGAACTCGTCAGAAAAGGCCAGATGGCTAGCTCTCCTTGAACTTATGGACACAAGCGCATCGGCCTGAAAAGATTTCGACTCCAATGCATTGAGACAACACTGTAGAGCTAGAGCTCTTCAGGCGACTGCGTGCGCGCAACTTATTACTGAGTGCAGCTGACAAAAGACCGCGCTATCAAGAAAGGCATGTCAGCCGGGGCTTTGACATAACAACGGTGAGGAATATAAAATTGATTCTGGCTCTATGCTGAAGCTACGTTCATGCCATTATGTGTTAAATAGCACATCATTTAAATGGCCGCCTCGGCTTCGCTGGCAGTGTTTCCAGCGGTCGCTCCAATTTTTAATGACTCGGCCCAATATGTGCGGCGTTATTCAGGCATTGGCCTCGAGCTCGTCCAAAGTGGGTAGCTGGTTAGCGTCGACTAAGAACTTGACGTAGCCTCAGACAAAATAAACGAATGGCGTCAAATCGCATGATTAATTGATGAATGAGCGCCGTGAGATGACCAGATCGCCAAATTTCTACTTCACAACTTTGAGCGTTGTGTTGCTTGTACGATGTTGTAGAGCTTTGATCACAGAAAGTCGGTTAAAAGCGCTCTATACCTGAGACCATTGATGGTAACGGTGTCTCCTTCCTCATTACGAAAAAAATAAGTCCCATGATGCCGCCATGCCATAAGCCGCACAAAACAGTCAATCTTTGTGGATTCATTGATACTGCTGAGCCAAAAATAGGCCTCGTCCGAAAAGATAATTTTTGGCCAAAATCCGGATCTCCGGGCAACATTTCCAGAGCCCAATTAGTGAACACACGGAGTTGATTATTGTCGTTTGGCTTCAGTTCTTGCGTCAGCACAATCTTATACGGATGTTGGCATAAATCCAACCGCAAAATAAGTCGGGTTGACTCTATGACGATGCCCAATTCAGCGGCCAGTGCAGATATGTTTACTTCATTTCGCAACAATCTCTATCTTGTTGATGGCTCAAGATCCAAAAGAGTGCACTCTCGCTCAAACCTTTACTAGGTGCAACGAATTGCCTGTATTCGATAATGAGCCGGAATTTCGATAATGGTTTTTAATAATTGGAAAAACTATCATTGCTATCTGGTCCCCCTATATATACATTTTAATGGATATAATAAATAAAAATGCTCCGAAAAAATTAATATCGAAATGCGTTTCAATCTAATTCCCACCTCTTCAGTAGCGTAAGAAATTGGTGGCTTAATTGACCGAAAGCACTTTAAAATAAAATATATTGGGAACATTCTCCCTTCGTAACTGTAGGTGTCTCCATCCATTTGCTCCGAAAATTAATTAAAGACACTTATTTGCAATTCATTGGCAATTAAATTCAGCTTGCGTGGTCAGTTTTACTTTATCTTGTACCAGTAAAAATATTCATTCAATTATCGTAAATTTTTTCTCAAACAAAATGCTCGTTAAACATGTCAAAAATACACAAAAGAATCGAAAGGTAATAAAGACTGAAACTGATCCAATTGAGCATTTTTAATTGTATAGTCAGCATTGCTTCCAATATAAAAAGGGCAATTTATGAAATAAAACTTTTATAGTTATAAATAAATAAAAAAATAAAACAAGAATTCAATCCAAGCAATCATCATATTTACTGATTAACAGACAGCTATGTATCTGAAAAAAGATTAACTTTTAAGTTAAAATTTACACCATTCTCCCATAACCCAATTTTGTACTCACACAAAAAAAAAAAAAAAAGAATAAATAAATGAAAAGAATATTTCATCATCGACCGATAACCATATTATGATTTTATTACCATCTGTCAAATGCAATTCACTTGACCATAAAAAGCACATATGTATACCCACCGACTCAAATACGAGTATGTACAAATATCCGGGATGGAGAGTACAATACAAAAAATAAAAACAATTATGTCCTCGAATGACAATATTATCACGCACCCTCAACGGATAACTCAATTGAACCTAGCGAAAGTGTCAATCACGTGACATCATTGCTTGTCTCATGGGCGTGAAAATTTCTACCGTCATAAGCGAGCGCTGTATAAAAGCATTTTATCGCTTAGTCTCCCATCGAACCTATTAAACATGATTCAAAAAAACTAAAAACCCAAACTGGCCCAGCGATTTTTTTGTGACCGTTTTTAATATACGAGTATGTATGTGTATTTCATAGGACTGCTCCTTCGAAGGACTTTGAACCTTTTGTAGATTGTTGAAATAAATACATACGAGTATATATCTATACGTCGAAATGCTTCGTTACAATACTGTGCGTTCTTTCGTATTTTTTTCTTTTTCTTCTTTTTTTTCGATTTATTTCGATGCGAATGTGAGCACAAATGGCCAGTAAAACGTATCAGGCCCGTAAAAAGCTTTTAAAGTCGAGGCAATAAAATTAATACGACAAAAATGTCCACATATACTTGCAGGTCAACACACATGCTCATACGTTTATGCGTCTTTGGGGGCGGCAAACAGAGTAATACCTACAAATATTCGTATATTTGTATATTAAAAAAAAAACCTATATTTACCGTGTTCAGTTTTATGGGCCCTTAAATCCCACACCAAGAAAAGTTGACACCTTAAAGCATTAAAAGGTCGTTCGAACAGGAAGCTCAGTTGCGGCTGCTCTGATACTGTTGTTGTTGTTGTTGTTACCCACATCTGTTGGCAGTTATTCGTAGGTGCAAAATAGTTAAAGGTTATTAGCAATTGAAAGGGTTGCCGCATAAAATAAAATTTCACCTATGCGGTCGAACAAAGAACGATTTAAACCGGTACATAGTGTGAAATAAATTTGCGATACTTTAAATTAACGACATATCAACTAATTTGAATTGCATTTGAAGGGATTCGTTACCCTTGGTATCACTTGTATCTACTTGTACATTTGAAAACAGTATAATTGAATTCATAATTGTTTTATTTTATTTAGATTGAAATAAATCGTTTATCGGCAGCAAATGGGAACAGTAATTAGACTGCTAGAGTTATTAAAGCTATAGCTCACATGTAGTTGATTAATTGGCATACAAAATACTAATCAATTTATTTAAGCTTATTTTAGTGGATAACATTAATTATTTATGCTAATATTTCTTCCATTTTCATTTTCACTGAACAGGTTTTTTCCCAATTTTATTTTATTGTGTACACGTTCGCACATATGTCATGCTATACCAAGTGACTTGTTTTGGTGATAATTTACAAAGAAAGCAATGTAATTTAAAGCTGTATTAGTACTAGAGGATTATCTTTCGGACAAAATTCCACTATTAGTCTAATCACGATATTACATATGTACATATTTTTACACTAAGGTAATCCCTTTTGAAATTAGTAAAGCTCAATAGTTCCAATAATCGTTCATCTAATCAAATTGCAATCGCAAGAGACCAAGTGTCCCTCAACAGCTCCTAAGCCATCAGAGACGGCGCATCTGCTGTGGTGGGCTTCACTCGACCTGGTTTGATGGGGGATGTCATCAACGACATGCAGCTACACAATAACCGAACAAAGCAGGACTGCAACGAAGGACGAGAGTCGCTCGAGAGCTCTACCAGCAAAGCAGACTGGACCAACATCGGCCTCATCAGAGGAAGAAAACCCTTGTAGTCGGTGGTGTAGAGAATACGTAAAAACTTCTTCTGCAGACTATATAACGAGTTCACCTCACCATAACGAATTAGGGGTACTAATATGTCAGCTTAAATCCAACAAAGCAGCTCAACCGGACGGTTTACTGGCAGAGGTATTCAAAACTGATGTCAGTGACTTCATGAAGAGCATACAAGAACTCTTTTTTTTTAGATCTGGTAAGAAGAGTATGAGATGAATGAATGGGACCTCAGTATCGTTTGCTCGATCCACAAAAACGGAGACCTCCCAACTGCGCCAAATACAGAGGAACAAGGTGGGTAAAGCTAATGTTTTAATGTGAATTGGCTGCCATTTTTTTAGAAATGAAAAAAATTTACCACTGTTTTCACGAAAGATATACCCGAATGCGTAAAATTCATGACATTAAGTTGAAAAAATGATATCGGATGAACGACCACCTCCTGAGTTGATGCACTTTTGTGTTCGTTTTAAGGCATTGGTGATTTCTTGTTCCATGTTGGCTTTCAAGACTTGCAAGGTTTGTGGTTTATTGTGGTAAACGCGAGATTTCAAAAAGGACCAAATGAAGACGTCTAGCACCGTCAGATCTGGAGATCTGGCCGGCCAGTGACTTTGTGATTGGTAATTCAAAATCTCCATTTATGCCCAAGCTGCTCCGTCCTGCTGGAACCAACAATGCTTGAGACCCAATTCAGCAGATTGTTGCAAAAAAAAACTCGTTTAACATCTGTCTGTAGCGCTAACCTAAGTAAGGTTCAATCACTTTTTCACCGCAAATTTTTTTTTTAAAGTTAACACACGCGCAAGCGGTTAACCCTTACAAGGTCTGCACACAGTGCGGCCGAAATGCCGCACCAAACGATCAATTTGAGGGGATGGAATGACTCTTCGTGCATTTCAAGTGGATTCTCCATGCCCCAGAAACGCAAATTTTGTTTATTCCCATAACCACTTAAGTGGAAACGGGGTTCGTCACTCATTATGATTTTAGATACGAAATCATCCTCTTCTTGCACCAGGTTTAACAGAGCATGGGAGTAAGTTACCCTCTTAGTTAACGGACTGCAGGCAACAGTCGAAATTCGAAATTCGCTCTGCGTTAAAACAACAGACTGGAAATTAGTCAATTAAGAAGTAATAATAATTTCGCGTTCCTCAGGTGTGTATCGCTCCACTGTCAACCAATTACCTATCTGTCTACAACATAAATGTAAAAGCACGATGGCACTTGACGCCATTTGCAAAAATGATGGCACATTCACATTATGACATTAGCACGTCCCGCGTAGCAAGAGAGACTGTCCTAGTTAAATCACATATCCTCCAAGCCTTCTACAATAGTTCTGTTTTACCCAAAAAAAAGTTGGTCCGCTTCCTCCCCTCTATTCGATGTAACCTACTCGCCGGCATCATCCCGGAAGAAGTACGCCCCAATGGCAATTCCTGCATGAAAACCATGCCAAACAATTAATTTTTTCATACATAATGACTGGTGTTGGAATACCTCTGCTTGTTCGCTTCACCAAATTTGGCCATTTTGCTTATTAACAAAACCATTGAACGAAAATGTGCCTCGTCAATGAGAAAAGTCTAGCTCTTAAGAACGACGCGGAATCGATTGTTGTACGTTACCAGCAAGGTAACGTGTTTTTTTTTTATATTGTAATTTCGTTTTACTTTAAACAAATGTGCTGAGCTAAAGGGTTTTGCAATAAGATGTTCTATTTTATGTTATCAACACCATACGTATTTTTTGATGAAATAAGATTTAACTTTTATTTAATTGACATTAGTAATAAAAAACAATATCAGCCAAATGGGCTCCAGAGCGTCTTTTGCAAATCCAAGCTGTTTAAATAATATTGATCATCATGTTTTCATACATTTGCGACAATATTTTATCCAAAACAAATTGGATGGACAAATGTTGATTTTAAATGCTCCAGTTGTCAGGAGAATATTGGCATAAACCTTATCTTTCACATGGCCACAAAGAAAAACGTCTCACGGTGTTAAATCGCAGAGAATATCGGTAGCCCATTTTGATCACCATTTCGAGAAAAACTCGACAAGGGCAAAGAGTACTGGTTTAGCTCTTGTGTGGCAAGAAGCACGATCTTCTTTAAAATAAACCACCGCAATCCATTCAAGATAACTGCCACACCCGCTTTATTTTCAAAGAAATAAACTTCAATGATGCCTTCTACCCAAAAGCCGAAACAAACAGTAAAACATTGTGGATAGAGGGGCTTTCCGACATTTTTTTCTGGATTATGAGGCAATTTGCCTTTATAACAAAGCCTTCAAAAAAGAAGGCTCTTTTAAATTCTTGATCGATGTCATACATTTCCAACACATAAATAATTTTAAGTTCCTGCATCAACTTCGGTGGAGTGTTGTTTATGATATATCGGATTCCTGAGATCACAAGGAGATGATAGACCTGATTTCTCGGAAACACAGAAGCAATATTTTCGAATTGTTTCGGTTTCGGTAGTGAATTTTAGCAATTTCAGTTCATTTTTGAAGCGTGTATTGTTGCAATCTGTACCTTTTACTTGTCATCTGAAAAACCTGTATGTTATGCTAGCTCTTTTGGGATAAGATCCGAATTTTAAAAACAAACTCCTCTTATTTGACGTCGAAAATTGGCATGGGACTTCCCACCGGTCGACGTGGATATGATAAGGTGCTCTATGCATATACATCGTTTGTTTTGTGGAATAAGCTGTGGCTTTCTGTAGATTCCAGAAAACTAATCAATCTTCGAGAAGGATGATAAACTTGTTAATTGACATTATATGCATATAAGTCTTCCTTGAGTTAATGATTAATATACTGAAGAAAAGGTGAAAGATGCGAAGCATCTGTGTCTTACGAGACATCCAAGCGGCACTTAATAGTCGTACATTTACAAATCATTCACCCTTCACATCCAAACTAGTAAGAGAATATTCTTGGATAGATTACCCTGATTTGTCTTATTTCTACGAAAGGAAATAACACGGAGGATTTCTGCGCCTATATGTCTTTCTGTAGAGCTCTTTCTGGCTAATGCATCAGTCACATCGTTACTTTCAGTGCCTCTTTGGTCTGGTACCCACGAGTCAAACCCTATTTAAATCGCTTTAATTTTCGAGGGCATTGAAGCGATCTGCACACATTTTTTACGTTCTCTCAGTGTGATAGTAAATAACTTTATTTCCCCCTGCATACCATTCAATTCGCACAATAATGTTTGCCCTAAATAAAGACACAGAATCCGCCCTAATAACCGACAAGAGTTACAGAGCATGAAACTCTCCTCTCAGCTAAGTGACACTAATTTAGATTCAACAAAAACATAGACGACACACTACTAATGATTCCGACCCAAATGATTTTCTAAGATATCGGCCGAATAAAATCGTATCTAGAGAAAAAATAATGGCAATGGATGTTAATAAAATAGAAATGCTTATGGAAAGGTTGTTGTCCAATAACTTCTGTCTAATAGTGGAAAAATGTTGCGCCACAAATGTTATCGAAAGTTTTGGTCATCTATTTGGCATTGCGCTCAGAAATTATTTCTCCCAGTCCATTCTTATTTACTTAAGGTGGCGCTACGGTCCGGGGTGCAACAGGGCCTCACCGAACAACCGTCCCCAGCCAGCTCGATCTTTAGCCAGCTGGCGTGCACTGGCGTGCGCCACATAAGTCGAGGTCTTCCTCTGTTCCTGGGTGGGCAGATTCAAAGACTTTTCGGACTGGAGCATTAATGTTCATCCGTTCTACTCGTACGTGACTCAGCCCGGTCTTTGTTATTCGAGAGAGGGCTTTGTTAGTCAATTCTTAGCCCATAGAAGCAGCGATTTGCAAGAGTAATTTTTCGTTTCATCTCAGCGCTGGAGTTGTTGTCTGAACTATTGTCTAAGCCTAGGTAGACAAAGTCCTTAACAATACTCGCAAAAGCGCCACCGACATCACGCTGCTTTCTTCCGATTATGTCAATATCATGGGCGTATGCGAGTAATTGGACGGACTTTTGAAAGATTGTGCCTCTTGTATTGACACGGGAGTTTTGCACTATTCTTTCAAGAATGACGTTAAAGAAATCACATGACAGCGCATCGGTGTGAATGTCAAACCTAGACAATGCTCTATATAGCTCGTCTCTATAGATGCTGTCATACGCGGTCTTAAAATCCGTGAATAGGTGGTGTGTATACATTTGAAGCTTATAGGTATGCAAGTTCTGACGTAGTGTGAATATTTGGTCGATGGTGGACTGGTGGGCTACATCATCCTGGTTGAAACATCGATATTTGGCTCGTCATTGCCGTTATATAATTTACAGAAATGCTCTTTCCAAATCCTCGGTGACTCTACTACGACTCTACTACAATATTCCTGTGTTCGTCTCTACAGACTTTGGTTCGGGGTTTGTATCCGTGGCATGTTCTTTTTCACCTTTTCGTG
The DNA here is from genome assembly GCA_949129095.1 of Volucella bombylans. Taxonomy (NCBI): domain Eukaryota; kingdom Metazoa; phylum Arthropoda; class Insecta; order Diptera; family Syrphidae; genus Volucella; species Volucella bombylans. The sequence goes on along the minus strand of OX422142.1, from coordinate 123,536,959 downwards.
AAAGTTCCGAATCTCGTTCCCTGAGTAGCACCTCTTAATTTGTTCGACCTTGCGTTTGTGCGGATGTGCCTGACTGCACTCGCCGTTAAGTCAGGGGTTCATTGTGGAGGCCGAGTGAAACCCAGCACATCAGAGGTGTCATCTCTGATGGCGGTTTGGCAATGTTGCTACAACAAAGTAAAGGCCCGATTTGATGTTCCATAATATTGGAGGAGTGCCTTGCATCGGTCGGCAATGTGGTCAATCTATCTGACGGTTGATTAATTAGGAGTTCTCCAAATCCAATTGTGAATATCGAGATTTGGGAACCGTGTTGCTAATGTTGGCAAATTTAGCCTTAATACGAATTGCTACGAGGCGCTCGTTTACGTGATGTAAACTCACAACTTCTTGCCTAAGTCTTCCGCTAACAACGAATCCGCATCCAAGTGAGCGCTGCATTTGCCGTCAATAACAATCGCCGTAGTAGATGACGCAGGTTTTCATCCTCTTTTTGTCCGGCCCATCCCATCACATTTTTTGGGTGGCAATAAGCTAAATTATTTTACAATTTGACACTTCTTGATGATTTACTGTAGAGCTACATGCACTCAACGACCTGTAATAATAGAACAATAACAATCAACGCTTTAAAGGCCATCATTTAAGTATTATTATTTAACAAACAGCCGGTTTTGGTTGGAAAGGTAACTTAAAATAGTACAACAAGAATTAACTACATTGAAAATAGTCAAAAAACCCTTATGCGCAAGGTTATATTCATTAATTATTATTAATGACATGAATTGATTTCTCAATTAAAAAAGAAAATATTTTCCCAGTTTTTTTTTAAATTTAAATGTCTATTGCTTTAGAAAAGGGATACAATATGAAGGCAGACTCATATACACAACTATTATAAAAAGAATACTAACACCTGCATATGTATGTATATGAAAATGGAAAAGAAAAAATAATTATAATATAAATATGCTATTATATTATTGATATTTGAAAACCCTGTTTGTGGGAAACGACCGCCTAGTCCATGATTAAGACCTTGCATTTGTAAATGTATATATGTATGTATTATCTCTTTTTTCCTCTAATATCCTGTAATATCCCTTTCCAATCTATGTATGTTTTGTCCTAACTCCGATGGATGGTGCATGTCTACAAGTTTACACTGCGTTTCTGAAGCAAGGAAATTGCTGAGGAAATTGCACATATAAAAAATGAAAAAAATCATGTCTCGTCGAATCAGTTAAACCACATTAATGTGCATTGACGCAATGCGCATTGGTTCAATACACTCATATAAAGACCACTTCAAACTGCATTTAAAATATTCAACACGCATTCGTTCATTCCTGCAAATTTGCAACCACTATGAAATATCATATAAACACTTGCAAATCGCATTGAAACATTTTACTCTCGCGCTCTCATCATTCTTTCATCATCGGGCATGTAATTCATTGTGTATTTAAAATGTGGGATTGCAAAAGAAGTATTTGAAAAGACAAAGAAATAAGAACAATGTAACAGTGTCAGTGTCAAGTGTCAGTTGAATCAGCTGTTTCGTAAACTCTCTCAATTTTCTCTCGCTCATTTTGGATTTGGTTTTGGATAATTTCATATAAACACCAACATATAAACCAATGCGGATTGACTAAATGCAAATTTAGCTGTCATATAAACTGGAAAATAGAATCCGAAAAGCAGAAGATGTACCCGAAAAAAATGTGTAAACTGTCTTTTTCCGATTCCGCAACCGTGAAAGTGAATTTTTTTTGACAGATACTGTATACGAGTTCACAGTTGAAGTGATTTGAGAACACAAAATATGTAAGCAATATGGAGGAAAATTTGGAATTCGCTCAGGACAGGTAGGTGTGCAATCATGGGAAGATTGACGCAACAAAAACGATTCCAAATCGTTGAAATTTATTTCAAAAATCTAAGCTCTCCTCGCGAAACTCATATTCACGCATTTGGATACTCAAAATAAGAACGAGAGCAGTGAGTTTTGAAGAAAATATCGCGGCTGTGAAAGCTGCTTGGGGTCTTCAATTTATCGATTTGTCGTCTTTCGCAGCAACATGGCATTTATCCATCTAAGTAAAGATCTTGGTCTCAATGTCGCGTGACCATTTTTTGTATTGCATGTTCAGTGATAAGGCTTTCGATCAACTGGAAGTTGTCAGAGTTTTTTACCGTGAAATTCTGTTCAGTGATGAAGTTCATTTCTGGTTAAACGGCTACGTAAAAAAGCAAAATTAGGATATTCGGAGCAAATACAATCCTCAAGAAGTTGCCATTGCATCCAGAAAAATGTACGGTATGGTGCGGATTGTACGCCGGTCTATCATTTGTCAAAACTACGTCAAGTCACTAGTTTATACTCATAAACTAGCAATAATTGACGCTTTTGATAATTGACTCAGTGAAACATTGTTCGAGTATTACGCCCCCAATTCCTTGAAAAAGTGCTCGAAAATCGGACCTCAAAAATGCGATATGTACGAGGCAGCCACGGTAGATATGTATATGCCCAAAGCTATTTCCAAATATTAAATGTCGTGAAATAGTCTTTCGAATGAATTTAATAAATTGTCATCAAGTTCATTTCTTTGTATTTTATTTAAACAAAAAATCGAAAACTTTAAAAAAAAACACCCTTTAAATGTACCCTCACACTAGACTTGTTTTTAACTTCTCATCATGATGAGCACACCATTGTTGTACTCTGCCGTATAGGCGTGTTGGAACATAGTATCATATCAGCTGGTTTCCCTTACATTGACCAGACTATTAGAGAAGAATTTCTTAGAATACCATCAGGTAATACGAAATAACTAATTAGAGCGAACGCCTCAGGGATCACAAAACTGGAACCCTTACTGCTTCGATGTTCTCACGCGTTCTGATGGGACGTGCGTCTGCCGTTTTTCTTTTCTGCACGAAACCAGTGTCCTTGAAAGTTGTGACCTACAAAAGAATTGATTTCCGGAATGAGACAGGACCCAATGGCACAATATTGAAGCGAATTCGGAAAGCGCCCTGGGTTGAAACCACCGAACGGCCGTTGGAGAAATAGGCCTCTAAGGCATACGCACGTTGCCAGTTACTTCAACTCATGATAACTGAAACACAAGGTAACAAAATTTTAGGATCCCCTCTCTCGTACAAAACCATGTACAGCCGCCTGGAACTCCCGTCAAAGCGTTCATTTTAAATAAGGAAGTTATCTTGCGGCACCTTGTACGAGTATATCCCTCGTTGGATGAAGATTTTCAAACCAAAAATAAATGTGAGATACGACTCGAGCTGTAAAGAAGCTCTTCGATTAGAGAACTGTTTTTTTCTTTTTTTTGTCTTACAAGACGTACGTCATCCTAAAGCTCAGATTTAATGAAATTAGAGCTGCCAGCTCTTTGAATAAGGCCAATCTGCTAGCCACATACTTCCCAACATGTGTCCGCCCACACTTAAGTGCGTCAAATTTTCAGTGGAACGAATCCAGCTCTCTAGTGATCTAACAAGAGTAATCAAAGCTCTCAATAAACACAAATCGCTCGGTGCAGGTGGTACTCGTACATATATCACCTGATCGTCTTAATAGTTCTTCTTTTGCGCTGCAAAAACCACTTCGTTCGCTTTTCATAAAGCGTAACCTTTGGAACCATTTTCAAGTAGATGAGGAGAAGAATTTATCTCCTCTTTCCTCCTGCAAACCTAATAATTATCAATTTCTTCTTGTGCAAATAAAACACACAATTATATAAATAAAAAAAAAACTATATTCAAATAATTTTATTTACCGAGTTTGTCATCTAATATATCTTCTTATATTGTTGATTTTCACGTTTAATTTGAGTTTTTAAGTTCTTTATGAACGATAAGTAAATTCAGCTCACTCAGCTGAGAAAATATTATACATTTAGCACTCTCAAACTCTCATTATGTTGCGGGATCGTATGAATTGGAATTGGTGTATATGGCCCGTGAGTGTGAGTTTTGTTGAGTGTGCACACAGACGAAATACTCACGCTTGCGAAATTCGACCCCAGCAAGTGGAAACCAGTCATCCGAGTGCTCCCGAAGCGAAGGGCGGGAATTACCCAAAGTCAGCAGCCAGCCACTACATGCAGGACCATCGAGCAAGGATTAAAATATCTATTCCCTTGTCCCCTCCTCCAGTAAGGACTTGCGGTTGTAATGTTAATAATTTACCGTTGATTTTTGAATCTGGTTCTTATAAATTTGATTTTGTTTTTATAGGTTTTACTGACAAATCCACAAAAAGAGGGAAGCAATCCCCCTTACAACATACAAGAAAAAAAACAAAATTTTCTTCCAAACAGTGAGGGAGTGCACTTCAGTACTGAATATTAATTTTTCGGTAAGGATCTCTATTTGCACATACTCGTATATACTCGTATATGTTACCGGAATATATCATTTAGGCAAAATATAAAATACTTGTACTGTATCTTTCTGTTACTATTATATGCTTTGACAAGTAACGTATAAATAGCAAATGTTTTTTGTACACGACATGAATCAATTCATTCTCAAAAACCAATGAACGTATCCAATCCAACTTGACGGCTATTTGACAAGCGACATTTATGCACAGTTCCCGGGTAAAAGAATGTTGACGTCATTTATTTAATTAAATGGGTTTCGCTCGAAAATCATGTTGTAGTAATTGGTCAGCAAAAATGCGACTACGAAAAAGACGAAATCTTTTGGATGCTGCGTCCACCGAAAATCACGCAAATGTTTGTATATCGTAGCGTGAAGTTGTGTGTTGATACTGATGGAATTAGAATAGTCGACCATGCAAAATACAGCCGTCCGCGCACTGTTAAAATACCAGAAATCATCAAAGCAAGCAGAAAATCGTGCCTCGGGAGATGGATATCACCAAGGACAGCGAGAGCATGTCGCGGATCTTAAAACGTGATTTGGGACTCAACGCATACAAGAGGCACACCGTGCACTTGCATTGAAACAGACACGTAAGTCAAAGCCTTACTTCGCCAGAACGCGAACAACAGTCATAAACGAATTCCTTTTATTGACGAGAAAATTTTCATCATTGAACAATCGTTCAACAAATAAAGGGTCTTTCAAAAGACACGCCAGATGTCAGTAGCGAATAATTTCTGAACACTACCATTTTTGTATGTCCTCTTTGACATTTCTGAAGTAGGCACGTGTACAATTTTAACCATGGATAGCTACACGCTAGAGCAAATCATTAAAGTTATTCAAATATTTTATGAAAACGGTAGATTTTTATAAAATACATATCGTTCAATTCGTGATTTTTTTGTTGTAAATAATCACCGAAATGAGTCAATAATTTAAAGGTTAGTGAAAAAATTTTAAGAAACTGGTTCTGTCGAGAATCGAAAAAGGTGTGGTAGACCAAAGAGTGAATGCTCTACTGAGAACATTTCTGCTGTAGCACAAAGTGTTGCTGAAGAACATTCAACATCGATATCACGACGCTCTTAGACATTAGGCATTAGGCATTCATCCATCGACTGTTTGGCGTATTTTAAATAAGGATTTGTATTTTCATTTGCATCTTTACAAAATCGAATTATAAAAATCAACCCAGAAGTATGGGTTGTTAAAACATGATGCTGGTTTTTCACGAAAAATCATCTTTGATGAAGCTCATTTCACATTGGATGAATTCGTCAACAAGAGAATCCTCGAATAATTTTAGAAAAATCATTACATCCACAAATATGTAATGTTTGGTGTGGTTTTTCGGCTGGTGGAATCATTGGTCCATTTTTCTTCGAAAACGCATATGAATGAATTTTTACTGCCAATGGAGAATAGGCAAGAGATTGTAAGATTTTTTTTTGTGGCCTCAAATTGAAGAAATAGACACAGATGATCTTTATTTTCAATAGGATGGATCTACGAGTCACACAACTCATTGAGCTATTGCGGTCTAAGTTTCCAGGTCGATTCATTCGACATACGAGTAATGGTGACATAAACTGGCCAAATAAATCGTGCGAAACCGAAACAGCGTACACTTTCGACGTTTCCATTATAAAATTTTGTAAGTTTCGATTGGAACTCGAGTGTGCTAAGAAAATTTGAATGTCAATAAATTCCATAAGGCAAGTTTGAATTTAAAAAAAGAATGGTGTATCGTCAATGAACTGTTCAGTAGAAAATCTGCCTTTGAGACACCTTCTTGTTTTAATTATAATCATAGTTGTATAGATATCCTTGTTGATATCGCGGAGCTCTTTAATCAGTTTTTCATAACTACTGCCAATAACTCTCTAAAAGAAGCTTTTGTAATATCAGTAACCCTTGTAGACAAAGATGTTTACTTAGGGAAAGGGATCTGGAGCGTACCTTTTTCTTTGAGCACATACGAGTATCTGCTCTTGAGGTGCATATAACTATTATGTCAATAAAAATCAACAACATTTTCTAGTGCCGTTTTGAAAAAAATTTTATAACGTTTTTGAAGTATTAGCACATACGAGTATACTCGTAGGTTATACAAATTTTCAAAAAAAGTGACAAAACTAATCTTAACAATTATAGGCCGAATTCCCTTTGAAAAGGTAATGGAAAAACGAATTATTCTGTTTCTGAAGGATTTAGCGGTTTCATGTTGAAGTGGTTTGCTTCTTATCTCAGAGATAGGTGATACATACAGTGATTGCCGTGGTATCCATATTGGTGTGCCTCAGGGCTCAGTGCTTTGGCCCATCTTATTTTTTATTTTTGTAAATTTCATGTTAAGAGGGACTCGAACTTCCTTCGCGAATGATAAAGTATAGTGTACACGTACTCAAACAATTCTTGACAATTGACAATTGCTGAGATTAATCTTACGATTGTTCTAGAAATCGTACGACATTAGTCGTAAGATTATGTTTTCCAATTTACTCGCACTTGATAATTATTCTCCGAACTTAACTTTTCACAGTATAGACTGTAAGTTCTTCAATCTGCATACTGATATCTGAGTGAAAACTAAACGAAAGGAAACCTTCTAATATAGACATACTCGTAGATGTCCGCCTAATTGTTTTGTTATCAAATCAGTGCCAGTTTTTAAGTACATAGGTTTGCATATAGACCATAAAATTAACTGGAATTTACACAACTCGTTATTAAAAAAAGTATGTTAAGACAACTGTACTCATCTTCTACCACCTAAGACAGTTTTGCTCTCCTTATCTTTTAGAAAGAGTTTATTACGGATTTATTCAATCTAAGTAAGAATATGGGTTTATCCTGTTGTGCTGGAGCTCACTGCATTAAATTTTAACCAGAGATTACTATTCAAAAACATATTGCAAATTATTTGAAAGAAAAGAAGCGATGTTTTCCCCACTTTTGCAGCTCAAAAATTCTACCACTTAAACATCTTTACTTTTATAAAGTTTCAAATTTAAAAACCTTCTTTCTGAGATGTGGTTATTTGGCAAATCAAATCGACAGCATATTCACTTCGCAGCAGTTCCAGCAGTTTGGCTACTATCTCGCCTCAAAATACTCACAAATTTCGAAAGTTTTTTATTTCAGTATCACCAAGACTGTACAATATGCGTCCTCTCGAACTTCGTAATTTAGGAAAATACTCTTCGTTAGAGAAAAGTGAACTTGTGAAATTTCGCTATTCGCATGGAGGAAAAATGAGCTTGTAAATGAGCCCACACGAATACTAGACGTTGATAGTCATACCCTAAAAACCCTGGACTTGTTCTTACCTTCTCAGCCCGATATATACAAGGTCAATATGTTATTCCCTCTAGGCTCGTCGGACCACAGTGTCATGTCATCTAATTCCTCGTACACCGAGCAGAGAAAAGATTCATAAAAGAAACGTATTGCAATACGAGGAACCAATTGGAGCGAACTTAACCGCTTCCTTAGGGACTTTAACTAGTCGTTGTGTTTCCTCGATAACGGCTAGGATGCCGCTGCTGATATGATCACAGATACTATTCTGAGACGCTTTAACCCTCATCCGATGAAGAGTATTAAACCAAAGAAAAGACGTGGTACGACTCGAGCTTTAAAGAGACTGTCAGGGTTAGAGAAATGTTTTTTCGGTCCTTCAACACCAACCCGACACACGAAAACCGAAAAAAGGTTTAAACAAGACAGGAAAGCGTGCGAAACTCCAATACGACCAAAACTGAGGCAAAAAATACTACAATGTCCCAAATTTAGTAAAAATTGTTGGTCGTTCGTCAAATATATTAGAAATTCTGCTTTATCCTTCATCCCAAAAGTTAATTTGTAATGACATTCCAGCATTCCTTTCCTTCGACATTCCTTCGACAAGGCCAATCTGCTTGCTGCTCACTTTGCGGCCAGCGCAACACTCCCAGATTGTGCTTTTTCTCCGCCTACACTTAAATGCGTCGCATCTTCAATGAGGCAAATCTACTTTCGCACTCGTCTAGTAGCAAAAGTTCTTAAAGACATTAACATTCATAAATCTGCTGGTCCAGATGGAATATCTTCTCCTTCTCCTAAAAAGGTATTCTTATTCGTTAGCAAAAAAACCACTGTGTAACCTTTTTCATCAATCCTATCCTTTAGGACTCTTTCCGAGCAGATGGAAAACAGCATTTGTCCAGCCCGTCCCTAAAAAGGCAAATCTTCCACTCTCTCTAATGCTTACTTCAATCTGACGAAAGAAAGATAGTTTTACTTGATATTTCTAAGGCATTTGACAGATCTTTTGTCGAAAGTACGTGCTTTTGGGTTCACAGTCATCGATGCATTATAAATTACCTTTCGGAGTGTTAAATTCAAGATGTCTTGGATGGTTTCACGTATGATATTCACAAAATAAATACAGGTGTGCCCAAGGGCCCCATTCTGCCTCCGGCACTCTTTTTAATTTACATCAACGATCTCTGGTCTGCTACTACTAATCCAATATATTCCTTTGCTGACAACAGTACTCTGCTTTCCATATTCGTTCCCGGACTGACGTTCCTGCTCTTCGGCTGTAGAACATCGTCGAAACCGATAAACTTTCTATTCTCGGTATGTGTGTCAATGACAACTTACATTGGAATGACCACATATTCGGTGTCGTCAAAAATGCTGCGAAATGTCTAGGTTTCCTCAAGAGATGTAAGAAATACTTTACCCCCTCTGATCTGGGGTCAATCTATAAAGCATTTATCCGCCCGAAATTGGAGTACAATGCCCACATCTGGTCGGGTGCGCCCCAAAATATCTTTGCACCTGCTAAGTAGGATTCAAAACCGTGCGATAAAACTCATAGGTAATACTAATATCACTCAAACAAAGGACACTATCGAACAACGACCTAATGTCTCCTGTCTCACTTTGTTTTATCACTATTTCCATTAATCGCCAATAATCGCCTTGAGCGCGCGCGAATTATAAAAAAAAAAACAAATCTTAAAAATTGTTATCTATGTTCTATCTATGTGTTTAACACTGTCTATCACAAATTGACTTTATAAATATTCTACGATAGTTAATTTTTTTTATTTCTTTTTTTATTCTTTTAATCTTATAACATACATATATTTATCATACCAACTTGTATCGGTGCATTAGACACTGGTTTGTTTTGATAAAGAATGTATCAGTATATACATATTTATAGCACTTCAATCTTTGTAAAAAAAAAAGAATTTATACCATTAGATTAGTTTCTTTGAAATTTTTTGAAAAGTAAAGCCTATGTGGATAAGCCAAACACAATTGTACAGCTGAAGAACAGCATTCGCACCGAAATTGATGAACTTAATGCGGTAATGTGTGGGAGAGTTCTTGAATATAGTTTGTTCGTCTGTAGACGTGCTCGTAGTGGGCATTTAAATGATTTTATTTTTAACACACAATTACTAAATAAAAGCAGCAGAAAAAATCTAAAGATTTACATGTTTGATTTAAAAAAAAATATCTAGGCGCGACTTTTAAAGGACGATATAGTCGTTTACGATGGGGTCATCGAGCTCCACATCTGCGATAAAGGTGTCAAAACCTCGTCGAAAGTATATCAACAAAACACTATTTGCAAATAAACCGTGGACCTTTCAACAAGACCCCGCTCCTGCTAATTAGGCAAAAACGGCTCAAACATGGCTCGGAAACCACGTTCTCGACTTCATTTCCAAGGATGAATGGCCATCTATTGTATTATAGTAGCCCAGTCATAATCAATTAGACAGACAAACTATGGTCTGTTCTGGAGACTATGGCTTGCACTACTGGGCCTTTGAAGAGCGACCTTGTCGGAGCAGTGGAAAATTTTCCAAGGAGTGGCCAGACCAACTTTACCGTTGCTAGAAGGCAAATGGGGGCCATTTCGAATAAGTTTTTCTACAATTTTTAGCCATTAGGTTACCCAATAAATAGAAAGAAAAGGCTTTGAAAAATAATCATTCCTTTTCATTTTATTAGCCGAAAGCTGTGTACCAAAACATTTGCTTGTACTATATAGTGCTTAAAGATTCTACTATACAGGGTGTCCCCTTATTCGTCAATGATAATTTGATAAATGATTCCTGGGCATATTCTAAGAAAAAAATCATACCGCAGTACGGGCGCATCTCCAATGTTGACATCATTTATCGATGATTTAAGAAAAGACTTACTTTGGTATACCCTGACCCATGTCAACGGAAATTGCTCTGTTAATACTAATGGCAGAAAATTCGTGTACGAATTTATTTTTAGAAGAAATACTAGCCTATGTAACGGAAAAAATAGTTAAACGTTATTTTAATTAGGCATTTTCTGGAGAAAAGTGACCTCAAATTCAAAAATTAGCATGGTCATCGAAAATGGAACATTCTTTGAAATTGGATATCTAAAGACTCAAACAAGATAAGTTGAAGATTCCTAAAGTTCAACAAAAAATTCACAAACCCGATTATAATACTTGGTGCACATTAGCCTGTAGCATAAAACGTCACAATAAGCAGGTATTACATACTTTAATACATATTCGTATAAACATCGCCTTTGATATCATATGAGCAGTAAATCCTGCCAAACTCTGTCTTTTTGCTTTTGGTTAGTAGAGCTTGTTAGTTGAGGCTGGGCTCACCCCGAAATAAAACGCCTTAGAAGAAGCAAAGCAGCCCTCTTTTGAACACTGCCTAAATAGCACTGAATAAAACGTTTACCGTCTCAATCCTCCTCTATAGCTTAAAGGCATGGTTTTATCAATCGCGGATTAGGAGGTGTTTGGTTTTTCTAAGTGAAAAGTGCTTCAAGTGATTTACGGCTCTGTCTGCATAGACTGATAATGGGTGAGGAGATTTAACCAAGGACGCAGCTAAAAGGAACAGAATTTATCGGCTAAGATGGCTTGGAAATGTAAAGCAGATGTACAGCTTACAAAGTCTTCGAATCTGTCCTCAAAGGAAAACGCATCACACACGACTGATTAAGAGGGACGTCAACTAACTTGGCGTGGGAGATTCCAAGCAGCTAGCAAATAACCGTACTTGCTGGAGATATATGTTGGTTAAGGCTTAAGTCCTAGTTTTTTTCTTTTTCTTGTTCTAAGGGGGCACTGTTACGTAAATGATCTTTTGAACCGCGGAGTCCTATTTAGTGAGTAAGTAAGTCAAGTTGAGCAATTTATAATAAAAATTATTCTAAAATATATTTACAGCAATTTTTTTGCACTTCTACTTCATTATGTCTAAAACTACAATACTTCTTGTGATAAATTCCCGCCAGTATCGCTTCTGTATTACTTGCATGTAGAAGAATTCGATTTTTGTCTATCTAATGGGGCTGATTTATGAAACTGTGTATAAAGACTTTTTACAGTTTTGATTATTGGCAAATGTTTACTAGTATTGTGCATAGGGCACTTCATGCTTTAAGCCTTGTTATGTGCCTTTTTCCATCAGTCTACCTGCTCAAGTCCAGCATTCCAATGGTTGTTTATATGGTCGTATAAGTTAAAATACTCTACTCCCCTAAGATATTTCTTAAAGTGACTTCCGGGATAATTCTGGTATACACCATATACTATTTCTGTACGTGCAGCTTGTCCGGAAAGCTATTTCGGAGAGATGTAGTGTAAAAATAGTGTAAAATAATATTCTTCTGGAGATCCGTTGCAGAGGTGCCTAATTATAGCCTTCTCTGAAACTTATTATTTTGGTGCTTTTTCTCTCATAAATATTGTGCTATCGATGCAATTTGTTTTTCAATTACGGCTGTGGCCTAAACAAACCGATATTTATCTGACTTTGTGGTGCTGTTCACACTATATGTATATATACTTCAGAGGTTTGAAAGGTACTGCCTGGATGCCCTATGAGGAAGAGGTTTAAAGTTTAACTTCTTATAACAGCTACAATTGTTTATCTATTAAGCTCCCATTCTCGATTTTAAGCGGCTTGACATTTACTGGAAAATATTGCTGCTTCGACACCGATGCTAGTCGTTGGCCACCTTTCCATGTCTTGAAATTGAATGAGTTTGTGGGTAGGAATATCTCTTAAAGGGAAGTGTTAATTTCTTGCCAAGAAGATTGATAGCCTCAAAACAGCATTAAATAATTTTTTTTTGTTCTATATAGACCAATATCCTTTAACGAAAACGGAAAACTAAAACCTTGCCGAAACTGACTAAAGTTTTAAAAGAGTTTTCAAATATCTCGATGAAGTCTATCCCGATGATAGCTCTTCAATCCTACTTTGAGGATGAACAACTATTTCAGTTGTATTATAAATGCACTATAGTTGTGGTTCTTTTACTCAACGATGTTCCACTATGGACATTATTTACAAGTTGAAAATTTCTTTCATTCTGTGCTCCATTGACTGTGCTTTTAAGTTTTTATTTAGAAGCAGTCTTCAGAATACAAATCTTGGTTAAGTAGGTACACGTCAGTTTACTTCAGTCAAAATTTGGGGTCCATCCAACATACAGGATAAAATATTTGTAAATATTTTCAAACGTGTGTAGCAATTTGGGCAACCAGCGGACTTTGCAATAATAAATGTGCCTACCTTGAAGATCACAAATATAAGCTGGCAGTGGCATCGGGGCACCAAAATTGAGTAGCCGAATGTATAGATGAAGCCAAAATGACAGATGATGATTTTTGGATTGATTTAATATAAACTGGGGATCTGAGCGGCGAATGATCGGGAAACCGACGGTCGTTTAACTTGGATTATGCCAGCAGCGCAATAGTCGAGTTCGTAGTCTAGTGCTTGTATTATATCCCAGTGGTGGTCCCTGGTAACTGCATGAGAAAACCTTTACTCACTTAGGCTAAAATTGCAAGGGCATGCTCGGACAGTAGCATAATACTGCCTATGCCATCATGGGGCCCACAACCCTATACAAAACAGGTTTAAAAGATATGACGAACTAAGTAATGGGTTCGGATAAAAACGAATTCACTGAAAATATTTAAAAGACAACGACCTTTGGATCTGGACTTGGAATATTTAGACCCTTAACTGGTCACGTGCAGCATAAGTGGGATGAAGAACTATGATGATTGCTGTAGGGAAAACAAAGAGGGCTTATGTGGATGCGGATTTGCCATAATCGGCAGACTTAAACAAGAAGTTTGAGCGGGCTTCTTATGATAAATCTGCATTAAGGCTAATTTCGTTAATGTAATATGAGCCCATGTCTCTACGAAGGCGAAGACGACGCTACCAAACAATGTTTCTACGAGGTTCTCCACAAGACATATGAGCAACGTCCGAAGTAAGGAGTTAGAATCATACTATGCGAAAGGAGGATAGTTGTTAAGCATAGTCTAGACCACACACACGTCTGGCAATGGCCTTAATATTGTTGGCTCTGATGAGAGACGAAATATCAGTATAGCAATCACTCGGTTTCCTCACCTCAATATACATACACAAGGCGACATGGCGGTCTCCGGATCATGAAACACGTCCTCTGGACGTCCGAACGTTTATTGTTCATTCCTGTACTACTTTATGGCGTTGAAGAAGCTATCCTCGGTCGCTTCGAGAGAAAAATCCCTCGCAAATATTCGGTCACGCTTTCGTTGGCTTCGGATGAGATGATTCCACGACGAGCTATACAAGTTGTGCAGCAACATGGACCTAGTCATAAAACTGAGCATCAGATGCTTTAGATGACTAGGACATGCAGAGCGAATGAACTCGAATACTCCGGCCCACAGAGTCTTCGAAAGCTACGAGTATCTGTAGGGACAACGCAGGAAGAAGAGTTTACCTTAGGTGTAGTGCACAAATAAAGGGGGGCCTCGACCGATTTGGAGTGCGCAACTGTAGGCAGTTAGCTAAGGATCGGACTACCTGTAGAGGCTCGTTAATTGAGACCCAGGTTCAACCTGCACTGTACACGTGGAGTTACATAAGTAGATAAGTAAATAATAATAATCGAACCGAACCTCAATCGCACTGTCATACAAAATAAAATGCACTCGTTTCACTTTTGAAAATCATGTAATAACGAGCCCAAGAGCGATAATAGATCAAAATTATTGAGCTGATATCATCAATACAAGTCTTCCAAACTTTCTTAAATTTGACTACTCCTTGGTTTTGCTTATTAACTGTCAGTGGCAGTAAGCTCATAACTGATAGGGTGCAAAATAAAATGCCGTCTTTGTTTTACTCGATAAGTAATGGTTACAAGGAAACCGAATACATATATTTTTTTATTTTTCGAAAATATTTTTATAAACAAAATCTGGAATTAAATACTTACATTCTTGGAATTTATCCCACTTTTAACTTGACCAAAGCCTTTCCATGAAACCATGAATCCCCTTAATGAGGAATGGAAGGAAATTCTTGTTCCAAACCAATATATGTTCAATATAGATGGACATTAAATATACAATATGTATTATACTAGAACAAAAATATGAATATCTCTTTCTGGAGCAAGAAACGTCTGTATCTACTTCGAAAAGCCGGAGGCAGTTGTCAATCTTGAAAGTGCTTGCGACAGAAAACGAAACACTCGTGCAATAAATTATCTGAATAATGCCATGTATAGTTAAAAGCGAATCGAAGTGGGTCGGCTTAAAAGACTGTCTTCTGTCGACAAAGAAACCTCTACTTCCAAAAATACCAAATGTTAGAATATTTCTAACCTGCACAATAACTTTTTTTGTCAAAAGCTAGTCATTCTGGAGGAGGGTATCTTGTTCAGAGAGTAAATTTGTGCTTAGAAAGTCATACACTAAAGCGTGGCTAATGCCTGGCAACCGAAAACCTCAGTCAGCTCAAGGATATCTATGAAGAGAAAATGTATACCATTCTGTGTTTTCGAAAATAATGTTGACGTAGTGCAATTACTGACGTAATCTCTAGGTTTTACCCCAATTTAATATTTTATGTAAGTCCGTTTTGCATCCTTTAAGTTAGATACACTGACGCTTTTCTTTTTCTCTTTTAACTTATTTTGTTTCATTTTTTTTTTTTTTTTAGTTTTTGATGAGATCCTGGTGGCGGGCTTATTTAGCGGACCGCTAAGCCGAAAGGTCTAGATTCAAACCGAAGCAAACATAAAATACAAGAAAATCGTCTTGACATACATTGGGATATAACAGTATTCCAGAAATACTGGATGAAGATCGACATATGTAAAATTTTTACAAATTCAATATCTCATACAGCCTTACTAGTTCTTTAATAGCAGGACCACTTCCTCTTGGTACCAGCTGGGTAAATACTAAATATTAAAATAATGCTGGGCTGAATATACATACGAGTAGTCGTACCAAAGCCTACAAAGTTGAGGAAATAAGGTTAACGTCTTTGAATCATATTCTTTAAGGATCTGTGGAACAGATTTTCAAGGTTAAGTGCTGTATGTATCGCTACTAGCCTAATACGAAACAAAGATCTTTGGAAGACTCTACTCATTTTAAAATAGGAGCATATTTTTCCGGGCTCTCGGATTCGAAAGATTATAAAGGATTTATTTTTTAAGGGCTACATAATTTTTTCCAAGCAATAACTGCTGTTTTTGTCAAAGTGTATATTGTCGGTAGATTTTAAACCATTATTTTGTTTTCGTTGAATCTAGTACTCAGTAAGTCAATGATTTCCTAGACTGTATGGCACATAGCAACATCCTGTTGGAACTACATTTCATTCCGATCATTTCAATTTCATATTGAAGAAATAGTCATTGAACAATGTCCGGTAATGTTGGCCCTTGGTTTAAACTCAAGCACCGATCTACTTATCCCAAGTCATGATCTCGCGGCTTAAGTTCCTGCAAAATTGCCCGTATAGGTAGTGGACAGACATGGGCTAAGCTGTTGCGTTTGCATCATGTATAATGAAAATGTTACGAAATTTATTCATAACACGACTGATGACGAGTTCACTTGGTTGATTATGGGGACCAAAAAACTCACGTAGTCATCTTAACATTTTCCAAATTGAACACCGATTTTCAAAAAAAATTTAATAATGCAAAAACTTTCTGTCATTGTAAATCTATTCATGATGATTTGTGAAACAACACTGACACTGAATACAAGCAACTGTGAAAAAAAGCAGCACGGCTTGAAAGTCATTCTTACTGGAATACCAATCAGTCAACAGAACATTTTTTATTTATGTCCTGCCCACGGAATCGGCGATCTTATATGGATCTATCCCTGCTTATAGGAAGTTTTTGATGCGATCCATCTTTGACAGATGTCATATTTATGTTTCAGATTGTCTACCAATTAATTATGGAAAAGCATATGCTTTAACAACGTTAATCAACATAATATCCAAACCATTGTCAAAATTCGCTGTCAGTTGTGCGTCACGTCCGATAATCCCACTTGTTGTCCATCATAATCGCCCCGATGAGCGAACAATTGCTGAGCACTTAGTGAAAAAATTCGAAACGACTTGTGCGAATCTCGGTGGGCCATATTTTGCGAAAAGATTTGGTTATACATCCATATAAGATCGTATTGACCCAACATCTAAAGGCAAATGACCATTCTATACCTACATCGATCTTTTCCTGACTGAGCCCTATTGAAGACGGAAGAAGATTTCCACAGAAAAATCATCTTCAGTAACGAGGCACGGTTTTGGTTGTAAATAAACAAACAACAGGAGGCGCTTATTTGATGTGGATTGGAATCGGTTACCGTTAATGGAGACCCTTATCGCTCCATGTGAACAATTTTCTTTTTTTCGTAGGATAAATTGAAAATGGTGGACTTGGAGGATATGTGGTTTCAACAGGACGATGACACTTGCTACACAGCACGTACTACAATCAACTTATTGATAACGAATTTCTGTGGTTTTCTTGTCATCAGAAATGGCCCTGTCAATTGTCTACCCCAATTGGGCGATTTAACATCTTTGGAAGAGCTACATTAAGTCTTTAGTCTAAACCAACAAGTCAGAAATACCAGGTTTTGGGCTAGAGTTTCGGCCCAATTATGCGGATAAGTCATGGGAAATTTGGTCCTTGACATCTACTCATACAAGTGATGCCATGGTAGAGATGGATTCAATTATATTTCAATCCAAAATAAAAATTTCATTCATATTTGAAAAGTAAATTGATGAAAAGCCCTGTAGTACGGTATCACATAATATGCTTTGAGTGGCTAGTTGTTGATAGGTACCACTGATGATTTTCGACCGCATACAAACTCGGATAAATTCCAGTGAGACCATCTATTTAAATTTGAAGCCTCATATGGGGGAGCTCACACTGAGAATCTCTTCATGGCAAGACCAAATAAAATTTGCAGCGCAATACTACATATGCATACAAGACTGCACTATGCCATTTAGAGACATGTTTTTCAAGATTTGAAAGACTTTCACCAGATCCCGAGAAGCACATGAGCTGTCATGTCATTATTTAAATTTATCCTGGAGCAGAGCATTTCTGAACCTGCTCGTTCTAGACAATGAATAACAGGTGAAACTGATTGGCTTACAATTTTGCAAGATAGGTAAAAAACATATAGTAAGACCAACAAATTTATCTGAAGCTCACCAAACTTGTAGCGACAACTCAACACAAAATGTGCAAACCTATTTTGAAAACCGTGATTCGGTTCGCCAAACTTATAGTGCGCTACGTCCATTTTACGATAAACATAACCGTCCATCTGAGCAAGTTATTCGGAACACGATGAATAGTTTTCGCACCACGTACACTCTAGTAAATAATACGCATCCCCAAAGACGACAAACAGTGTGAAATGAAAAAGTTATTTCCGTTGTGGATCGTAGTGTTTATAAGAACCCGAATGAGTCAATTCGCCATCGTGTATAGCAATTGGAGGTATTCCCATCCACTTTGTGTAAAATTTTACGGAAAGATTTAGGCTTGTAAGCTTATAAGATCCAGCTTGATTGAGCTAGATCCTCATTTTCAACGCAAAATTTTGTTCTCCGATGAGGCCCATTTTTGGTTAAATGGATATGTAAACAAGCAAAAGAAAACTCAGAAGCCTTTATCGAGACGCCCTTACAACCATTAAAACTCACTGTTTGGTGTGCCTTATGGGCTGGTGAAATCATCGGCCTATATTTCTTTAAGGACGATGCTGGCCAGAATGTTACCTTCAATGGAGAGCGCTATTACACCTTTAGATTACTTTCTTTGGAGGTATGTGAAGTCACTAGTCTATGTCGATGAAACAGACACGTTGGATGACTTGGAAGTTAACATTCGCCGTGGTATTACTGATATACGGCCCCAGTTGCTCGATAAAGTTGTCGAAAATTGGACTTCACGACTGCACTTCATCGGAGCTAGCCGTGACGCGCGTATGCCCGGTGTCATATTACAGCACTAATGGCATTGAATTATCTATAAAATAAAGCTAATATCATAGACATTAGCATTAGCTTCAAGTCTTTTATTTCATATTAAATTTGTATCACCCTAAAAAAACATCCTTTATGGTCTCTTCTAAACATTTAATCAAATAAGAATCCTTGCTTAACAAAACTTCAAATTTAACTAGATGGTAAATAATGAGGGTAACATGCATATCGTCGTAGGAAATAGACTAAATTAGCTTTACTGATTGTAGTAATGAAGAAGTAGGATTGATACAAGGAGTGTCCAGAAACATATGATAATATCTAAAATGCTATACCAAGGTCGTGTAGAAGTTAATGATTCGCTGCAATAATTCATAAAACCCTTTTGGAGACTATTTTTGTTATACTCTTCACATAAACACGAAAGACATTTTAAGGATTTAATATATTGCACAGGATCAACCCCTACAAATATTCAGGCACATAAGCCAATTCTCCTGTTTGTAATGTAAAAATATTGCAGCAATACAAAATCGAAATTATCTGCCAAAATTGTTGACCAGTCTCGTAGTTAATTTTGGAAATTGTGTCGGCAAAAGCAGAGTCTGAGCCTTCAAGATAGAACGCAGAAACAAGACCCTTCGATTGGTTTGAGGATCGAGACATAAAGGCCCAATAATTAGCAAAACTTAATGATCTCATCTTGTTTCCGGTACAATCGTCCATAAGAAGAAGCTCTCCAACAGTTTTCATAAGCCTGATACAAGGTTTTCTAAAAGAAATCCAATCCTCATGATAATTAAATCCCACATAAGGTAGCATAAGCATATCAATCTTTCTTCCCAGAATGGCTTAAGGAAGAGAGTAGATGTAAGAAAAACTTCCACAGAATGGCTACATCATTTTCTATCTAAAACTTGTTCATCCGATATCCCCTGAGATAATGGTAAATCCATCAACTAATGGATTTATGTTATATTGAAAAATGAATACGTTCATGTAATTAACGCATTACGTCAATTCTTTGAATCAAATACAATAAAACCCCGAAGCCAAACATTTTTTACATATAAACACACGCAAGGACAATCTCCTTATAGTAGAGCCTATATAGTCTGTATCATATCAAATACACCCCACAACACACAATAACCGCCTCAGGATCTTTTAAAAAGCAAGGAACACCAGCACCAGTACCAGTAGCAGTACCACAACACCATATTACAATATATGAGCCATGGCGGTAAGCTACATACGTATTCGTATTGTATATATTTGTACCAACTCTGAACCTAATAATCATCAATCTTTTAGCCGAAAACCGCAGCCCGGTGTTATATTTCCTTGTACAGCACAAATCCAGTTACCCCAAAATTCATCCCTCCATTACACACTACCCCCAATTGCCGCCGTGCAAATATAAATTATACAAGCCACATGAATTTCACCCCACACTCTGGACTGGAGGAGGACAAAAGAAGTTTTCCTTTTATTCCCCCTCGTTTTAGATTATTTTGATTCACTTACAGCAACAAGAAAAAACTGAGAATGAAGGAAAATATGAGGAATCTTAAGGCTACTACCCACCTAAATGTTTAACTGCGCCAGGCCAATTGATTCTTCAAGCACATGAAAATACGCCACTGACTAGTGTGATCTCGAGTTAAATCCTTGAAAATCGTATGCAGGTTAAGGTGCACGCATCCTTTTTATCCCATCAACCGGCCTTCACTGGAATTCGAAAAGAATTAACATATTTTCACAAGGTTTCGCCAGTGTTCTGGACACCCTTCTCATTGTTGAACTATGCAGTAACACTTAGTAGTCGTTCGGAAGGACACAGAATTTTAAGGCCCCAAAGACGTCACAAGTAACTTTTTCTTTTATATTCTTTTCTTCCTATTCTTTTTTTTATTCCCTTTCAAAGGCGAAAGGCCAAAAAATACGCTTCACTTTAGGTGGACGTTTGAATGGAGATCAAATTAATTCATGGGAAATCTTCGGCATGGGGATGACAGAAGCTCACGCAAATTTATTTTATACGCGCACACATTCGTTCGTAGGTATATACAAAGGCTAAAGCACTTTAACGTGATTATCCTGCGAACTAACCCGAAACCGTGGAAATTATGTGCCGGAGTAGGTTAAATCACATAAAAAGCCAGCTTACTTGCTCACCGCTAGAGGCACGAGTATTCTCTTTTTTTTTTTTGGTTAGTTTGTCGTTTCTTTGTACTTTTTTTTGCCAAAAATAAAGGACACGAAACCAACACTCCTGATTACCGCAGGACTAACGAAAACCGACACCGACAACGAAAACGAGAATGAGAACGACTACGACAAGCAAACTACGACTTGGGACTAGGACAATCCAACAAGAACCAACGACAAACGACAACGGCAACGCCAAACGACACGACGACTAGCAGGACGATGAAAAACTGTGACACAGATTTCGTTGTACTACTAGTAGGTAGGCAGGCCAGTCAAGGCTAGGTAAGCAGGAAAGGTAAGTATGTTTAGGTTTGGTATGGTGTTTGTTAAATTTTTCCCAAGGTATGCAATTATTGCTTTTTCTTACCTCCGCCCTACGCTGAGCGAAAGGAGCTCGACGACGACGAAGTATAACAAAAAAAAGCACACTACCCAAGGATAAACAGGATGAAATAAATATTCCACCTATTCACAGGGATCAGCACTAAATTTTCCTTTCTCCCTTTGGTGATTTTTCCTTCTTATTTTATTGGAACACGGACTGGGATGCTTTCCTTATAGGTACTAGCGGAGCTTCCTACAGTCCTTTTTTTTCAAACTTGATTTACTAAACGTATCCGTTGGAAGAAAAATTAAAAACCGGCTATACCGCATAGATACAACTCCTTTACAGTTTGGTTACAAAAGTAACTCCAAGATAGATGGGTCGATGTTGTTTTAATTTTTTTTTAAATTAATTTATATATTTTTTTTCTGAATAAACACGCGACGTTGAGTAACACCGTCCGCTTGTCTTACCGTTACGAGTTAGACTGACTTTTGAATTCACCTTGCTGGGTAGTAGTAGACATTTTTGTTGGTTTCTTGAGGGGGTTGGTAATTTTTTTTCCTGTTGGTGTCCTCGGATTTGGTGGCAAATGTTGAAGGTTGTAAGGATGATGGAAGGAAACTTTAGTACTGGCGACACATATACCATTTTGAGTGGAAACTCCGAGTGAATGGTGAAATTTGAGATGCGCATGTTTGGTGCTCATGAGAGGAGCAATGCCAAAAAACATCGCAGAGAGCTACATGAAAGTGTGAAATAGGATAAAAAGAGCTTCTCCTATGTTCGAAAATCAGTTGCGTTTGTGGATTTCGATAGACGGATTCGACATATGACTACTTGCTGTAAGTGAGAGTTAAGAACGTTGAAACGAAATCCGGCAGCAGTCAGCGTAACAAACTGAATGACGAAGAATTTAAAACGCAGTTTATCAGACGCTAAATGATATCAGTCAATACCGGTCACCTGTTACTACTGGTGAACTAAAACATCGTGACCCAATTTTTGTGGAATCCTCTTTGGAGAGTGGCATCTGTAACATCATTGATTGTGGGATAGTTTCTGGTTACTCTCTTTTACGAAATTTCGAAATTGGTAGACAGACAGCTAAGGCAGTTATGTATGTGCATTAGTAAACCTTTTTAGCCAGCTCTATTTCTCTATCTTCGCAAATTCGTTTGGTTATTTTCATGACGGAATACTTTGATACAGCACAGAATGACATCTCGTGTTCTCCTTCAATCACTGTCATTGTAATTCTATTCAGCTATAAATAGGATAGAGCAGTGCTTTCAATATCCATCATTACAGGCGCAAACAGTTTTAAGTACAATTTATCGCACATCTTTTCTTTTTAACGAGGTTTTTGGTTTTGAGCACTCAGCTGTCAAACCATATGCCCAACGAATTTGCTAGACTGTGCTACGTCACTAAGATTAGTGGGGTGTCTTTGTTTAATTGGCTTTGGATTAATAGGCACTACTATCTCTGGGATCTTTTGCACCGGAAGCACAGACTAGGAACAAGGAAGCATCTAAACCGAAGCATTGGTATTTTCTGAGGGGTCACAGTACTTATGATAAAGACAGATATGCGTATTTAATTGGTATAGAGCCATGCCGTCACACTGCTATGTTTTGTATTTTCGTCTTATTATAAATTATCTGTAGGTGACATTCTAACCACAGTGTATGGATAGGAAGTCGGAAAACCTCCAGATATCATTCCTGCTGGGATTAAGAATATCTGTGGATTTTTATTCAAGACCTAACGGTTCTCATAACATGTCTAATTCTTTGAACATTTTTCCAAGATGTTAAGGAAGGGAAAAACATTTCCTATCTTCTAAGTTAGCTGCTTAGAATAACGAATACCACCGAATCACTCGGAAGTTCTATAGCTTTCCGTAGAGCTCTTACACACCTTCAATGTTTTCTGATTTGATTTCCACGCAAATCTGTCAGTTTTCATTTGGTAAGGATTTCCGAGGAGTCTGTTTTTTTATAATCTGTGCTTTGAAGTGTCGTAAGCTGCTGGAGTATTCGTGAATATATTGATGGTGGCAATTTTAATGCCTAATAATAGCGCACGCAAATGTCTCAGAATTGAAGGCACTTGATGACATTTCTAGTACCTAGCGATACCCCTGGCGGACATCATAGAGATTATGATCTGCCGACAACCCCGTGAGTCATGCCCTCCGCAGTTATGCTCCCTTTTACCACAACTGTCAATTGAAACCTTAACCGAGGACGCAGGCAGTCTTAACGCAGGTTCGGATCTTGAGAAACTCTTAAGAGATGTCAACCAGGCGATACCCAGTGTTGTAACTGTTTCTAAACATCAATTCCACGGAGCATTCCTGTGGAATGTATAACGGCGGCGAGGATCCAAATACCGCTGTCAATCAGAATGAACCTTTCAACCTAGACGATGTAGACCAACAATTCTGACCACCCGACCTGGATGAAGTGAAGGTAGCCATATCTAAGCTCAAGTCCAACGAAGTTGCTGGAGAAGACGGCCTGACTGCTGAGCCCTTCAATACGGCAGGCGATGACTTGGTAAGGAACATACCCCAATTTATCTTTAAAATATGGTTGGATGAAAGTATACCCGATGAATGTAACCTCAACATTGTTTGTCCGATACTCAAGAAAGGAGACCCTCTGAACTGCGCCAAATACAAAGGCATCAGTCTTCTTCGACTACAAGATCCTATTTTCCTTATTGTGTGAACGCCTGAAGCCGTTCGTCAACAACCATATCAGTGTGGCTTCAGGCTAGAAAAGTCCACCATCCGGCAAATTTTCACACTACGTCAGAACTCGCATACCCATGATCTCAAATCTATACACACCACCTATTCCCCGATTTTAAGGCCGCGTCAGCATCTATAGAGATGAGCCATATAGAGAAATGTATATGACGATGAAGAATTCGCGCTATTCCGTCAAGTAAAGAACACACCGGGACCTTTGATGAAAAAGAATTTAGACCACGCGATGCGCTGTCACGCGATTTCTTCAATATCATTCTTGAAAGAATGGGCCTGACCTAGCATATGTTAAGGGGAACTAAGGGGTTCTTATAGATGCGCGTTAATTGTGATCAACAAGGAATCCCTTAATCCTCTGGCGCAGACGAAAGGCATGATTCGGTTCGGATTCGAGTCCATTCATTTAAGGGTGTACAAAAAGGATGAGCTGGATGCTGATAAGCAACCTCCTCCTCCTTTAACACCTGACATCACAACCTTGGATCTTGGAGCGTCGATATCCTTTCCAGAATTGGATAGCGACGACTCCAATCTGTCCGAGGTGACTACCAAGCCGTCGGTCTCCTCTTCTGACACACTGTCAGAAATGGAAACCGATGACGAAGCAATTAGAGGTTCTACACGATTAGAGATTAGAGCATCGGCTTACCTTGGCCACGACCAAGTGGGCCCTCTCCCTGGTGATAACCT
The DNA here is from genome assembly GCA_949129095.1 of Volucella bombylans. Taxonomy (NCBI): domain Eukaryota; kingdom Metazoa; phylum Arthropoda; class Insecta; order Diptera; family Syrphidae; genus Volucella; species Volucella bombylans. The sequence goes on along the minus strand of OX422142.1, from coordinate 123,512,172 downwards.
AGAAAGGGTGGTACTGGAAGCGGGAAGGCAAAAAACTTGCCTCATAATCGGATGCGAGGCTAACGCATATCATACGGTATGGGGCAGTACCGACATCAATGATAGAGGTGAGTCACTTTTAGACTATATTTTAAGTACTAACCTCTTAATTTGCAATATTGGCAATGAGCCCACTTTTATAACAAAAAACCGACAAGAAGTATTAGATATTACTCTTGTCTCAGACAGCATCACCCAAAGGCTAACAAACTGGATGGTATCGTCTGGACACTCCTTTTCAACGCAGCAAAAAGCACAAGAAAAGTGACCGACTGGGACTCATACAAAGAATCCCTCAAATTATACAAAAAAGAACTGAGGAAGGCAAAGCGACAATCCTGGAGGTCATTCTGTGACAAAATTACAGAAACCTCTGAGGCATCGCTGCTAAGAAAAATCCTCTCTACAAATCCTATGGTGCCTAGCTGTTTGAAAAAAACCGATTGCTTTTGGACAACCTCAAGTGATGAATCACTCAACCTGCTTCTGGACACCCACTTTCCAGGTAGCTCCCAACTCGCGGCCAGTAGCAGCCCAAACAAGCCTACTGCAACCGTGACCAAAATTCATGGTCTGATTACGAGAGACAAACTGCTCTGGGCGCTGCATAGCTTCAAACCATACAAGTCTGCTGGTCCGGACGGTATTATACCTGCCGAGCTACAGAGATCCTCAGATATTATTCTACCAGTGTTGGAAAATATTATGAGGAGCTGTGTAGAACTTATCCACATTCCACTGTTATGGAGAGAAGTCAATGTAGTATTCATTCCCAAAGCTTGAAAATGTTCTCATGTAGTCCCAAAGGACCTCAGACCTATAAGTCTATCATCATTCCTTCTGAAAACTTTAGAACGACTGATTGATATCCATATTCGAGCTAAAGTTGATCCAAGTCTTATGTCTACGGCTCAACATGCCTACTGTAAAGGAAAGTCGGTGGAAACGGCTTTGCACTCTCTGACTAGCCACATCGAACGATCCCTACAATATAAGGAGTACACAATGGTTGCTTTCCTAGACATAGAGGGCACCTTTAACAACGTCAACACATCCGCAATCACGACTGCGCTGTCAACTCTGCAGGTAGACGACTCACTTGGGGAGTTGATCTGTCTAATGCTAAAAAGCAGGATAATCAACTCCAAACATGGTGAGACTTCTAAAAGATATGTCAGTAGGGGTACGCCGCAAGGCGGCGTCCTCTCTCTCTTTCTCTGGAACTTAGTAGTTAACGAACTACTGATATACCTGGAAGCGGGTGGTAGCAGAGTGATTGTCTGCGCGGATGACGTTGCCATAGCCGTCTCAGGAAAACATCTAAATACCATTAAAGAACTCCTCCAAGTAAATCTTAACAGATTAACCTGCTGGGCAGATCGCAGTGGATTGGGAATAAACCCCCATAAAACTGATCTTGTCCTCTTTTCTAGGAAATATAAAATTCCAATCATAGACCCTCCTTCAATAAATGGTACCAGTTTAGCTTTCTCCGATACAGCAAAATATCTGGGTCTCATTTTTGACAGGAAACTAAACTGGAAACCTAACATTCAAGAAAGAGTCAATAAAGCTACAATAGCTTTATTCTCTTGCAAGAAAGCCATTGGGAACAAATGGTGCCTTCAACCTCGCATAACCCACTGGCTATACATCTCGGTCATAAGACCGATACTTACTTACGAGGTGGTTGTCTGGTGGACGGCCTTGGAAAATGCAGTCAACCGCATTAAATTAAGCAGAGTCCAAAGAACAGCATGTCTATGCACAAGCGGAGCCTTGCGGTCTACCCCCTCTGCGGCATTAGATATTCTGCTTCACTTGACACCCCTCGACATTTTTAGCAAGCAAGTAGCTGCGACTGCAGCTATTCGCCTTAAAGCGACTAAACAGTGGACAAATAATTCATTTGGCCACGCCAACATTCTTAATACATTAGGAATCCTCACAGAGAACACCGATTACACCATACCTGAACTTTGGTTTGACAAAAACTTCCATGTAAGCTTCCCCTCTAGATCATTCTGGGAGGAGGATGCTTTCGTGGAGGACAAGTCAATCCATCTCTACACAGATGGATCTAAAACCGATAACGGAGTTGGTGGCGGTGTTTTCTCAGATAAGCTAAATCTAAGCCTCTCTTTCCGTCTTCCAAATTACTGTAGCGTGTTCCAGGCGGAAATTTTGGCGATTAAAGAAGCTCTGTCCTGGCTGAAGAAAAACGTGATATCTGCATAGGATATCCGCATATTTTCGGATAGTCAGGCCGCCATCAAGTCCCTGGACTCGGTCTCATTGTGTTCTAAAACCGCCCTTGAATGCTGATCATCTCTCATGGCAGAGCAGTTCAACATTCACCTTTGTTGGGTGCCGGGCCACAGAGACATTCCAGGGAACTGCAGAGCCGATGAACTCGCCAAAATTGGAACCACTCTACCTATCCTACCGGACAAAGGTAGTATAGGTATACCAATCGTTACGTGCAAACTAACACTAAAGCTGGATGCCAATAAAAGAACAGACCTTAGGTGGACTGCTGGGCAAACATGTCTAGCGACCAAGCAGATCTAGCCAAGGCTGGATCTGAGTCGCTCTAAGTGTCTGATCCTTTTAGATAGGAAACATCTCAGCGCCATAACAGGTGTCATTACTGGGCACTGCCTCAAAGGCAAGCACGCAAGAAGGCTTGGCGCTTTTACAAATGATTTCTGTAAAAGCTGCATAGATGAGGAAGAGGAGGAGACAATCCTTCACCTACTCTGCATATGCCCAGCTCTCTCGCAGAGAAGTAAGCTTCATCTAGGAGCTTTCTTCTAGAATAACCTAAACAATCTAGAAAACATAGACGTTGACAGTCTCCTACGGTTTATTATAAGCTCAAACTGGTTCCATTAGTAAGAGGATCATAGATCCAGTGGCATCACAATGGTCCCATAGGCCTAACTGGGTTGGTATTTCCAACAGCCACTCCTACCTAACCTAACCTAGCATATGTTATCAACCAGAAAGGACACCCAAAACCGACGTCTCGAACAGAAAGTCACCCTCAAGAGATATAACTTTCGGGTAATAAAGGACTTTAAGCTCCACTATCAATACAGACAACGAAATTAGCGCTGAAATCGAACGAAGAATAACTCTCGCTACATCTTTGGGCTAAGAAGGCAATTGACTAGCGAGAAACAAAAGTGACCCTATATTAGACCTTAATAATCCTGGTCCTGACCAATGGCACAAAGGCATGGACTTTATCCAAAATGAATACGGTACTTTTGGCTGGTTTGAGAGGAAAATTGTTCCGGTGATTTTCTGTCCCATCTGCATAGACGGTGAGTGGAGGAGGACTTATAACGACATCGATTTAGCCAGAATAGTGAAGATCCAACGACTGAGATGTCTGCGTTTATGAACATCAGTGTTTCAGTCTGAAAAGTTTTCGAATCCACCACTGGTTTGCGCGCAGGAATGAGACCTTAACCAACTCAGCGTGCGAAACTGGAAGCAGCTAATTACAGATCGAGCTAACTGGAGGCGCTTATTGGTTGAGGCCCAGATCCACCCCGGACTCTAGCACCACGTTAAGTAAGCAAGTAATATAACATTTTGATCCAGGACCAAAAAAAGACAAAAGTGAATTAAATCCTCTAACTGCATTTAAAGAAGCCTTGGATTCTCGAACTACCTCCGAAGTCGTAAGAGTCTTAGACAAGGCTATCGCTAATGAGTAGAGACTACAGATTCTTCACAAAATAGTTCATTGCCGTCAATATAGTAAATATTACGCTTTTTCCCAACTCCCAACTAATCCAAACGAGGACTGAAATTGAACGTTGTCATCCTAGAGTAAGATAACAATGTAACAGTCGGTTTAGGTGCCATCCGTGAAGAGCCGACAATGGCATTGCATCCGACCAGAGTTGAGTGCATGTTGAATGAAAAACTATTTCTTTCAATGTCAAAGATCCTTGTGAGAAAGCTCCCCACGATATGAATGTCAAACTTAGGGAGATTCATCAGTGCGCCTAGAGAAAAGCAGAAAAGATGCTAGAAAAAATGATCAGAAAGATGACAGATCGTTCTTCGGGCTCAGGTAATAAAAGCAGTGACGAATGAAAACCTTACCATAGCCGAACACCCAAGCATTACATCGCCTTGCGTGCAACCGCCGCCATCACATATTGGCCGCATTCAAATTCCTATCCGCCAACATCGCCGTCATACGCAGTGCAGTGTTCTCTGGCCGTGTTACACATCCCGTCAAAAACTGTGGTATCAAAAGCACGCCTAGCACGATAAAAATGCCTAGCACATATACTTCTTATCGAGTGCGCCTTTGTTCTACCAACCAGATTGCAGGATCTTTCAAGTTGGTTTCCATATTCCATCTGTAAATCATTTTCAGAACATGAAGCCCAGTCGTTCTCTCCATGCTTGTTAGCGTTTGGGGAAGACTTTAGCTGTTTCTAGCTTTTCTTCGTTATATCATCTTACAGTAGTTATTCTGTTTTGTTACGCTTGGGAAATCCGCATTCGTACCTTGGCTATACAAGGTAGTTATCCTAGTCAATGTTGGTTGTCCGGAAAATTCGGACGTCTAGAATACTTACGTATAACGCAAAACTGTCAATTTGGTTTAGCGTTTCATAATTTGAAGAACCCCACATACATGCATATTGTCTTGGAGCTCGTAGAAACATTATTTGGTGGCGTTGTCGTTATTTTCTACGGGGTATGGTGGCATGCCAGGCTTATGTATGTTAGCGAATTTATCCTTGATGCGAATTGTCATAAGACTTCTTTTCGAAGTCTGCAGCGTATGACAAATCCGCATCCGAATAAGTGCAGTTTCTGTTCCATATACCAATCATAGTAGTATACGAGTATATCACAGTGTTTCATCTTCATTATTCTCGGCGCATCTCAACGAACTTCCTGTATGGTGTTGAGCTCTACGTGACAGAAGTCAAGTGCCTCTGCTAATTGCTCTCTTCCGCGTGTTCCGAACATTTCACGAGCATGTCCGAAGGTTATTTACCAGGGTCATCAACAGTGGATCCTTAATAACCGAGGTTATTAGCTGGCTCGTCACCCTTCGTGAGCCATATGACGCCGTAGACCAATATTATGCTTCTGGAGGAGTACGCACTTGCCATGCGTAAGGATTTACTCAGGATTTACACATGCTGCTATCGGAGACCGCGACTGAGGCGTAGATCAACCCCTGCACCACGAACTTAAGTTTTGCATTGCTGGCCAAATCCATGTTATATGACAGTCAGGAGTTCCCCGATCAATCGCGGAGCATTCAGTACAATTTTAAGCATGATTATTCCACACCTACAGATATTCACCTTACGGCTGATCTTCCTGAAAAAACCCAGGAACTTTAAGTAAATCGCGATAACGAGCCGGCAACCCACCAGGTCGAACTAACAATTAGTTATACGGAGGATAATAGCAATATTCCTGTACTTTATATAAGTACGCAATACAACTAATCTCTATGGAAGCCAATACCACTTGTAGGCAGAGGCTACGCTTTATGTTTCAGAACGACGTTGTTTTTTTTAAATAAATTTTAATAAAACATAGTTTTACGTTGCTATTTCACCAATTGTTTTATATGGTGAAGAGGGCCAATGTTCATGTGATATAATTTTGTAGTTCGATTTAAATCGATAAGTTTCAAAGCTTTTTGTTACAGATATACACATTCTATAGAAAATAAAACACTTGAAGCTAATGTTAATGTCTATGATTTTAGCTTTATTTAATAGATAATTTTATGTCATTAGCGTTTAAATATGACATTGGCATATGCAAGGCATGGCTAGCTTGAATGAAGCGCAATCGTGAAGTCCAAATTTCAACAAATTTATCGAGCAATTGGGGCCGTATATCAGCAATAACTCGGTGAATGTTAACTTCCAAATCGCCCAACGTATCTGGTTTATCGGCATAAACTAGTGGCTTCACATACCCCCAAAGAAGGTAATCTAAAGGTGTGAAATCACAGGATCGTGGAGGCCAATTCACAGGTAATGCGAAATTATGCGCTCAGCAAATTTTTCCCGCAATAAACTGATGATGTCGCGCGCCGTATTGCCTGCATGTTGTGCAATCTTGTTGAAACCAAAGCTCTGTCACGTCAATGCCATTCAACTGAGGAACCAATAAGTCAGAAATCATGTTTCTATAGCGCTCTCCGTTGATGGTACCGTTTTATTACAAAATTTTGCGTTGAAAATGAGGATCAAGCTGAATCGTGTCTTCGGCCCATTCACCGAATCTTGCTCAAGCTGGATCTTATAGGCTTACAAGCCAAGATCTTTCCGTAAGATTTTCCACAAGGTGGATGGACATAGCTCCAATTGCTGTGCACGATTGCGAATCGACTCATTCGGATTCTCCTCAACACTGCGGTCCACAAAGACAATAACTTCTTCTGTTCGCACTGTTTGTCATCTTTGGGAATGCGAATTATCCACTAGAGTGTACATGGTGCGCAAACGATTCATTGTGTTCCAAATAACTTGCTCAGATCGACCATAAAACGGACATAGCGCACGATAAGTTTGGCGAACCGAACCATGGTTTTCAAAAAAGTTTGCACAATTTGCACACGTTGTTCTGGCATTAATCTATTCATCGTAAAATGGCAACGTAAAAACCACAGATCAACTTTCAACTGTCAAATTCGCAATCTGTAGAAACAGTGTTGCTTAAAAACGAAACCTCTAATAAAACCACCCTTTATTTCCTTTTTCTACTAACTAAAATTGATCAGAGAGAGGGGATGAAGATTTCTGACAGTCCTTTAGTTGGTGATTTTTTCCGTCCGGTTGATAGTGGGTGCTGCAACCGACAAATTAGATCAAGCGGTAGTATGAGACGTGAGGAAAACGCGTGCTTCCTCGCTTGATATCCGAAATAAACCGGTGATTACAGTTGTTGGCTATTAAAATGTAATACTCAATGATGTAAAAACCAAATAAAAGAAACCTAGAAAACATTCAATTCAATTATTATACAATTATTACACAATATTATATATTATACAATACAAATGCTTTGTAAGACAAAATCTTTTATATAAATACAAAAGGAGAAAATAAATGTATTATTAGTCATTCAAAGAGTGCGTTTTTATTAACATTTAAAAAGAAAATCAGTATAAGTTTTCCTCAAACAAAATGTCTAGCTGAAACCAGTTAAGCAGCCAGCAACCAGTAACCAGTAGACAGTTGCAGTTCATATTGACAGAATTTAAATTTGACTAAAGGATCCACAGGAAAACCCTGAAACGCCAAAGGAGACGAGACTGGCTTACCTCTAAGGGTCCTGCTTTCTCCTCTCTGACACTTCGAACAGTGAAGGCTAGAAATGAAAAAAATCTGTATGGCACTGAGTGCAAGTGCGAGAGCTAGCCGAAGGAACAAATGTTTATATGGGAGTTAGGACTTTTGAGATTTTCAGGCCACTAAAGCCAACTAGAATGTACTGAAGCATTCCACACCCAGATCCCAGGGCTCGAAAAAACAAAGTGGACAGTATATAATCGTCTCTCATTGTGGGCTTAGGCAACGCTCTCCGTGTTGAATACGAAATCTAATATATATATATTTGAATATTGGAATAAATGCATATGTGGTTTCGGGTGTTTAAGAGGTTTCACAACAAATTTGATAACATTTGTTACTAAAGTAAGGAGTAGGAATCATAGGAAAACTTTTACCACTCTTTTACACTTTTATCAGTCTGAAAAAACAGAAAACTACTGCTCAAAGTTCTTTAATCTGGCAAATCAGCCAGACTGGAGTCTGTATTCCATGCGGAGTGGAATACAAAGGCATGCAGGAGGCTCACTTTCCAGGTAACCTGATCAGAGATGGATAATAGTCAGCTGCTAATACCGAAGCCTCAAGTGAGCTTGATGACACAACACAATGTTGTTGGTATCTGTCTTCGGTTGTGATGAAGGATGAAACTATTAAATTGCTTCCTTTGATGACTTCAAGTAGCCTTGCAGCGTTTCCCATGTTGCGACTTCGGCAATTTGTTTTCACATTTTACCCGCTCACAGTAGATAAGATTAAGTTGTTCGAGTACTCCAACAGAAAAACTATCGAGGGTGCCCTATTCAGAGGACCTTTCGATGTCACAATTTTTGAAATTATTCAGTCGAGAAAAGTTCTTCAAAATTTGCTTCGTAAAAGAAGAAGCTTTCTGTGATGTGGCATCATTCTGTTAGAATCACATGTGATATGGGTCAAATTGATCCAATTCCCAAATTAGAAAGATGTTCAATATGAAATGTGCAATTGTCGTTGGTGTATCAATAGAAAACTTTCTGTCTTCCTAACTATCTTTAGTTCCGATGTCTCTAGGCTGTTCAGATTTTCGAAATGTTCTATTAGAGGTGATTTCTTGTAGTTTCTTCATTAGGATCCATGTGTCAGTATGTTTGCGGTGGCTGTAAGTTTTGCTGCTCTTGTTTCTCTTTGGTTTTTAGATTTACATGAATATTCAGACATATCCAACTCTATCGTATAGTTTCGACAAACATTTTCTGTTCCATATTAAGTGCCAATTCATTTCATATTTGTGATGTAAGGTGCATCTTTGACATGCCGCTAACCATGTTAGGGGCGTCTCTCATTTTTTCCGTTGATCATAGCTAATTTCCTTAACTGGTGATGCGCTCCGTTTTGAATGCCTCTTATATCAAAACTTCTCTTGAAAATCAACTTCAGCCTTTTCCTCTCCGGAGGAATTTAAAGCCTCCTGCCACTGCAAATTATATCATACAACCTCCATATCTGCTGATATGAGATGAGGTATAAGATCTCAATATCACATACATATGTAATAATTGTCCGAAATTGTGAAGAAAACATATGTGTATGAGGAACAGTTTTAAAAAATCAGATAACATTGACTTTATTGGTTCAACTTCTAAATAAAAAGTAAATTGGTAATTGGTATGTAGCAGCTTCCCAGTTCGAGTCTTTGCAAGAAAGGCGATGCAACAATCAGGTAGTCGTACAAAAGGAAGTATTTAAACTTGCAGGATGCAACCGAAGAAGACTGATTATAAATTGAACCATTTGGAAAAGCTTGTTAGTGGAGGACATTGTCTATCCCGGACTATGTCATAATTTAAGCAAACTGCTGAAAAGGGCTTTTCGCGGAAGCCAGAAATAACACGTTTTGTTCGTAAAAATGACGCAACAGAAGAGAGAGGGTTTATTTAATATACATAACTGTTAACATCTGTCAAAGAAAAATGATACAGTTAATAGAACATAAATGCTCCTTAATTTATTTCATTTTATTACAAAATTAAAAATTAATCAATATATTCGTATATAAAAAAGGATCGTGGTTTGTTCGGATGCTTAAAACTTGAAAACGACTGAACCAAATTGGATACTTCCTCCTTCTGCGGGTTTGTTCGTAACGAAAGCTTAGGAAAAAAGAAAAGTCGAAAAATTCTCAACAGGTGACGTTGTAGACGCACATTTCGTTTTTCAGTTCAATTCAATTACCGTTCAACAGGTGACGCTCATTCCGTTTGACAGCTCAGCATATCGTTGTTCTTTCTGATGATATTTTTATTTTTCATTGATTTTTCGAGTGAAATCTTTGGATTATCAATTTCCGAGTGATATTATTGATATTTCGATAACAAAAAGTGAGTTCATTGTTTTTGTTTTTTGGCGAAAGCCAAACCCCATTTCCATTCGAATAGAACGTTAATACCATCGATTTGTTTTGTTCTTCCATTGATTTCCAAATTTTAATTGCATCTTTTCCGTTCGTTTGCTTTCTTCACTTTTGCTATTTCAAAAGGTAAATTATTGATTAGTGAAAACTTTATGCGCGATTTATGTAAAGTGATGATCATTTACAGTTCGATATTTGTTACATTGGTCGGCGTTCTCAGAATGCAACGCGACACCGAAATGTCGCAGCACGTCGAACGGAAGAGGAACATGCTATTGAAAGGGAATCTGCTGGAATCAGAATGATTGAAAATCGTGCGCGACATTCAGAAGAGATCAACAAAGCTTACAATGAACAAGAACGATTGAGAAGAAGAGATGTTCGTGCGCGGCAAAGTGATGAAGTAAGATCACAACGCGCGTCTATTGAACGTCGACAACAGCATATTTTTCCGATTTCAGTTCAATTCGGTCACTCTACATTTACGCTCCGGAACAGAAAACAAAAAATGTTGTGTATCATCCAGCCTTAAATGGAATACAATCATTGTTCTATTCTTTATTTTTAGATTTTAATAAAACGAATAGAATTCAAAAAAAGAAATTAATGCAATAATCTTAATTAACTTAGGAATTCAATAAAAGAGTGATCTAAGAAAGATATTTGCTTAACCCGTGAGAAGACGCGCTATGAGCCTTTTGCTCAGGCAAAAATATCAGGTGTTTGTTTTCGATGTTATCAATACCGTGGCGTCGCAAGCTCTCAGTAACTTAAAAAATGACCAGCCTCTCTCCCTTTATCCAACCAGTGACGCATTTTGCTCACCGCGCGCCTATCCACGTAAGTACAATATTATTATCTTGATGATTATAATAAATGTTTTTTATTTTTTATTTCGAGTATATAGTAAATAAATTACTAATAATATAACCAATAACTGAAAGTAATATTTTTTTTATATTTATTTATAATTGTTAGAACACAAATACATGTAGGATGGAAAACCGGCGAGATCTTCAAATTTGTGCATTGCTAGAAGAGCCTAATTCTGAAGAAGAATAAGCATTAGATTCTAAGGATATATACCAAGGTCATGTAGACAACCATGAAAGCTACTGTTTCGATATTAAGTATACGTACACAAATACTGTATATGCATCTCAAAATTACACCAAATATATTCACGAGAACGAGATTATCAAATAACAGTTTAGTTGATACAAAACCACTGGTCGGAGTTTTGTATATGGCTGGATTCATAAAACGATGTCTCTTGAATATAAAAGAAATGTGGCTTGTGATTTATTTTTATTATGGGTGCTGCGTTTCGATGGCCCGGGAAGAAATACAGCAAATAGACAAGGCACCTATCATAGAAATATTTGATGACTTTGTAATGATAATTACACACCGGGAGAGTATTATACCATTGGTTTTGGGTTTATATCTAAATAATATGATGTGAAAATCTATGCCCTTTTATACAAGCAATTTGGATATATACTCGTATGCGGCAAATAGCCAGCAGGACCTTATAATTTCAGCAATGCGGCTGCTGACGTTGTCAAGAGGATATTAAATACGGGAAACAACATAACAATGGAGAATTATGCCACATCTATACCATACCACTCTTCGACGAATTGAGAAACACCTACAAAACAACGAAAAAATAAAAGAGAGATCCCTCCACAATTTTTGTCAACTAAGGACAGACCAATGCCTGATTCTATTTTCGTTTTTGGTGAAAACAATGTCATCGTATCTTATATATCAAAAAAAAAGTAAAGAAAATTGCCCTCATGTTATTTTCATTTGACGATGGCGATAATACAGATTAAGAGACAAGTGATGAAGCTAAATAAGAAATTGTAACGTTTTACAATCACAGTAAAAGTGGGAGTAGATGATATAGATCAAAAGAAGTAGGGCTATTTCGTTACAAGAATCACTTTTATTTTGAAGATAACTGGAAACAAAGCGCAAATAATGTATTGTTTAATAAATACAAAGGGAAAACACAAACTTTGATTGTGAGGATTGTATTTCTAAAAAATGAGGCTCTCGAGTTGGCAGCCACACATTTCTCTACGAATTTGTATGCAGTTTATAATGAAGCATATTCACTATACCCCAAAAGCAAAAATTGACGTTTTAAAATAGCATGTATTTGATAGTATGAAGTATTTTACCCTTCATCGAGCACATTACATTTATGTTATACTATACATGTTATAAGAGACACACTTCTCAAGATCGCATGGAAGAATGAATCTTTCGAATTTATGTTCTGGTTATTTTTTATAATTTTTTCTTCCTAAAGTCTGCTAAAAGTTAAATGTTTTTTTTTATTTTAATAGATTACCACCCAAATAAATATATTTGAAACAACGGCAGAATTTGCTAGGGCGAGTTATCTCTCTATGTATATATATTTAGCACTCTTAAGATGATAAACTAAGTAAAAACACGAGAACACTTTTTAAGTGTCTTTATTTTTTGACGCCTCCATAAAGAATGAAGAATCGTACTTTAACTTACATACTACTCGTAAATATATGTTTGTTTTGTATATACATAACTTCTCCCCCTTTCAAAATAAAGTTCGCCTGAGCTTTGTTTTCTTAAGCATTGATATTTTTTCAACGATTCCAAGTTTTCAAAAGTATAGTTTTTTTTTATGTTTTCAAACATAGTTAATTCTATAAATATTATATGAACTTAAATTAAATATTAACTTTATTGCATAAGTAGTAGGACAGATTTTATATAATTTATAGAAGTATACAAAAACTTGAAATTTATTTTTTATTAATTCACATTGTTTTTCTTTGACTGTAGTATATTTAATTCATGTACATATGTAACTAAGATAATAAAAATCGATATCAATAAGGTTAATATTATTTCAATTCATTGCAAATATTTTCAAATTTAAATTTATTCATAAATTTTCCAGGACGTTTTAAATTACTTGTGTGAATATTCTCTAGTTTGAGCTTTCTATATCTAGGTTGTTCTTTATGTCTAAGAGCTTTATAATTCTTAACATACCCTTCTTCATCAATTTTGTTGAAAATTTCTCTATTCCTATTTTTATATATATTTGTGCAATATCCTAATCTTATTCTTTTTCATTGCATGAGTCAATTTTTGCCTGTCTACTTTTCCGTTAAATTTCGTTACGATGATAATTATTTATCTGTTTGTAGGCCTCATTTTCGTTTTTTAAATCATTAGCATGGTAGACACATTTCACAAATTTAATACAAGATCTAAAAAGTTCTATAAGCTTTAATTGAACAAGATTGTATTCGTGTTCACTTAATTCTGAATATATTGCAGCTTTGCCTTTGTAGAGGTACTTTCTGAATATTTTAGTCATTTCATTAGACTCCATATCTTGAGAATTAATATAAACTTTTCTTTTTTTGTTGACTAGTTCGGTCTATCTACTCTTCATATTGGTCAAAATAATTTGTAGATCAAATCTATTTACAATTGTATCTAAAATAGGAAAATGGTCTAGTTGCTCCTCTTCTTGAGAATGGATTTTGTTCGAAGGCTTGTGGGTCCTAATTGTGTGTTCCTCCTTCTCCCTTATAATTGAACGTCTCGGTCATATATATATGTCTTGTATCTGGGTTGACTCGGCTTAGAAAGTCGGCTACTACATTTTCCTTGCCCTTTATATAGTCAATGTTTATGTTGTATTTACCTAACTTTAACAGCCATCGTTACAAACGTAGATTTATGTCCTTACCTTTATGTTTAGCTTGTAACCACTTTAAAGGTTGGTGATTGGTCATGAGATCGGATGCCCTACCATATATGTACGTGTGGTCGGCAATAGTTAACGGCCCATACTATCCCTAGTAATTCCTTTTCAGTTGTGCAATACTTCTTTTCGTGGTCATTCAGGATTCTACTAGCATAACATATTGGATGTTCATCCTGCGTCAGAACTGCACCCAAGGCATAATCGCTGGCGTCTGTTATGAGCTTAAATTTTTTATTGATGTCCGGATACTTAGAAACGGAGCTTCAGGAAGGAGACGTTTTAGTTTCTCAAAAGCATTTATAAAGCTCGAGTCATTTTTGTCAATTTTAGCGTTCTTTTTTAAATATTTAGTTATGGGGTGAGCGATTTTGGCATAGTCCTTAATAAACTTACGGTAATATCCCATCAGGCCTAAAAAGGATTTAATCTGCTTAGTTGTTTCAGGGATCTTAAGTTTCGAAATATTGCCTATTTTTGTCATGTTGGGTTTTAATATATACATATATAATAATATGTCTGTGTATGTCCAAGATATTCTGTCTCTTTAGCGAAAAACTTTTAGAATATGTTTCATAAGCTGATCAAGAATTTTACTAACATTTTCGGCATGATCTTCAATATTTGTACTGAAAATTAGTATATCGTCTAAATATACTACACAGCTTTTATTAATAAACCCCCTTAGGACCGAATTTATTAAACGCTGAAATGTTGCCGGGGCGTTCTTCAGCCCGAACCGCATTCTTATAAATTCGTAGTGTCGAAAATGCCGTTTTCTTTTGATCTTCTTCTTTTAGCAGTATTTGGTGAAAACCCTTTGCTAAATCAAGGTTTGTGGAGTACTGCGCCCTACCGAGTTTTTCCAATTATTCTCAATATTGGGCATTGGGAATTTGTCATCTTAAATTTCATTAAATTTCATTTAATTTACGATAGTCTATAACTATCCTCTATTTTCTTTCCCCTGAACTATCTATTTTTTTAGCTAGAACCCAAAGTGGCGAGTTATATGGTGAATTTCTCTCTCTCTAATTATATTTTGGTTGAGCATTTCTTGTATTTACTTATTAACCTCTTGCTCATGAATCTGGGCGTATCTATAGATTTTTGATTAAATAGTATTATCAATTTTGGTTACGTTTGCATGTTTGATTTCATGGGTATGTGAGAGTTTTTCACCTTCATGGTAAAATAAATCACTGTTCTGCTTTAAAATATATTTGAGTTTCTTTAATTCTTCATTATTCATATCTTTGCAGTATGTTGTTTCTAAAATATTTTTATCTTTAGATTCATCTTCTAACGTATGTAATTCATTATATAATAATTCAGACACTTAGAGCGACTCAGATCCAGCCTTGGCTAGATCTGCTTGGTCGCTAGACATGTTTGCCCAGCAGTCCACCTAAGGTCTGTTCTTTTATTGGCATCCAGCTTTAGTGTTAGTTTGCACGTAACGATTGGTATACCTATACTACCTTTGTCCGGTAGGATAGGTAGAGTGGTTCTAATTTTGGCGAGTTCATCGACTCTGCAGTTCCCTGGAATGTCTCTGTGGCCCGGCACCCAACAAAGGTGAATGTTGAACTGCTCTGCCATGAGAGATGATCAGCATTCAAGGGCGGTTTTAGAACACAATGAGACCGAGTCCAGGGACTTGATGGCGGCCTGACTATCCGAAAATATGCGGATATCCTTTGCAGATATCACGTTTTTCTTCAGCCAGGACAGAGCTTCTTTAATCGCCAAAATTTCCGCCTGGAACACGCTACAGTAATTTGGAAGACGGAAAGAGAGGCTTAGATTTAGCTTATCTGTGAAAACACCGCCACCAACTCCGTTATCGGTTTTAGATCCATCTGTGTAGAGATGGATTGACTTGTCCTCCACGAAAGCATCCTCCTCCCAGAATGATCTAGAGGGGAAGCTTACATGGAAGTTTTTGTCAAACCAAAGTTCAGGTATGGTGTAATCGGTGTTCTCTGTGAGGATTCCTAATGTATTAAGAATGTTGGCGTGGCCAAATGAATTATTTGTCCACTGTTTAGTCGCTTTAAGGCGAATAGCTGCAGTCGCAGCTACTTGCTTGCTAAAAATGTCGAGGGGTGTCAAGTGAAGCAGAATATCTAATGCCGCAGAGGGGGTAGACCGCAAGGCTCCGCTTGTGCATAGACATGCTGTTCTTTGGACTCTGCTTAATTTAATGCGGTTGACTGCATTTTCCAAGGCCGTCCACCAGACAACCACCCCGTAAGTAAGTATCGGTCTTATGACCGAGATGTATAGCCAGTGGGTTATGCGAGGTTGAAGGCACCATTTGTTCCCAATGGCTTTCTTGCAAGAGAATAAAGCTATTGTAGCTTTATTGACTCTTTCTTGAATGTTAGGTTTCCAGTTTAGTTTCCTGTCAAAAATGAGACCCAGATATTTTGCTGTATCGGAGAAAGCTAAACTGGTACCGTTTATTGAAGGAGGGTCTATGATTGGAATTTTATATTTCCTAGAAAAGAGGACAAGATCAGTTTTATGGGGGTTTATTCCCAATCCACAGCGATCTGCCCAGCAGGTTAATCTGTTAAGATTTACTTGGAGGAGTTCTTTAATGGTATTTAGATGTTTTCCTGAGACGGCTATGGCAACGTCATCCGCGCAGACAATCACTCTGCTACCACCCGCTTCCAGGTATATCAGTAGTTCGTTAACTACTAAGTTCCAGAGAAGGAGAGAGAGGACGCCGCCTCGCGGCGTACCCCTACTGACATATCTTTTAGAAGTCTCACCAAGTTTGGAGTTGATTATCCTGCTTTTTAGCATTAGACAGATCAACTCCCCAAGTGAGTCGTCTACCTGCAGAGTTAACAGCGCAGTCGTGATTGCGGATGTGTTGACGTTGTTAAAGGTGCCCTCTATGTCTAGGAAAGCAACCATTGTGTACTCCTTACATTGTAGGGATCGTTCGATGTGTCTAGTCAGAGAGTGCAAAGCCGTTTCCACCGACTTTCCTTTACAGTAGGCATGTTGAGCCGTAGACATAAGTCTTGGATCAACTTTAGCTCGAATATGGATATCAATCAGTCGTTCTAAAGTTTTCTGAAGGAATGATGATAGACTTGTAGGTCTGAGGTCCTTTGGGACTACATGAGAACATTTTCAAGCTTTGGGAATGAATACTAAATTGACTTCTCTCCATAACAGTGGCATGTGGATAAGTTCTACACAACTCCTCATAATATTTTCTAACACTGGTAGAATAATATCTGAGGACCTCTGTAGCTCGGCAGGTATTATACCGTCCGGACCAGCAGACTTGTATGGTTTGAAGCAATGCAGCGCCCAGAGCAGTTTGTCTCTCGTAATCAGACCATGAATTTTGTTCACGGTTGCAGTAGGCTTGTTTGGGCTGCTACTGGCAGCGAGTTGGGAGCTACCTGGAAAGTGTGTGTCCAGAAGCAGGTTGAGTGATTCATCACTTGAGGTTGTCCAAAAGCAATCGGTTTTTTTCAAACAGCTAGGCACCATAGGATTTGTAGAGAGGATTTTTCTTAGCAGCGATGCCTCAGAGGTTTCTGTAATTTTGTCACAGAATGACCTCCAGGATTGTCGCTTTGCCTTCCTCAGTTCTTTTTTGTATAATTTGAGGGATTCTTTATATGAGTCCCAGTCGCTCATTTTCTTGTGCTTTTTGCTGCGTTAAAAAGTTTTCTACAGACGTTGCTGAGTAGTCCCAGTACCGATGTGGCTTTTTCTTGCCTCTTGGTTGAATAAGAGCGCAGGAAGCGGCCATAGCCTGATTGAGAGCCAGAGTAAATTCCCTGACTTTCATGTCAAGCTCATTGGTGTCACGCGGGGGACTTGATAGTTCAGAGGATAACGTTTTTGACACTATTCCTCTGTATTTTGGCCAATTAGTTTTCCAGTAATTCCGGAAAGCTGGTTAGCTGGGGGGAGCATCACTCAGACTGAATTGGATGTATCTATGGTCTGAAAAGGAGTGTTCAGACGATACCATCCAGTTTGTTAGCCTTTGGGTGATGCTGTCGGAGACAAGAGTAATATCTAACACTTCTTGTCGGTTTCTTGTTATAAAAGTGGGCTCATTGCCAATATTGCAAATTAAGAGGTTAGTACTTAAAATATAGTCTAAAAGTGACTCACCTCTATCATTGATGTCGGTACTGCCCCATACCCTATGATATGCGTTAGCCTCGCATCCGATTATGAGGCCAGTTTTTTTCCTTCCAGCTTCCAGTACTACCCTTTCTAGGTTATCACCAGGGAGAGGGCCCACTTGGTCGTGGCCAAGGTAAGCCGATGCCAGCCAGTAGGAGCCTTTGGCAGTCTCTAGTCTGACAACGGTTAAGTCGGGGTCACTGGGGTTGGGAAGTAGAAATCCATTAAGGCTACGTTTCACTAATATAAAAGTTCTAATCTTACCTTTGTCTCTTGTATAGAGCGGAGCGTATGTGGGTGTCCTAAGTCCACGAACCACGCTTTCTGCAATCCATGGTTCCTGGATTAGAATTATGTCTTCTGCGTTTTTAGAAAGACGCAGAATGAGTGCGGCCGAAGCCTTTTTTGAGTGGTGGAGATTAATCTGGATAAACCGTATCATTGCTACAGTTTTCGAGAGTCGCCTCCACCACGGTGTTATCGAGGTCCTCCGATTCTGAAGATGTGCCCAAGAGCTCATCTTCTATCTCTGATCGTGTAGGACCTCTAATTGCTTCGTCATCGGTTTCCATTTCTGACAGTGTGTCAGAAGAGGAGACCGACGGCTTGATAGTCACCTCGGACAGATTGGAGTTGTCGCTATCCAATTCTGGAAAGAATATCGACGAGGAGGAGGTTGTTATCAGCATCCAGCTCATCCTTTTTGTATACCCTTAAATGTATGAACTCGAATCCGAACCGAATCATGCCTTTCGTCTGCGCCAGAGGATTAAGGGATTCCTTATTGATCACAATTAACGCGCATCTATAAGAACCCCTTAGTTCCTCCAGTTTCGCGAACATCCAGTCATGAGTCGGAAGATTCGGGTTACTGAACCGGATGATTTCCAGAATACTCTCTGGAGAGGAGGGTTCGGCTGGAATCTAGGTACGAGTTCGAGGTCTGCTAGGAATGTCTTCCTTAGACACGACCTCGAGTTTCGCACCTGGCCAAATCGCTTCTAAACCATCGATGGCCTTGGTGAAGTGATCGAGAGATCTCTGGTTGGAACATGCGATGAGCTTGACATGACCTTGGTGCCAGCCAGCGTCGCTTGTGATAGGAGGTGGTCCGGGGTTTTCCCGCATGATGGCCAAGAAGTTGCTCGAAAGCTTCAGCTTGACCAACTGCCACCATTCCGGTGTAATGGAACCGTCGGTATCGTTCCTGTCGATCACCGCGATCACCAATGCGTCCTTTAGGACTTCATTGTAAGACCTCAGATATGTGCTGTTGGATGGCCCAGGGGTTGTAGAACTATGTGTTTTAGGCCTTTTGGAAACCGGTACGGTTTCCTCCAACGATCTCTGGCGCTTAGAGGAGTCTTTTGGCGTTTTGGGAGCAGTGGAAGCAGTGGGTAATCCGTCTTTTAGGATGTTTTCAGCCCACTCAACCTTGCTCTTTATTTCCGCACTTCTCTCAAACTCCGGAATGGATCGGAAGGTTTTGATAATGCGTAAAGCATTTCGGCGTCTTATATAGAGCAAGGCGCTTGCCGATGCGGCTGAGCTCCAGATTCCTCCTTGGAGGGAGGAGTCCGTGGCCTGCCACAAACTTGCTGCTGCTAGGGGCGGAGGGAGTGATAGGTCCATGGCTTGCCACAGTCTTAACACTCCCTGAAGGAGTTTTGGTAGCAGCAACAGATCCGTGGCCTGCCACAAACTTGCTGCTGCTAGGGGTAGAGGAAGTGATAGGACCATGGATTGCCACAGTCTTAACACTTCCTGAATTCTTATTTTTAGGCTCGTTGCGTTTGCCTTTAGAGGATGGCGCACCATGGCCTGCCACAGTTTTGCCTCCTCTCGGCAATGCAGGAGCTTTGCCGGTAGTCGGTGTAGTCACCGTTCTACCGCCCGGTATTGAAGGAGTACTGGCCTCGGTTTTTGTTTTTTTGGTATTATTCATAAATGGTCCCACGAGTAGCGGAGAAAGGGGTGTCCATCTGTACAGAGATCCGCTGTATACAGATAAGAGTCGCCAGGTATCTGGATACTCCGTTCGCGATTGATCTATTTTTGGAGATACTGGCCTCAGCCAGGTTGATCTTCAGCACGGGTCGTATGACACCATGATCCAGCCCAGGGGAAGAAGGGAGTGCTTTGGGAGTTGGGGAGGGAGGGGGGAGCATCCTTTGGTTTCAGGACTCGTCTGGAGAATTTCTTCTCGAGATTCATTGACCCTACTCAGCCTCTACAACTCGACAAGTTCTATGCTCGCGGTAGAAGTTCTATTTCCTTTAACGTCCAGAAAATTCTCATCTAAATTAAAGCCTGAAGTGGCTTTAATAAATGTTGACCAATTAGCCCATCAAATTCTTTGTTTTGAAATTTAGTTAACTTCCAACTCATCCATCTATTTTTGTCATTAAACTCCATAGGTAATTCTGTTATAATTTCTTTGTCTATTGTTTTTCCGTTAAGTGTATTAAATGAAATATTTCTACTTAATTTGATTCGTTTGTATTCTTTAGTTTGCCAGAGTCTAATAAAGTTGTCGTCGAACCTGTGTCTATCAAACATTTAATTTTATTACCTTCTATTGATAACTCAACTACCGGTAAGTATGTATTGGATGCGATGACTGAAAATGTGCCTCCTCTCCCTCTTCTTCCTGCATGTGACCTACGTCCATTGGCTCTAACGTATTCCTGTTACTTGTTCTGAGTTTCCATTAAAACCACTTCTATAACGGTTTGAATTTGTGTTATAGTTTCGTCTAAGCTGATCTGTGTTTCGATTTTCAAAATTCCTAGCTTGATTTGTATTTGCATTATAATTCGGCTCTTGAGCTCTTAACGGTCCTAAGTTTCTATTGTTAAACTGTGTAGATCTATTAAAGTTCATGTTACGATTTTCATTATATCTGTTATGTCCGTTAAATCTATTGAAATGCATTCCTCTACCTATATTTACAGAATCCATCCGTTTGCGAAATGTTTCCCGTTTTAACAATCCGTTATCAAATAAAACATTATAAGCTTCTCTTAGATTACTAATATTTCCATTTACTAATTATTACACTACTTAAATTTGGATCATGTTCACAAATGTTTGAAGAACAATAGAGTTTTTAGCACAGGGAGAAAATTGATTTCACCGAATTCATATCTTAAGTTATTAATAATATTATCCAAAATTTCTTTTAATTGATTGAAATATTCTGTCAAATTACCTTCATTCTTAATGCTAAGTGCTTGATGGTAAAGATTGTAGTAAGTCTCCCGGATCCCGAAATTTCGTATCAGCTCGGCCTTTATTTGAGTCCACGTTGGATTTGGTCCCAATGATCGAATGAATTGGGCTGCTTCTCCTTGAATTTTGTTAACAACGCTTCTTTGTAGAACGAAATTATACACCGCTGGACCGAACTGGAATAACGGAAGTATTAGCTCCACTTTTCGGATAAATGATTTGACCTGGTATGTGTTACTTCCATCGAATTCTTTAATGTTTCTTGCTTCTCTAATCATGTCGTTTGTGGGAATTTGGTAACCACTTGTTGTAGGTAATTTTTCAAGGGTAATTTTAATTACGATTTTTACTTGAAAGGGAACTTGTGTTCTTTTATATATGTATATACAATTATTGTATTACAACTTTCTGTAAAATACACAAACACTGTTAGTCACTTCTATCTTTTGATGAAATATTGCACCGACTGCTCCAGTTATATCTCTATGTATATATATTTAGCACTCTTAAGATGATAAACTAAGTAAAAACACGAGAACACTTTTTAAATGTTTTTATTTTTTGACGCCTCCATAAAAAATGAAGAATCGTACGGTAACTTACATACTAAATATAAACCAAGCTAGAAAAATGCGCAATGACATAGTGTCTTTACTTCGTGTACTAATTTTTTGTAAATTGGTTCTGTTTGTTTTGTATATACATAACTCGCACGGATATCCATGTAACTTTTTAGAGCGCCTCCTCTCATGGATTAAGTAACAGATTGATTTAATTAATCAGTTGGTTAGTCCAGATTTTGATAGAAAATAATCTAACTTCACTTTCGCAAGTCTTTTATTTATAGCATCTGCTGTGTTTCCATTCGTTGGTACGAGGTAAAGCCTCATTTCTGCCTTGATTATCATTAAAAATTTCACTGTCACATCGATATGTTTTAATGCATGTTAGCATAAGTTGCTTGTAGTATAACGTGTACTCCACTTTTGTTGGCACAGTGCAAGACCATGCCCTTTGGTTACTTCGCAAATAGTACTTCCTGTAAGTGGATAAGCCATACTGATTACTGATTCTTTGCCTACAGCAACCATTGCCTGATATTAAGATTCACTTGGACATAGACTGATCCGCATCTGCACTTCTGATACCCACGAAATAGCTGCATTCTAAAACAGGATAACATATCCTATAGTAGTTTGCCTTGTGCCTATCACAACAACCCTCTATTTGTGTTTGAATGCTTTTTAATCAACACAAGATCGGCAGAACTAATGTCATAATGTGAATATGCCATAATTTTGCAAATGGAGGCAAGTGTAATTTTGCTTTAACATCAATGTTGTAGATAGATAGAGAATTAGTTGCCAATAAGCAATGCAGCGATACACACTTCAAGAACGCGGAATTATTGATACTGCTTATTTGACCAATACCAGGTCTCTTATTTTAACGCAACGTGAATTACATCATAATCAACAAAATTTGCATTTCTTGTGAATTCACATAAAATGCACGAAAAGCCACTGCATTCCCTCAGAGTGACTCTTTAGCGTGGCATTTGCACTGAAAAAGTGATTGGCCCTTATTTTTTTGAGGACGCCGACAGCACCACCGTAACTGTAACTGGTGAGCACTATGGACAGATGTTAAACGATTTCTTTTTGTTAGAAGTTGCTGCATTGAGTCTCGAGCATTTTTAATTCCAGCAGAACGAGCAACCGCGCAAACAGCTCGTGCAACGATCGCCGTTTTGGCGATTTGAATTGCATGCCGGCCAGATCACAAGGTGTGACGGCGTCAGATTTCTTCCTCTGGGGCTTTTTGAAATCCCGCGTCTACCACAACAAACCACAAACCTTGCAAGTCTTGAAAGCCAACATTGAAGAAGAAATCACCAATTTGGATCCAGATGTTTTGCGTGCAACAATTCAAAATGCCGTAAAACTGGTAAAAATGTGCATCAACTCAAAAGGTGGTCAATTGACCGATATCATTTAAAATTATCAATTATCAACATTTTTCATTTTTAACAAAATGACAGCCAATTTACATTATGACACTACTTTTGCCTCACCTTGTATTGTAGTATCGAAATACTGGTGTTATTGCAGCCCAATGGGTTTTTCCTGAATTGGATCCACATCGATTCAATAGGTTGACAACGAACGAGATATGTGGACTTTGAGAAATCTGCGTTGCAAACAGTAAACTTTCGATTGCTTGCATTTATTGGAAAAGGTTCGGGTGTTTGAGAGGGCTTGTCTTAGGACTTCGGACTGAAGCGTCTCCGTTTCAGTAGGGCCGTAGGAAGTGGCGACATGAGGGAAGTTTGTCGTCCAATTCCTCCAGTACTAGGTAGCTCCATAGGAAGCAAAGTTGGTCGTCTGACTATTTTAAAAGCATTGGCCGGCTTACATAGTTTTAGGAAAGATTAAGTTAGTTTTAAGAAAAGAAAAAAAAATGAAAGAAAAAAAAAAATATATATATACATATATTTATATATTTCGTGTTTGTGTTTGTGTGTGTGGATGTGGTAATCTTCATAGATGCAGTAACCCGTGCCACCAACATGCACGATTCGCAACACCCGAATGTTCGATGCCAGGAGTGCGCCTACGTACTAATCCACACCACTACGTCCTTCAACCACTCTCCCCGCGGGACTGCCGTTAGGTATTACTTCGCGGGGCTGGTTAGCAAATCATGCTATATTTTTTCTATTCTTCTTAGCTCGTTTTGCACAATTGTCACAAATGTGCCGATTTCCATCCAATTTTCCTCCGACTGTATGAGTAGTATTGGACTGGGCATCTGTATCTTCCTCCTCGTTTGAGCATTCTGGGCACAAAGGAGGGCTATCGTGTCCGAATCGGTGCAAGTATTTGCGATAGCCGCCGTGACCAGATAGGAACTGCGTAAGGTGGTAGTTGTTATCCCCATGTGCTCGTTTTGTCCAGGTCTCGATGTTCGGGGTCAACTTGTAGGTCCATCTGCCTTTTGTACTATTATCCCACCTGGCTTGCCAGAGGGCTGCTGAAGCCGCTCGCTCTTTTCCTTTTATTCTTGCAATTTCACCTGCATCTTGTCACCCTGGTGTTCTTCTATTATAAATTCTCAACATCTCGTCCGCGAGAATGTCGATTCCTGCTATCACGAAGGCTGCTTCATCCGAGATTGTTCGAAATCCACAGATGATCGCTCTTAATGCATTGAGCCTGTATGCGGATTTCTCTTGTTTGATTTTATGGCGAGTGCCCCCGCCCAGACCGGAGCAGCGTATAAGATGACTGAGCTGACTACTCTAGATAGGAGAATCCTCCTAGTATATCCAGGTCCACCAATGTTTGGTAGTATTCTAGAAAGTGCTCCTTGCAGCAGTAAAGCCTTGTACATGTGCTTTGAACTGTAATCTGTTATCAAGTATTACTCCCAGGTATTTGATTGATTCTTTCGATCGGATTATTTGATGTCCCACCCGTATATTGACGTATTCCACAATTCTTCTACTTGTAATTAAGACGGCTTCCGTTTTATAGTGTATGTGTGTGTGTTACCATACTGCCATCTTTCTCCTTGTATTGCTTCGGCCGCAATGTCGACCACAGTTTTTACGGCTTGAACAGTAGATCGCGATTTTCCAAACCCAAACTGCAAGTCTGATAGTGATCCTCTCTCTTCTGCTACCGCGAGTAGTCTAGCATATATTATCCGTTCCAGTATCTTTCCCATTGTGTCTAGAGGGCATATTGGACCCTTTGGAAGCAGGACTAGATGTTGTAGTTTCCAAGCATCCGGGAAAACTCCTTCTTCAAGACATTTTTGAATTGTTTCCATAAACATGTCTGGGCGCTTATGAATAGCTGCTTTTAGTGCCTTATTTGGTATGCCATCAAGTCCGGGCGCTTTACTGTCGCCTATCTTCCTGCATGCATTTATGAGTTCATCCGGTGTGACTATTGGGATGTCCTCCGTGTTGGACTCCCTAATGATATGGTACATAGTAGATGAACTTCGGGGGAAAAGGTGTTCTACTATGGAGCTTAGGATTGCTGGACATGTTATTTGCGGCGACCTGCCGCCCTTTATCTTAGTCATGACGATCCTGTATGCTCTACCCCAAGGGTTTATGTCGGCTTCTTCACAAAGTTTTTTAAAACATCTTGTCTTGCTCTCCTTGATTGCCTTTTTTAGGTCGCGCCTTGCTTTTTTAAAGCCAATAAGGTGTTCTTCAAAGCGATCTCTTCCACTAGATCTTTGGACTTTGCGTCGGGCTTTTAAGCACTTTGCTCTAAGCTTTTTTATTTCCTCATTCCACCAGTAGCATGGTGTTCCC
The DNA here is from genome assembly GCA_949129095.1 of Volucella bombylans. NCBI lineage: Eukaryota > Metazoa > Arthropoda > Insecta > Diptera > Syrphidae > Volucella > Volucella bombylans. The sequence goes on along the minus strand of OX422142.1, from coordinate 123,486,892 downwards.
CCTCTAGTACCCGTTCTTCTGGGCATTGATTCATCGCACACAGTAGTGAGAATGCGGACGAGTTGTTGTATACAGGCTTCAGCTGTTCCGCTTTGAATTATGTTTCTGGTATTTATCATTTCTTCGAACGCGTCCAGGTCGAAGTGTGTGTCCTTCCGTCTTGGGCCCGTTCGTTTAGCTCATTGCACGGTACTCTTCCCCTTCGTTTCAAATATTATTGCTTGGTTGATCACTGTGCGTGTATTCTTCGCTGACTCGCCATTTTATGTTTCGCAAGAGGGAGTTGCTAATGAACGTAATGTCAATAATCGAGCCCGTTCGTGCCTTACAATATGTGTTTGCACGACCTTGGTTTGCAATCCCTATGTTAAGAGTTGCAAAACTTTCTAGCAGACTACGACCTCTGGCGTTTGTAAGTCTGCTACCCCACTCCGTTGCCCATGCATTAAAGTCGCCGCCGATAACCACAGGGGCTCTACCACGAACGTCGGCGGTGTTTTTTTTTTTTTTTTTTTTTTTTGGTTGCGCCAATGGATGTGGTAATCTTCATAGATGCGGTAGCCCGTGCCACCAACATGCACGATTCGCAACACCCGAGTGTTCGATGCCAGGAGTGCGCCTACGTACTAATCCACACCCTTACGACCTTCAACCACTCTCCCCGCGGGACTGCCGTTAGGTATTACTTCGCGGGGCTGGTTAGCAATTATGCTCTATTCTACGAGGCCGCCTCTTGAGCTCTTCTTAGGGCTTCTGCTCTTCGCAGCGCGTACTGTACGCGCACTATAAATGAGCAGATCTCCATCCACTTGTCCTCTGACTGCGTCATGTGACTAATAAGATTTTCTGGACTTGGCAGATTTACCCTTTCTTCTGCAAAGCGTCTGCAGTAGAACACTGTATGCAACGCATCCTCTTCCTCATTTTGGCATTCTGGGCACTGCGGCGAACTATCGTGTCCAAATCTGTGGAGGTATTTCCGGTAACCCCCGTGCCCAGACAGGAACTGTGTGATATGGTAGTTACAGTTCCCCCATGATCTCTTTGTCCACGTTTCTATGATGGGAATAAGCCTGTATGTCCACCTGCCTTTTGTGGAACGGTCCCACCTGGTTTGCCACAGCATTGCGGATGCTGCCTTTTCTTCTTCCTTGACCCTCTTTGCCTCTTGCCGGTTCGATGATCGCCTAAGATACACCCTCTTCATCTCATCCGCGAGGATGTCTATTGGGATCATTCCAGCTAAAACACAGGCTGCATCATAGGAGATTGTACAGAATCCGCTGATCACTCTGATTGCACAGAGCCTGTGAGCTGATACTAACTCTCTCCTACACTCGTTTGTAACCAGCGCACCCGCCCATATAGGAGCAGCGTATAGAAGTACTGAGCTGACCACTCTGGTCAGCAAGATCCTTCGGGCGTATCCAGGTCCGCCGATGTTCGGTAGCATTCGGGCGAGTGCCGCCTGCATCAGCGATGCTTTCTTAGTAGCGTACTCGACGTGGGGTTTAAAGCGCAGCCGATTGTCGATCATGACTCCAAGGTACCTTAAGGATTCTTTGGATCTAATTGTCTGGTTTCCGACGCGGAAGTTCGCGTATTCCGCTGCCTTGCGACTGGTTATTAGTACAGCTTCAGTCTTGTGTGCAGCTACTTCCAGACCCGTAGACTCCAGCCATTCCTTTATCTTTGAAACTGCCTCGTCTGTGGCAGACTCCACCTCGTGGATGTGCTTGGCTACTGTAACCACTGCTATGTCGTCAGCGAAGCCAATAACCTTGACTCCCTCAGGCAGGGTTAGTCGCAGAACTCCGTCGTACATTATATTCCACAGGAGAGGTCCAAGGACCGAGCCTTGTGGGACTCCCGCGGAAACACTGTAGTGCTTAGCACCATCGTCCGTATGGTACTTTAATCTCCTGTTACTGAAGTAGTCCGTGACTATCCTCAAGAGGTAGTATGGTGTATCCATCCTGGCCAAGGATCTCCTAATAAACGACCAGTTCGCCGAGTTGAACGCGTTTTTGACGTCGAGCGTTACTACTGCGCAGTATCTTTTTGTCCCCCATTTCCATCTTTTCCCTTGTGTTTCTGATTAAAACAAGAAATAAAAATTATTGTTAGTAGAGAATTCAATCAATCTATTATTTATTATGTAAACGTATAAAAACGATATTGAAAATACAAAATCTATCATGCAATAACTTGTATCTGTCAAAATTCATATAAAATAAGAAGGATAGTAAAATAAATGAAACACTCTAATTTTATAACGTAGCGGACATAGTCGTTTTATTTAAATCCGTATTTTAAACATTACTGTTCGGGTACTTAAAATCTACTTATTTAACTTAACGGACAAAAAGCCAACTCAACGGCAAACATTGGTCCTTCGAGCCGGATTTAAATAGTAAATTTAAAAAATAAAAAATTTGAATATAATACTGAAAGTGTATACATATGTGCGTGATTGTGCGAATTCGGTTTTTTTTTTACTTTGTACTAAGTTTAAAAGATATCCAACAGATTTGGAACTTGAAAAAATAGACAGTTTTGAGTTCAATTATCTAAATTTAAGTGTATGAACGAAGTGCAACATACATATAACACTATACAGAGTGCATATAACATACATACTAAGTAAAAAGATTTAAACTTTTCGCATTTGTGGACTTGAACAATTAAACAACACATAAAAGACATACATATTCATCAAAGGATTGTGCAAATCGGGAATATCGCGCCGCGTAATTCTACACACAATCAACTTAACACTCTACACTCAAGATTCGACCAAGTAAGTCTTTATATTTCTAATATAATATAGTTGCAAGCAACTCTAAATTGCATTAAATACTACAATACATATAAAATTCAATGGAATCGATTTAAATTAATAAAATTAAAAAAAAATACTCATCAAACACACGTATATATCTACTATCCATATAACAAAGTGTGTATCAAATCCAGCGTAAATTGCGAATTTTATGATTAAATTAATTAATTCTCCATTGTAATACACATATATACATACATATATCTATTATAAATTCTATATATTCTAATATACGTTCATACATACAATAAATTTACATATAATATACATTTATTTAACTAATTCAATCCATATTAAATCACTATGTCGTTTGGAGAGCTGCAGAAAGCACTATTTGCTCAGGTTGTTCGCGATTTTTCAAATTTTAGGAAGACAGGGGAAACGCGGCGTACCTCAAATTATTTATCCACACGTCTATCCATCCTTGATGATAATTTGGCAACAGCAAGGCGATACCATGAGGAAATTATGGGTGCAGGCAAGCTAGAAAAGGATTTAACAAAGGAAGAATTAATGAAGGTCTATGAACAACTCTTAGAAACTCACCTGGACTATCGCTGCGAGCTTTTAGACGCCATCGACAAGTGTGCATCAACTGCAAAGGCGCCTACAGAGACGATCAACACATCATCAGCTGCAGCGGGTACTGGTGGGGATCTTCGCCTTCCAACAATAAATATTCCAACGTTCTCCGGATGCTATACGAAATGGCGTTCATTTTACGATATATTCACATCATTAATTCATACAAATACTCACCTAAGCGACATCCAAAAACTACACCATTTGAAATCATCAATTAGTGGGGACGCAGAGCGTCTCATACAGCATTTAGGTCTCGAAGCAGAAAACTATGTCAAGGCATGGGACTTATTGAAGGCGAGATATGACCATAAGCGGGTCCTAGTCAATGCTCAGTTAAATCTTTTTTTCAGCCAACCATCATTAACGAAGGAGTCCACCAATGGGTTAAGGTCTATGCTTGATACATCTCAAGAATGCTTTCATGCATTAGAGAACCTGGGAGTGCCAGTAAACCACTGGGATGTTATTCTCATATATATCCTTTTCCAAAAACTACCATGTTCAACGCAGCATTTATGGGAAGAAAAGTTGGGCAATTCTACGGAACTTCCAAGCAGAAAGGACTTCATCGGATTTTTAGAAGCACGTTTTAGGACGCTTGAAGCAGTTGACCAGCAGTTGACCTTGTGGTCGAAAGCAAATACGAAGTCATCTGCGAAGTCTAGTCCACAAGCCAAAGTATTTTATGCTAATACCCAGATGAAGGAGCAGTTCCAATGCAAAGTGTGTCATCACGGAAAGCACGCCTTAAGGAAATGCAGCAAATTTCTTCGGTTGGACACAACACACAAGTGGCAAACCGTGCGCAAAGTAAAGGTGTGTGAGAATTGTCTAGCGTACAGCCACCCAACTCGAGACTGTCCAAGCTCAAAGAACTGTTATTTTTGCCAGCAGCGACACCATTCATTACTACATTTAAAACAAAATTTCAAAGAAGATCAAGCAAGTCAAGTATGTTCGCAAGTACTTACCGAAACTTCCAATCCAACGGGCACCACAAGTAACCAAACACAGCTGAACTCAGGCGCTTCAGAGTTCGTTTGTAGACCCATCGACCAGCCGCACACATCGCATTCGCGGAACACCTTCTTTGCAACACAACATCGGGCGAGCCAAGTCTTGCTAGCAACAGCCATAGTTACGGTAGTCTCAGCTGATGACAGGTGCCATGATCTCCGTGCACTTGTTGATCCAGGTTCTGAGGCAACTTTCATAACTGAATCAGCAGCACAGTTACTACGATTACCAAGGCGTAGAACGTCCGTCCAGATCTCCGGGTTAGGAAGGGTCAGCAGTGGCACAAGCAAATATTATGTCGACATAACGCTTCGATCTAAATATTCGACATTTGAAAGCGCCACTAAAGCCTTTATTTTTCAGTCACTGTCTGGCCTTCTCCCGGCCCAGCGAGTGATGGTCGACGAATTAAATCATATCAAAGGCCTTCTTTTAGCAGATCCCGCATTCTTCAATCCAGCTAAAATCGATATACTTCTGGGAAGCGAAGTTTACTCTGACATTATTCTACCGGACATCATTAGAAGTGATCAAAACAACTCCATTGTCGCCCAAAAAACCCAATTTGGATGGATTGTGTTCGGGAAAATTCCAGACAGGTCCACACAACTCCTTCAAAGCTTCTCTCTACAGCTTGATCTTGGCACTGAGATACGAAGATTCTGGGAGGTTGAAGAAGCTCCGTTTAAAATGATGGTTTCGGAAGAAGACAATGCTTGTGAACAGCACTTCCGAACCCATACAACCAGATTAACAAATGGACGGTATCAAGTGTCCTTACCCTTCAAAGATGGAGTACGACCAGCGTTAGGTTCAAGCAGGGAAGTTGCTTTACGACGTTTTACTCAATTAGAACGTCGTTTTCAGAAGGATCCGAAACTAAAGGTAGGATATAAAAGGTGTATGTTAGAATATATCACCATGGATCACATGGAGGAGGTAGATTTATTGAACGACACTTACCTTGCAACACCTTTTCATTTTTTTTTGCCACACCAGGCCGTCATTAAAGACTCAAGCTCCACCACAAAACTGCGAGTTGTGTTTGATGCAGCGTCGAAGACTTCGGACGGTACGTCCTTAAACGAGCACTTGATGGTTGGTCCTAAATTACAAAAAAGCATTATCGATGTCATATTAAGATGGAGACAGCATCGATATACCTTCACCGCCGACATCGAGAAGATGTACCGACAAATTTTAGTACCAACGGCAGACAGCAATTACCAACTCATCTTTTGGCGCGATAGTGAACAGCAGCCACTGAGAGCATACAGGCTTAAAACAGTGACCTTTGGCACATTATGCATACCGTATTTAGCCATAAGAGTGCTTAACAAGGTTGCAGACAACGAAAGTATTCTACGCGTCGGGGGTCGTTTGCAAAAGGCACTCATTCCTTACCACACAAAACACCCAATCATTCTCAAACCGAACCACGCATTCATAAATATACGGCATGCACACGATCAAACCTACCATGGAGGTCTCCAACAAACAATGGCCTACATCCGCTCTAAATACTGGATACTCAACATGAAGAGGAGCGTAAAAAAGCATATTCATCGCTGTGTCATATGTTTCCGGTTTAAGGTCAAGCCGATGCAGCAAATCATGGGAAGCTTACCATCATCGCGGGTTCGGATTGCTAGACCATTCAGCAACACCGGCGTCGACTATGCAGGACCAGTAGAAGTGAAGACGTGGAAGGGACGTGGAGCCAAAACACTTAAAGGCTACTTCACCATCTTCATTTGCCTCGCTACCAAAGCCATTCACTTGGAACTCGTCTCTGATATGACGACGCAAGCTTTTCTAGCAGCTTTCCGACGATTTACTGCACGTCGCGGTATTTGCTCCCGAATCTTCAGCGATTGCGGGACCAATTTTATTGGAGCGAATGCCGAACTTCGACGAATGATGAAAGATGCCGCACACGATTGGGAAAATATCGCCGAAACCTTAGCAAATTTGGGTACACAATGGAAGTTTATTCCCCCTGCCTCCCCTCATTTCGGAGGACTCTGGGAAGCAGGGGTAATATCAGTAAAACATAATTTGAAACGAGTAGTTAAAAACAAAAAACTTACCTTTGAGGAGTTTTCCACAGTACTAACTCAAATAGAAGGCATTCTCAATTCGCGACCATTATGTCCACTATCAGAAAATCCGGAAGACTTAGACGTATTAACTCCAGGTCATTTTTTAATTGGCGAGCCAACCAACATGGTACCTCAAGGAGACTTATTGTCGACAACATCAAATTATCTAGACCGGTGGAAGCACATTCAAATCGCAGTAGCACATTTCTGGCGCAAATGGAAAAACGAGTATCTTTCACGTCTTCAATCGCGTCTGAAATGGGCAAAACTAGAGGCCGATCCAAGGATTGGAGATCTAGTCCTAGTGAAAGATGAACGTCTTCCACCAGCGCAATGGATACTCGCTCGAATAATCGACACTCATCCCGGAATGGACAACCACATCCGCGTGGTCACACTTAAAACGGCGAATGGTACATTAAAAAGACCAATAACAAAGATTTGTTACCTACCGTCGAATAATGCCAACGAGAACAACACGATTATGTAACTACGACAACTAATTCCCATCAAAACAAATAATCACCAAAATAATCAATTATTGAAAATGTAATAATAATAATTGCAAATGCCGACGGCATTTCAAAATAAAAAACCACTCAAATACAAATCGCACTCATAACAATTTAAAACAATTACACTCTACTCAACACACAACATACAGTCCATTTATCCCACTCAAAATAAATCCACACATACCCCTCAAATCATTCCAATCTAATACATACTTTACACACACAGTTCATTCATCCCATTCAAACACAAATCATACGTATCACTCATAACAAATAAATTCACTCACTTATTCAAAATATATAATTCCGACGCGTAAATTAATCGTTTCGCAAGTCAATAAATAAATGCACAATACCAGCGCAACAAATTTACGCACAGCCCAATGAAGGCAATAAAATACAACACACACACATACAGAAGGATTGATATGAATGGGACGAAACCCCCGAGAAATCAACATATGTATATTTTATAAGATCAAAAATAGTACAATATAAAATTATATCACTTACCTGAAATACTTGAAAATACACAAATTTAACATTTAAACTATACAAAACACTCGAATTTTAAAATACAAATATTCACGGCGGCTACCGCACGTCACAACCGCTCAAATAAACACTACACTACACAACAACAAAAAATACAAATGGCAGCGCCCATTGTTTTGTTAGGTAACAAGGGCAACAACAAATACCTTTTCCACATACTCTTTTTACTTATGTGTCAAGTGTTGTCCCTTTGTTTTGACAAAATTAATGATTTTGGTTTTTTTTTTCATGCATCCAAACTGTGAGAGATGTTAGAAATTGCCGATAATGCAGATCATGAAGGGTCAGTGATGCCAGTTTACAACAATGATGCTGTAACCATAGTTTGATACATTGCGAACTTTGTTCACGGCGGGGGAGAATGTTTCTGATTAAAACAAGAAATAAAAATTATTGTTAGTAGAGAATTCAATCAATCTATTATTTATTATGTAAACGTATAAAAACGATATTGAAAATACAAAATCTATCATGCAATAACTTGTATCTGTCAAAATTCATATAAAATAAGAAGGATAGTAAAATAAATGAAACACTCTAATTTTATAACGTAGCGGACATAGTCGTTTTATTTAAATCCGTATTTTAAACATTACTGTTCGGGTACTTAAAATCTACTTATTTAACTTAACGGACAAAAAGCCAACTCAACGGCAAACACCTTGTATTGCTTCAGTTGCTGTATCTACTACCGCCTTTATTGCATCGATGGTAGAACGAGATTTTCTGAAGCCGTACTGGTGATCTGACAGCGCTCCGTTTTCCTCCGCCACCGCCAGCAGTCTGTTGTATATAATACGTTCTAGGATCTTACCTAGAGTATCAAGCAGACATATTGGGCGATACGATGATGGTTCTCCGGGTGGCTTATTGCCCTTTTGAAGCAGCACTAGGTGTTGTAGCTTCCATGGCGTAGGGAATATCCCCTCCTCTAGACACCTTTGCATCGTCGCTAAGAAGATGTCCGGTCTCGTCTTGATGGCCATCTTTAATGCCTTATTCGGTATGCCATCTGGTCCAGGTGCTTTGGTGTCTCCAATTTTTTTGCAAGCAGCAAAAAGTTCTTCCGACGTGATGGCCGGGATATCATCTTCCATGTTGGTCTCCCTTGTGATGGTGACCATAGTAGTTGGTCTATGCGGGAATAGGTGCTCTACTATAGTCCTTAGCATTGCAGGGCAGGTTAGTTGTGGGGACCTGTTGCCTTTGAGCTTCTTCATCACCACCCTATACGCTAAGCCCCAGGGGTCTAGGTTAGCCTCGTCGCAGAGCTGTCTAAAACTCCTTGACTTACTCTTTTTAATGGCACTTTCCAGTTCCCGTCTCGCCAGTTTAAAGTTGGTTAGTCGTTCTTGGAAATCTTCTCTTCCTCTGGATCTCTGAGATCTTCGTCGTGCTTGTAGACACTTCGTTCTGAGCTGTTTAATCTCGTCTGTCCACCAGTAGCAAGGCTCGCCTCTTTTACAGACAGATCTTCTGGGCATTGATGCGTCGCACGCTGCGGTGATGGTCTGGATTAGCTGATGAGAAAGGGCTTCAGCCGATCCATTGTTCATTGTTGCGCTGGTGTTTAGTATTTCCTTGAACATATCTTTGTCAAGCAGTGTGTCCTTCCACTTTGGCCCTGTTAGAGTGGGGCACAGTCTGCGTTTCTCTTTGCCGACATTGAATAAGATAGCCTGGTGATCGCTATGGGTATATTCTTCACTGACTCGCCATTTGGTTTTCCGCAGGAGTGAGTTGCTCATGTATGTGATGTCGATGATTGACCCTCTGCCTGCCTTTCGGAACGTTTCAGCTGCGCCATCGTTGGCCAGAGTTATATCCAGTCTTGCGAAGGATTCGAGGAGAACTCTCCCTCTTACGTCTGTGGTTTTACTTCCCCAATCGGTAGCCCAGGCGTTGAAATCCCCAGCAATAATAACTGGGTGTTTTCCTCGTGCGTCAGCTACAATGTCGTCCAACAGCTTCATATAATCCGCCAATGATAGACTGGGGGGTGCATAGCAGCTATAAAAATGTACACCATTTATCTTAGCAGATACGAAGTGGTCTCCCCGATGGCCGACTGACTGTAGGGCATAATTCCCGCAGGTCCATATCGCGGCCTTTTTTGTGTTATCATCTATCCAGCTGCTTCCGTCTATGGGTTTATACGGTTCGCTTATTAGGCCTACGTCGATTCTTTTCTCCCTTACTGTTTGCGCCAGAAGGTCCTGCGCGGCTGCGCAGTGGTTTAGATTTATCTGGACAGCATTTATCATATTAATTTGGCCAGTGCCTTCTTGAGTACCGGGCACTTGCTGCTACCAGCCACGTGTCCAGCGTTTTCTGGCGTAACCATCTTACACCAGAAGCATAATGCGTCCACTTTGCATTCTTTGGCTATGTGACCTTCTTCTCCACAGTTTCTGCACAGCTTGGATCGGTCATGCTCGCTCTTGCACTGGCGCGCCGTATGGCCAAACTCCAGACACCTGAAGCATTTGGTGAGGGTCTTTCGAACGCGAATACGGCAATTTACCCATCCGACTTTGATTTTACCGGATTCCAGCAATTTGTTCGCCATCTCTGCTGCTAGGCCCACTGTCGCGATCTGCGTGCCACCGTAGCCCTTCCTAACACTGAGCACATTTCCTTCGACAACTCCAATGTTGTACTGCGCTTTGATTGCATCGCAGATGTCACTTCTGGTGGTGACTTCGTCAAGGTCTTTGATTTCAATCGTGGATCTCTGCACTAAAGTGCGGATTTCCGCTTCTGCGCCAAGATTTTCGCCGATTTTACTCCTGAATTCTTCGGTTCTGTCACCAGATTCGCGCAGCTGGAACAACAGGTCTCCTTTCTGGGTTCTCCTAATCTTTGTAACCGCTTCACCCAGGTTATGGAGTTTGGGGTCCCCTTTGACCCTGCGAAGTATTTCGGCATATGAAAGTTCACCCTTGCTTGCCACCACGATTGCGTCAGGTCGCGTTTTTTCGCGCGCGGGCTTTCTTGGCTTCTTTTTGGGAACTTTCAACCAGGCGCTGTCGTCGCCCTTGGACAGTTCTTTGCTCGCCGTCCTAGCGGTTATTTGATCATTTGTGGCCTGCTCATTCACTGTCGATTTGGCGGGCTTCTTGGGATGGGCCTTCTTTCTCTTTCCGGCATTACTTTGATTTTGGGGCACCACTTTGCCACGTGATGCCTTCTTCGCTTCGACTAAGGGCGGTGACTTCGGCGGGCGTTTCGAGCTCGGCGACTCTATAGGCTTTAGCCTTCGTTTGGGCCCCGAAATCACCTTAAGCCATGGGGATGTTTGGGACGTGTTTTCTTTGCTGATAACTTTCTTGGGCTTGCTATCACGCATCTCGTTCGCCGAGAGCTCATAGAGCGTTTTGATGCTTTCTATTGCATCCCGCATTGGTTGGTGAATTGATCGCCTTTTACCATCCTCCAGCATTTCCACTAGGGCTTTTATTTGTTCCCCTAATTTGTGAAACACGGAGGGCTGGTTATTCGGATCCAGCACCATCCACGCATTTCTTTGAGGCGCCGCTTCTCCATCAGGCGGTGTATGTGTGTGTGTGTGTGTGTGTGTGTGTGTGTAATGTAAATAGGTTAAATATAGGGTTTTCAAAAAGGACTTGACAAATTTTTTTTTAAATAAAACGCAAACTATTTGAGATATTTCAGAAACTTTATTATCGGCTTGAAGTACAATCAAAACATTTATGAATGGAGCTCGACTTCGTTCATATGGCCACCGCGCGCACGTTTGCAGCGGTCGATTCGTTGTACGCAATTTTCAACGACTGGGCCACACATTTCGGCCGAAACGGACGTTATTTCGCGTTCAATGTTGGCTCTGAGCTTTTCCAACATCATCGCTCACCATACTTACTCTTCAATAAATCGATTGTAGCGTGTTCTGTGCGGCTTGTGGCATAATCTTGTTGATGATGTCGTCCAAGTCCATATCTTCCAATTCGGGCCAAAAATAATCGGTGATTATGGCGCGATAACGCTGACCATTCACAGTAACGTGACGATCGTTATTGTCGACGAAAAAATATGGCCCAATAACGCCACCGGCATGCAAACCGCACCAAACAGTTATTTTTTGTGGATGAAGTGGTGATTCATGAAGCACATCTGGATTTTCATCCGACAGATAACGCATATTTTGCTTATTGACGAACCCATTGAGCCAAAAATGAGCTTTGTCACTGAAGATGAAATTCATCATCTTGGCATATCTTCTCCAGAACCCAATCGGAGAACGTACGTCGCTTCAAATGGTCCATCGGCTTCAATTCTTGAGTCAGCTTGATCTTGCATGGGTGTAAACCAAGATCCTTACGCAAAATACTCCATAATGTGGTCTGAGCGATGCCCAATTCTTGAGAACGCCGTGGAATTGATTGATTTGGATCGTTTGCTACGGACGCCTGAACGGCAGCGATATTTTCGACATTTCGACCAACCCGTTGTCTCACTGACACACAACGAATATGTAGACTCAAATTTTTGCACAAAAATTGTTATTGCCTGTCTACTAGGGCGAGAATTACGAACGAAAATTTAAGTTAACGCTCTTAAAGTTGCAGTCACCGACTCCGAATTTCGAGTAGAAAATTTTTATAATTTTCAGACGTTGCTCATTCGTGTACTTTACCATGATGAAAATTTTGAGTTTACTGAATAAATTGACAGTGACAGTTTGATGATTAGTGAAAGAGTGCGTTCACAAATTAAATTCAAAGTTGTCAAGTCCCTATTGGAAAACCCTTTAGATTAAGGTTTATTTTCAGGTAGTCTGTAGGCTTTTGGTTTTAAGTTTTATAAAACAAAAATTACAAAAATTACAAAAACTGAACTGAACTGACCAATTGCTTGCATGTACGGTGCCTTTCTCATTCCTTCGATTTCTTCCAGATCAGTTGAACTCATTTGCGCCTAAATTGTCTGGTTTGGCGTTTACATTAGATTACAATTTTCCATCCCAAATCGTGTGAGAACCTCGACCATAGGTGAACTAACCTAGATGGCAAAGTTTCCAGATATTGGAAAATCAAAACCAGTTTTCTACTGATCGCCCTTAACCGTGTGACTCTGTCTGTGAAAACGTGTGAATCATGATCAACGGCAATTTCCCTCCTTTTTTATACAAACCACGCCCATTTTAACCCAAAAACGTCATCCACAATACACACACTCGTGCAAATCGCTCTCATTCTAGCAATTTTACTTGTAAATTTTGACAAAGTTATAGAGATGCCAAAGTGTTGGAATTCACTTACAGTGTGTCTGTGCGAAAGTTAAGGGTTTGCAAAAGTATTAGTAGAGTATGACATCTAGGTTAGTTTATCTATGACCTCGACGATCTCTTGCATTTAGTCGGTTGCAATCGTTCCCTGCTTTCGATTACATGTTATTCGAACACCTAAGACGGAGCTCAGCTCGCCCAGTTTTTTCATCTTAAAGTTGCTGCAAATTTCGTGCATCAATCGATCTTCTAATTCAGTTTCATTACTGAATATCAACAGATCATCAACGTAAATCGCCACGATGATTATTTTGGAAGACATTATCATGAAGTATACAAATGGATCTACTTGGTTTCTTTTGAAACCCAGCTTTGAAAGTGCTTTGTTCAGACTTTGAACCAATTTTGATTTTTGGAGCTTGCACACACACACTGGCGCATGTATATCTCTTCGAGCAATTCTCCATTCAAGAACGCTGTGACCACGTCCATTTACAGAATATTTAGGTTACATTTGGCTGATAACACAATTAAAAATCTGATTGAAGTATACCGGACGCCTGGGATAAACGTTTCCTTATAGTCGATGCGGTTAACTTGCGAAAACTCCTTGACCACCAACCGTGCCTTGCGCTTAGCCGGGTATTTATTCGGATCAACTGCGAATAGAGTGCTAATCGTCTGCTTAGAAACGTTAAAGCTGTAATTGGGGTATTTATAGTTTGGCTTTGGTTGTGTGGCTAAGCGAATCGGCTGGCGTAGTTCATTTAGGGTTTCAGTACGTTCATCTGGTTGATATTCAGACAGATCGTGCAGTGTATGTTCATGCACTGGTAACTAAAGCTCTTCACGTGCAGGAACATATTCATCGTTGTGAGTCTCAGATGTGACCTCCGCCAAAGGGCTGATAGTTGGTTCCTCAGCTGGTTGGTTGATGTTGGTTGCAATTAAAACCCCAGCTAAAGTGTTGAAAGCGGTGTTTAGGAATGTATCCGAACTAATTATTTATGTAAGAAACTTAAAAACTGATTAATTTAAACTGATTGATTTCGGTCCAGCTTTACTGTATAACTTAAAATCGCTGTTTCTATTGCTCTTGAATTTAATTGATTGTATGCAGGTTGACTTACCCCTAAGATCGTTCGATTATGGACGTTCGGTTACGTAAATGTTCTCTTGTCTTTGATAAATACTTTCACTTTCGTAGCAACCACTAAACCAAGCGGATCGAACCAACCATACATAATATTTTTTTTTTGAGCAATCATCATTAAGCTGTTTCGATGTTTCTGGATTTCACAGTCTTCAAATCAGTCTTACTATCTCCTGTGGAATTGACATTGCGAGTTGTGTCATCGGCTTGACTAAGGGACACTTCAACCGGTAGAACTGTTGACAACAAAGGAGAGTTAGTTTCATTCAAGACAGATTCATTTACCTTCTTCTTGCTTTCGAAGAGAATAACTTCTTTCCTGGCCATGATTTTTCTTGTTTTAGGATTATACATATAATTATATCCCATAAATTTGCATTCGAGGACTTCTCATCCAGTTTGTTTCGACTTGGTTTTGGGATGTGAACGAATGCTTTGCTTCCGAAAACTCCCATAAAAAACAAGTCTGGTTTTTCATTTGACTAACGTTCTTTAGGTAATATTTCATTGCCTCGACACGGAATTCGATTTAATACGTACGCTGCGGTTGGTGCGGCTTCTGCCTAGAAGTTCTTGTTTAGACCAGAGTCAATCAGCATGCAGTGCTTTAATTCAACGTGATTTGTTCGTTCAGCAACTCCTCCTAGTTCTGGGGTGTTTGATGCCATTGGGCATTAAAAAGTTTTCGAAGTTCCCATGGTTTGATTAATGATTTGAACTTTTTGAATTCATTAAACACTTGTTATTTGGCTTTGATTGGAATTGCAAAAACATTTCGTCTAAAATCGTCAATAATTGCCAAGGGTAAGATGAAAATTCAAGCGGCCCATCGGAGTGTATTAATCCTAACACGTCTTCAGCACGCTTTTCTCTTACCCAAATTTGACATTTTGTATTCGTTTTGCTAAAAAAATTTATACAAGTCGATGAATTTCTTACATTTGCTAGATTATAATCACAAATAAGATCTAACCTTCTGTGTCAAAGGTCTTTATAATTATAATTGTATATATTATATTTATAATTATAATATCTACCACAGTAACTTATTTGTGTGTTATTTTTGTTGTATTCACTAAAAGCGAATTTTACAAAATATCGAACAAGTAAATAAAAGAAGAACTAAGGTCGGCCGAACCGCACTGCGACAAAGACCAAGAAAGACTCTACTCTGCTTCCATCTTCCACTCGATCGTCGACTTCCCTTCCTCATTCTAGATAGCCTCAAATACCAAAGGAATTCAACACTTTATGCCACGTCCACAGTTTCAGGCCAAAGTCAACCCCATCCATACGCCACATACCATAATCACGATCAATACTGACCTGAGTGCATTCATTGTATCACTAAGATAGCATTGTTTACATCGCCTTTGTTTTTATCCTCTCCAATGTGGGTCAATACAATGTATGTAGGTCAAGAGTAAACAAATCCCGATGGTAAGAGATGAGTCGACGAACGAGCGGATGACGACTCATTCTAGTGGTCAGCGATCCAAAGGCAATCTGAGAAAAGAAAATCAATTAAAAGAAAAAGAAGAAAAGAATATAAAAAAATTATTGTGAACAGCGATAAATATTTCAAAGTTTATGCATTCCTACATTTATTTATTTCATAACATTTAAAGTCTAACGAATGAGTCTCTGTGAAAGTTGACAATAAGTACGAGTACTATAGGTATCGACTACATTTATCCACATTTTATAATATTACCTCACCTTACTTCCAGTAATTATATATATCGTCAACAATATTATAACGAAATTAATTCTTCAGAGTGCTTGGAAGCAGGCAAAGATTGTACCAATCCTTAAGATTAAAAGAGCAGGTACCTCATCAATAGAATACAGGCCCATTGCTATTCTTTCATACTTATCGAAAGTCTTCGAAAAAATCATACACCAAAAAATTTCCAATTTTCTACAGCGTGAACGAATTCTTAGTGCTTATAAATCGGGATTCCGAAAGCACCACAGCTGTACATCAACTCTTCTTAAGGTGTCTGACGACATTCGAGTTGCAATTGACAAAAAATTAGTAACACTCCTTGCTGTACTAGATTTTTCTAAGACTTTTGAGACCGTTGATCATGAGTTACTTGTATTCAAGCTAACAAACTTATATATGTATATAAGTTTTCTTCATCAGCTGGTATTCTCATGCGCTCGTATTTAGTTGAAAAAAAAACAAGCGGTTCTCGCGAACAATCCTAGATCGAAATTTCAGTATGTATTCCACAGGGATCAATACTAGGAACCTTGCTTTTTGCAATTTTCATAAACGATCTCCCTAATGTTATTAAGAGCTGCAATTTTCACATTTTTGCGGACGATGTTCAGCTTTATTTAAGCTTTACAAGTGACCTTATTAATGACACCACTTTACAATTTATTCATGACCTTAAGCGAATTCAATGCTGGGCAGAGGAAAACTACTTGCAACTCAATCCGACAAAAACTAAATGCTTATTTATAAATAGAAATGGTATTATCTCAACAAGTCTCCCTCTTGTTCAGTTTGGAAATGTACCAATTGAATTTGTAAGCAAATCTACAAATCTCAGCGTCTGGTTTAGTTCATCAATAAATTGAGATGACTATATCCGTTTAGTCATCAGAAAAATATGCGGGTGCCTTAGAAGTTAGTCTCAATCTCAAAGCTTCATACCAGTTAAACCGAAGATACTGTTGGTGAAGGCCTTAATAACTCCCTTGATAACGTACGGCTGCAAGATTTTTTGTTTTACTGGTGCTCTTATTAAACGCAGGCTTAATGTTGCTTTTAATAATATTGTACTTGACCTGAAATGCCATATACTTGATATTTGGACTACTTCACAATTAAATACTTAATAAAAATAATAAACAGGAAACAGCCTCCATATCTATACGACAAACTAAGTTCCTCGCAATCTAATCGTTCGTTTAGTTTAATTGTACCTCGCACGGCATATCAAGTTATGGATCGGCACTTTTTTATTTACGCTATTTGTCTCTGGATTTTCTTCTTCTCTTTTTCGACACATAGTAAATAACTATTAAGAATGCATTGTTTATAGTAGGTATATAGGTTTATATTTTTTCAACTTATAGTAATCAATTTGGAATTATTGTACTTGATTATAGCTTTAGTAAGATCATTTTTTAATCCAATTCATTTTTATAAACTCATTCAACATATTGTAAAATATTTAAGCTTTAGAGGACCGAGTATACCATATTCTGAGACCTAAGAGATGGACTGGGGTACCTTGAAACTGTATTCAAGTTTATTTTATTTATAGTTATTGCCTGAATACATTAACAATTTGAATTTACAAAGTATTAAACAATAAAATTCATAAAAAAAAAGTTTTTATAGTGTTTTTAAGAAATACAGAAAACTTCATATGCAAGATTTTAATTGCATTGGCTTTTAACTTAAAGAAAAACAATTATAACTAAAAACAACAAAAATTAAAAAAAATGAGTTGAAAAGAATAACGACTGTTCATCACTTCCATCACTTTCCTTACCATTTTCACGTCTACAATGAAGAACTCCAGCAGATATCAATAACGTTTCGAAGTAATGGCTTGCTTTGACCAGACTCCGCCCGACTTTGCAACATACTGATCTAAATTTGAGGCAATGTCATCATCAACTTTTGAGAGAATTTCATCAGGTTCTTCATTTTCTTCTTCAATTTCGTCCTCTATTTCAGATAAATCACCACTATCAGACACAAAATCCACGTCCTTTTCCAGCAAGTCTTCTTCTGAGTCACATGCATTGTAATCACTTTCAGTTATCATAACTTCTATTTCCAGTTGGTGTAGAAATCTTCGACTATTTGCCATTTTCATCTATAAAAAAATGTAAAAAGAAAGTTTATGAAGTGGGTCCCCCTTACCTTGAAATTACAATTTTGTTCTTCGAAAATTTTCAAAAATGTAAGATCAAGTTGAAATCTTATTTTTGATACGAAGAAACTCTACTACTAAATGGAGTATGGACAAAAACGTGGTCGTGGGGGACCTAAAGCCGATACTCTAAAAGTTAAAATACTGGAAACTATCCATCCATTGTACTATATCACATTTATAGCTTAAAGATTAAAAAAGTCTGTTATAAATGTTGTTTAATAAATACTAGATACTTAAATACTAAAAAAAATACTGATTCAATTAACAAACTCTATGACTGAGGAAAGGAAGACAATTGGGTGTGGTGAGTTTATTCTTATGGGAAGTTTACAGTATGGATTAACGTTCAAGATTTAAGTAATATTTAATATTTATTTATAGGCGGGAAATTCAATGAAATTTATAGGCGTGAAATTCTGTGAAACCTGAATAAACTAAAGTGTTGACAGCAACAATCATTACGAATGAATGATATTCGGCCAAAATTGCGATGCTACTATATTTTCTTATAATTCTAAACAGCCATTTCTCACACGAGAGGATATATATTCTTCCATCGATTAGAAATCACTAAAAGCTTTATGGTTGAACTGTTTTACCAACGCTACTCTCCTACTCCAAACGGAATCAGAGAGAATTTTTTCAAGCGTATCCCAAGCATTCTTCACGCTCTTAATGCCGTCAATATGTGAAAATGTACCTGGTTAAATCCAGAGTATAATTTGTGGTAACGGCTTTAACTGTGATTCTTCATCATCACTAGACGAGTGTGCAGTTAAGTTAAGTCTTGTTACATGTATTGTACTTCCACAAGCCTTCTATGACAAAATAGCTCTTCATGTGACATTCCCACACCGTATAGTTATCACGTGAAAGCAATTTTTAAAAATTAATTGTGTGCATCGCCATTTCGGATGATTTTTAAGATTAATTCACACAACAGAAATGTTTTAAATTTCTCTAAAAAAAACGATTGACTTCACACGTTTATGTTTAGACGTTATATGGTCGAAAAAACACTCAAACGAATGTGTGCCGGGGAAAATTTTATTTTATTCTATTTTTCGCAGATTTATTTTAACCGGACGGGTAGCCCATAACCTGATGTAAAGGGAAACAAAAAGTAACGCGTTTTATTCGTATAAGATAGAGAGTTTATTTATTGCAATTGTTAACATCTGTCAAAGAAGAAGGATACAGCTAATAGAACGTACATATATAATTACTCGTTCACACTTTCAACACAAACAACCAACGTGGAGAATTATGATAACCATTTTCAGCTGTTTCCTTAAAAATTTAAAACATAAATAAAAAGACTGTAGATTGTTTTTATCCCATGACACTAAAATTACATACTGGTCATACTAACAAGCAAGTATAGCATT
Organism: Volucella bombylans; assembly: GCA_949129095.1. Classification (NCBI taxonomy): domain Eukaryota; kingdom Metazoa; phylum Arthropoda; class Insecta; order Diptera; family Syrphidae; genus Volucella; species Volucella bombylans. The sequence continues at coordinate 123,467,582 of OX422142.1, read as the reverse complement.
AATCTTTGAATGAGTTTTAAAAAGTGCGACCGTGTTTTGCTACTAATTGCTAGTAAAATCAGTTTAAAGTGCGCGATTTGCCTTAATCCTTTATTTGACGAGGGAATTAAATGAGTACTGTTCTGTAAAATTTGTTCTGGATTATCTGAGTTTCTCCTAAAGAACTTGAAATAAAAATTTTTGGTAATTATTTTATTATTCTGAGTGCTTCAAAAATCCTATAGCACAGTTATTTGCTAAGTTAAATCAGTTATTGTTAGTTGTTGATGTTTTAGCCAAAAACGTGTTTGAGTTGGATTTTGACTCACGTTCGTCACAAACCGAATCACAACAATAACAATCTTTCCAAGTCCGGTCACCCTTGTGCAAATCACGGTTTTTCTCACATTGCTTATCTGACTGGTTGTTGGACATCAAGTCAATAAAAATCATATTCGTTCAACCACGGACAGTCAATCAGCCACAATACCCATCGACAAACAGGATTTACGGATAGTGTAGGGGTATTTTAATCCCAGATCCATAAAGAAACAGTTCAAGGAACACATCTCCAGCTATATTGAACGGTGCCAACGGTGCAGACAATTGATCGGTGCAGAACGGGGGACTAACAACAACAGTAAGGAGCTCAACTGTACCTTGCCAACGGTGCAGAACAACAAAGAACAACAGCTTTAAGGAGCTCAACTGTTATCTGCCATTCTGCGGCAAAGTGGGAATTTTTCAGATTATTCGAAAGCATGATTGATCAAAACGTTGAGCTGTCTGAGATTCAAAAGCTACAATATCTCAAAACTCATGTCTGTGGCAAAGCTGCGGATCTTATTTGTAACCTCCAGTTTGACAAGAAAACATATGCATCTGCGTGGAGTATATTAAAAGAGAGCTATCATAACAAGCGTAAGCTTGTGAACACAAAGCTCAGAATTTTAATGGAGCAGCAAAGATTCACTTAGGTCACTGCACGATACGACCAATGAATATATTCTTGCACTCTCAAATCAAGGGATACCGGTTGAAACTTGGGATTCTATTTTGATTTATGACATTTATAATAAACTTCCTCTTCAGACACAAATGGCCTGGGAAGAGAACTTAGGTACTTCTAAAATTCTTCCGGAGTGGAAGTCATTTGCTAGCTTCATTGAAGCCAGATTCAGCTCCTTGGAAAATATTATGGAGTCAAACACTGGCGGAAGGCATCAAGACCAGGGGGCAAATTCATCTCGAAAGGCCGCGCCTACGGCTCACCACGTAACGTCCTCACCTGAAAGAAAGAAATTTCTCTGCCGAGTGTGCAAGGCCTCCCACGGCATTCGGCATTGTAAGAATTTTCTTAGAATGACCGTTAAGGAACGACAAGGGGTAGTAAAGAGGAGCTCAACTTGCACCAACTGTCTCGGATACGACCACCATGCATCAAGCTGCAGTAGTAGCAACAGATGTCAAAAATGTGGAAAAAAGACCACACCATGTTGCATTCATATATACAATATGGGCACCACCATCCCAATAACAGCAACCAATCCATTCGTCAAATGGGTTCTTTTCAAGGGCAACACAACCCGAACTACAATAATCACCTGATTCAAAATGCGAATCAACCAAATCCTCTTCACGGGCAATGCGACAGCAACTTCATCCCAAATACGAATTCACCAACAGAATCCAACTGGCACAGTGGGCAAATAGGGCCTTCATCTTCCCAAATCCAAGCTCTAAATTCGCATTTCAACCAAATGCGATCCCAAGTGCTACCAGCCACCGCCTTAGACATGGTTTTTTCTGCCAGCGGGGAAAAGCACCATGTCTTGAGAGCTTTAATAGACTCAGGGTCAGAGGCAACTTTTATTAGAGAAAATGTCGCACAGGTGCTGAACTTAAAGAAGCAGCGGGCGGAAGCAAATGTGACAGGATTAGGAGAAGCGTCAACATGTACTGCAAATAGTCAGGTCGAATTTAAAATGTTTCCTTTTACCAATCCCTCGTTTTGTCTCAATGTTAGGGCGTTTGTTTTACCAAAATTGACCTCGATGTTACCAACCCAAAGAGCGATGGGAAAGATGGGAAACTCTAAGAGAAAAGCAATGGCACAAACTAAAGGAAGAGTACACCAAGTGCATCGACGAATTGTCGCATTGGCGCACATTAGGGAAGTTAAAACTTATTTCGAGACGACAGGAGAGTACTATTTCCTACCTCACCATGCAGTATTCAAAAACTCAAGTACCACCACAAAGCTGCGGGTAGTCTTCGACCACATCGAACGGAAAATCGCTGAACGATCATCTAATGGTAGGACCACGTCTACAAAGGGACATAATTGACCTCATCGCACAGTGGCAAAAATTCAAAGTCGCATTTGCCGCAGACATAAGTATGATGTACAGGCAAATATGGATGGCACCAGAAGACATGAACTATCAGCTTATCGTGTGGAGAACTGGAAGTGACAAACCAATTAAAATCTTGGCGATCAATACGGTTACGTTCGGCATAGCTTCGGCACCATATTTAGCAGTACGAACGTTGCATCAGGTAGCCATGGATAACGAGCGAACGCACCCCCATGTTACTAAGGCGATTTTCGAAGGCTTCTATGGGGATGATTTGCTCTACGGGGCGGATAATGTAGAAGCGGCCATCAGGTTACAAAGAGATATTCTAGCTATCTTAATGGCAGCTGGATTTCAAATGCGTAAATGGGCCAGCAATTCATCAAAATTTTTGGTTCAGATACCTAGAACTGAAAAGGAAGTGAATCTTCCTTTAACATTTGATTCATCGGATGCCATTATAACGTTGGGTATACAATGGGATCCAGCCAAAGATACCTTTAATTTAAAATCGATGTACCCAAGGTTCAAAATCACACTAAAAGATTAACCAACACATAGGTTAGTGAAAAAATTTGAGGAAAATGTCTGGTAGGCCAAAAAGTGAACGCTCTACTGAGAACAATGCTGCTTCAAATTTTTTTAGTGCATATGCATTTTTATTTATACACCTTAAATAACTCTTATATGCTAGACAAAAAAATGCTTAGAAATTATCTTAAATAACTTAAAATTATCTTATACTAACTTACTGGCCACATGCGGGCACTCTAAGTTAACCTAACACTTAAGCTATGTCTTTCGACGAACCTTACAGTCTAATTATATTTCTAATTTCACATTTATTAATACTAAAACTAAGAAAATAAATTTTAAGCAAAAACTTAGTTAACTGACATTTCTTAATTTTTTATAAAACTTAAAACTACAAACTACCAAAAAATAAATTAATCTACTTAACCTACTTAAATCTAACACAAACGTAAGAATACATAAATATATATATACATAATATATATATACATAATATGTATGTATATACATAATATATATATACATGTATATATTTTTTTTTTTTCATTTTTTTTTTGGTTTTCATATTTTTTTTTTCTTGAAACTAACTTAATCCTACCGAAAATTATGTAAGCCGGCCATGGCTAAAAAAAAAATTAGGCTGACCCACTTTGCCTCAAATGAAGCTATCTATTACTGGAGGCATTCGACGGCGAAGCATCCTCTCCTTCAACTAGCCACCAGAATTGCTGGTGATGCTGAGCAACATCCCTCACGTCGCGACCACCCTACTGAACCGGAAACGCTCCGCACTGCCATGTGCGACGTCTCGACATATAATTGGGGTAGTAAGCCCCTGAGATCAAATTGTTCGATGAGGTCATTGCTCTCGCAGGTGCCTTCGAGTCAACTTAATGACGAAATTATCCACTCTTATTAGGTTCGCCCTATTGTACAAAACCTCGTTAGGATAGAATTTTATGTACTCGGACTCTGGTGTTCTGTATAAGCGAAGACAAGTCCTAAGACAAGCCCTATATGTTTGTTAAAATACAGAAATTAATCTACCCATATCTGATTACATTTCGACAAGCAAGTGGCTGCCAATGCTAACCCTAGAGTCCCCAGACAAAGGCGTCCTAAACAGAATGGTTTCCGACTTCTGAAAGTTGATTTTCAACTTCCAGTCATCGAAATATAGCTTAATTTTGTCGAGGTCACGCTGAAGAAAGATATTAATGACCTCAATCTTTGGACCTGATTTATACGCGATTATGTCGTCTGCTTACGCTATGGCATGGTGAAGTGAACCTATCAGATCACTTGTGTAAATGTTGAATAGGATCGGCGAATTTACCGCACCTTGTTGCAGACCGATTTTAATGTTAAATATTCCAGCAGAAGTCACATCGCCATTCTTCATGATGAACTGTCTACTGGAGAGCATATCACAAAGAATATACAGCTGTGGTTTACTAATGCCCAACCTGTCCAGCTTGAAAAAGAGTCCCTCTAACCATACGGTATCGAAGGCTTACTCCAAGTCAATCAGGCAGACACCAGTGCACTGGTTCTTGCTTCTGTTCAATTGGATATCAGATATCATGTCCCGCCTTGAAACCGAATTGATTATCCGGAACTATATGTTTGTCCTCAACCCACTTAGTCACGACTCTATTGATCACCTTTTCGTACACCGTACTGATGTTTGGAAGAAGACTGATCGAGCGGAGTGTTCAACATGTCAATATATATCTGTACATAATTATAATTTAAAACGTTAACAATTAACTTTTAATTTATATGTAACATCTAACAATAACATAATAGGACATAACATTAACATATTTATAATTCTTGAGTAGTTGGCAATGATGGTAAGTGCCAGGGGGCATTGTTGATAGAGCTGTAAAATTGAATTCAAATTGGTGAAGTCAAGAATTTGAAACATTATTGTAAAAAAGGTCCAACAAAAGAGACGTGCTATTAAAATAAAGTGTTTAAACATTAGAAATTTAATTTTTTTTATCTTTTTTTATTTGTACTAAGTACGTACATACAGTATAAAACACGGAGATTGGAAGTGTCTTTATCCCTTTTGGGGATGGGATGTACTACCGCAGTTTTCCAATGCGCTGGATAATGTGCACTATTCATTGCATTATTAAACAGGGTGATATAAATGTTCACCGCATCTAGAGGGAGATGTCGAAGCACAATGTTCGGTATTTCATCGGTTCCCACTGATTTCTTACTTCTAAGTGATTCGAAGATCGTTTGGAGCTATTCCTTCGAAATGAACGGGGGTAGTACCCTATCGTTGGTGATGATATTATTTGCCATATTCTCGTCACTGAACTGGGTGAAACCCGAGCTCTCGAATCGCCAATTCACAATTTCATTTCGAAGGTAGAAATTGTGCACGAGTACTCGATTCTCCAGACCGTGGTTGGGGCCAATGATAACATTCGCCTTGTACACTTCCTAGAAAGTCGCTTTTCACGCAAAACCATCTTTAGTGATGAAACTCATTTCAGATTGGATGGATTCGTCAACAAACCAAATTGTCGCATCTGGATAGAACAAAATCCTCGAACAATTTCAGAAAAATTATTACATCCTCAAAAATGCTTTTTGGGCTGGTGTAATCATTGGTCCATTTCTCTTCGAAGATGCAAATGAAAGGGCTATTACTGTTAATGGAGAGTGATATAGACAAATGAATGAAGATTTTTTTTGTGGCTTTAAATTTAAATAGACACAGACGATCAATATTTTCAACAGGACGGAGCAACGAGTCACACAGCACGTGCAAACATTAGGCGTTCTAAATTTAAAGGTCGATTAATTTGGCAAAATGGTGACATAAACTGGCCACCTAAATAATGCGATTCAACACCATAAGATTACCTTCTTTGGGGTTTTTGGAAAATTAAAATCCATGTGGATAAGCCAACAATAATTACACAGCTGGAAAACAACATTCGGACCGAATTTGGTCGACTTAATGTGGTAATGTGTGAGCGAGTCCTTGAAAATGTTAGTATTCGTACGAGAGCCTGCAGACGTGCTCGTGTTGGACATTTAAATGATGTTATTCTTCACGCATAACTGTTGAGAGCCATATTTTTATAAAAATAAAAACATCCGAAAAAAAACTAAGTACAGTGGACGCTCAGAAATATAAGTAGTTTGTATTTCAGCTACTTTAGATTTGTGAATTCTTTAGATTTCTGGACGTTTTTCAAAAATATCCTAATTTCTTAAAAAAAAAAAAAACAATAATATGTAAACTTTGTACATTCAAATTAAGGTTTTTATTTATTATCGATTTTAAAATAACATTCATGCATCATTTGACTTAGGAAAAAAATTGGTAAGCACAGTTTGTTTCGGTTCTCGGTTCATTTGCAAGATTAGTTTTTACAATGTCTGAACGTAACTCGATAAGATTTGACATATGTATGTTTATTAGTTAAATTATTGTGATGTTCGCTCCACTTGATCGATGTATTCACTGATTTAATGCATCAGCGTAATGCACAATAGGATTTCCAATTTCTTTGTTGACGTCTTCGTCGTTGTCCGTATCAGTGTTCATTGCATTTGCATCTACTCTAGAAGGGGCGAACAAAGGTAATATAGAGGGACCTGGTCACGTATGGGTTGGTGAATTGCGTGGACCACCGTTTTACAAAACCTGCAGAGGATTATCTCATCCATATGTAAACGGAAGTTGAGCTCGCTGTCACACAAAATGCCGAGGTCACGAAGAGATTGTATGAAGGAGATAGGTTGGTTATGGAGAAGATAGAGTCGGGGAGGAGATTGGTTCCACTTATGTGAGAAGGTGATGGATTGGCATTTGGCGATATTAAGTTCCAAAGAATTTTTGAGGCACCAGATCGAAAAACTATCAAGATCTTGTTGAATGAGGAAAGAGTCATGGGGAGAGGAAATGGCTTTGAAAAATTTGGTATCGTCGGCGTAAAGGGAGACAGACGAGTGTTTGATGGTCATATCGAGATCATTTATGGTCAATATAAAAAGAAGGGGACCGAGATGGTTGCCTTGTGGAACTGCAGAGGTGGCCAAAAATGGAGCCGAGTGGGCTGACCTAAAACGAACACTGTAAAAACGGTTTTCAAGGTAAGATGATATCCATTTTAACAGTATGGGTTCAAAGCTGAGGGCAGACAATTTGAATATTATTAATCGATGAGAGATTTGATCGAAGACTTTGCTAAAATCGGTTGCAACTACATCGACTTCGTTGCCATTCTCTAGGGCAGAGAGGGCAAATGATACGAATTCAACGAGATTTGTGGTGGTTGACCTATCATGTTGTCTAGGGTGATTTGGATTGGAAGCATAGAGCTCCATACAAAATACTTTCGAAGAGTTTGTGCATATGGGAGAGTTTAGCGATGGGACGATAGTTGGTTATTCCATTCTTTGATCCTTTCTTGTGGATCGGGGTTATGAAGGAGGTTTTCTAAGCCTGATGAAATTCTCCTTGTGGAAGGGATAGACCAAAGAGATTAGAAATGGAAAGGGAGGAAGAACATTTCTTAAGAAATATGGCAGGGAGGCTATCTGGACCGGGTGGCAAATACGTTGACAATGGTGAGTGAATCGGTTGATGACCTGTTATTGAAAGAGAGGGAAGGAGGGTAACCATCGGACTTTCTTTTGTAGTTAACAAATTGCACAAATGACTTAGGGTTGATTATAAGGTTGACTTGCGCATGGTTTAGGTGGCGCTGGTAAAGGGAATCGTAAAGTTCGGCGAAGTGAAGATAAGCCAGTTGGAATAGTCGAAAAAGGATTTAGTACGCAGGAAAACAGCCCATAACTTATTTCTCTTATTTCGTAAGGAACGAAGCTGGCGATTATACCAGGGAGGACTAGCAGATGATGTTTTAAGGCGGGAAAACGGAACGTAGAGGGAAAAAGAATTAAATATAAAATGGATAAGGCATCATTTATACATAGGTTGTGAAATTTAAAGAGGGATCTGCTGAGATATTCACTGATTTTGTGAAAGTTTGCTTTATGAAAGTCGTGGGATGAGAGAGTTTTGGGAGGAGTGGACTGGAATAGAGTTATGAAGAAATGAAAGTAGATGGTGTGGGGGGGGGGGGTTGTAGTTATCGATTGTTGAGAGAGATAGGGGACATAGTGAGACTGAGGAGTTAATTGGATCTGTTGTGAAAATAAGGTCTAATTGCCTGCCCATATAACTGGATATACCACTGACTTGGCATAGACTTGAGTCTCTTAAGCCATCTAAGTAGAAACATTGCTTAGCTGAGTTGGCATTTGAAGCAATGAAAAACTATTGACTATCTGATGGAGTCCACTTTAGCTGAGGAAGATTAAAGTCGCCGAAAATAAGGATATCATCAATAGAGTCTGACAGGTCAATTAAATGGTCGATCGCATCGATCACAAGTTGGTGAGATTCGATAGGTTGAGCTGGTAGGATATAACACCATATAACGTAAAGGGACTTGAGAGGAAGTGATATTTTTATTGCGATATAGGGGAGAATAGGAGCAGTGGATTAGGGTTGAGACGGGATAATATGGGTGGTTGGGGTTAAGTTGAAAGAGACGCGTTGGCGCGGGTGCTTGGGTGCTTGGGTGCTTGGGCGGAAGGGGGGGAATTAGGGGATTAGAAGATTGGTGTGTAAGGGCTTTGTGTCGGATAAGTGAGGAGGGAGGACTAAAATTGGGGGATAAGGTTGTTTTGAAGCTCAAGTTAGGATCGCGATTAGAGCTTCGTTTTTTGTTAGCATGTTTTTTATTTGGAGATGGGTATTTTTTAAGTTTATCGTTAAAACTACGTTTTCATTTCTCGAGATGTGCGTTTTCTCGTTCCTCAGAGCATTTGGTGATACTTATCTTCCCAGATTTAGTTGCCTTACCAGGGAGAGTAGGGAACAACCACGAATATTTGGTTGGGATGTTGACTTTGAAGCTGCAGGAACTATTGGAGTCATCAGGGGAAATTATCTGGCATCCGATAATGGTGATAGCATAACTTCGGTGAAAGAAATTCCGAACCCAAGAAACATCAGCGTGTTGAGGAGCCCCTTCAACGAAGAATGCCGTATCGTTTTCCTTTTTCAGCTTTTCGTGTCTGCTTTTCCATTCGGAGGGTATGCATAGAGTTCCAAATTGTTTGAGCAGTTTGCGTGGAGCCGCGGCGGGCGGGATTTTAGTTGATAAAGGTAAAACGGTTTCGGTTTCCGTTGAGAGGGTGGCGGGAGGAGTATTTTAAAATGATGGCAAGTGAGACTCCGTGTCTACTAATTCATTACGAATTGAGACATTGTACGGGGAACTAGCCTGGAACTGAATTTGATCGGGTATTCCATCGATTTTGTGGGAAGCCAATCTCACTTCTTTACCGATTTCGGCAACGGTCAACCGAGTTGCTATGAGTTCCTCGCTGACGTCAATCATTTTTAGGGTCAGATCATCGAGCGTAGAATCTGATTGATGCGAGGTGTGATGTTTTGTTTTGGAGGAGGATTGAAAAAGCAAGTCGAGATCAGTACTGAGAAGATTGATAGAGTCGTTTATGTGTGTGAGTTCGTTGGATTTACTGAGGTTGGCAAAATTTGTTTTGAGTAAAGCTTTTATTCCATCGAAGTGATATTTGATCACTTCGCTCTCGTTGTCGTGGTTAGATTTGTTTTTCGACAGATTTTGGATCGCTGCCAGTTCCTTTTCAATTATTCTTCCTGTGGACTTGTAAGCTTCCACATTACTGTCAATGCAGTTTATTGAGTCTTCAGTCTATTCTATTCTGTCAAGAATAGTTCTGCTAATATGAGCATTTTCGGTTAGAAACGCATTAATAGACTCGGTGTTGCATTTAATTGCCAGCATAACGTGAGCCAAGGTGATCACTTTGCACTCGATGCACTAAAAATTGAAGAGACTGCAATACTCCTTGAGGTAGGTAATCGATCTCCGGGTAAGTCCAATGCATATGGCATGGAAAGATTTTCTACAGAGACCATTGCATGCTACCCATTCGGCGTTGGGGGGTCAACAATTGAGCACAAAACACTAGCCCAGCACTTTTCCATTATTTGTTTATTGAGGTTAAATTAGGTCGACGAAAAATTTTTGTTTGGATTTTTTTTTTTGTTTTGTTTTTGGGGTCAAAACTGGCACAGTTGAATTTGAGGAATCGACAGACAAAACTAGGTCGACGAACAACGACGGGAAATATACTGAGTCGGCAGTTTACGGGGCTTTGAAAAAAAGTGGAAAAAAATAACTGAACACGCTATGCAGTAGAAAAAGAAAAACACAATGATTTTTGAATAACGTTCTCTGGCAATTCATTACAAGCCAATTTTAGAAAAAGTATTGCATCGCGAATACTGTGACTCATTAGCATATCGTGAACCGAAATTTCTTCCTGCGCAACGATGTGAGCCAATAACTTATTTCGATAATTCAGTTTTGTAATTTTTATTAGATTTTGATCCATTGGTTGGATAATAGCTGTTACTCGGCGGAAAAAGCATTGCAATAATGTTGTCATACTCGGAACGAAATGAATCGATCGGTGTGTGGGCGCTGCAATTGTCCAATAAAAGAATTGATTTCGGCAGCAAATAGTTTTCTGCGCTGAAACGTTGTACTTCTTTTATGGAAATACAATGAAACCAATAGTAAAAGATATTTGAAGTCATCCAAGCGTTCACAAAATTGTCATAGCCTATCGGATTATCAAAATTAGCAAAACAGCGTGTCCTAGCTGCTTTGCCAATTACAAGTGGTTTTCCTTTGTTTGTTCCATCGGCATTTGCGCACAACATAAACGTGATTAGTTCTTTTCGAATCTTTCTGCCTGTCGCAGATATTTCGCATGAAGCAACATAGGTTTTGTCAGAAATCAAACGATAGAAGAGACCAGATTCATCGGCATTGTAAATTTTGCTATTCGTTAGTTGAAATTCATTAATTTTTCCACGAAGTGCATGGCCAAATTGTGAAATTTGCCAGAAAATAACTCCCCACATACTTTTAAAAATCGCATTCCATGCCTGCGCTTGAATTTACTGAGCCATCCGTCAATTGCATTGAAACTACTTCTACTTTTGTACGGATTTAATTTCGAAAACATATCCATTACTTTCGCTTTCGATATGGGTTCACTTATTGGGCAGTTTCTTTCTCTTTGATTGCAAAACCATTCATATAGTTTGGTTTCCAAATCTTCATATTCGGCTTTGTGCAAAGTTTTCTTTTTAGATTCTTGAAACATTTGTGAAACCTCAGCATTTATCTTTTCTGTTTTTTTTTTTTTAAATTGGAAATTGCTCCTCCTGTTACTCCAAAATCCAATGCAATACGATTTGCACGAACACCACTATCTAATTTTTTCAACACCTGTACTTTTTCTTGAAGACTCAATCATTTTTGTTTTCGAGATAACATTTTGAACAAAACTAATCAATTCAAATTTGTTCGATAATTGCTGATAACAACTGCTCTTGTATAAGGTCTACCTTCAAGTCACGAGAATGGTTTCGGGTCGCACCATATTTTTGCACAACGCAGAAGTACGAATGTCGGCCGCAGGTACCGTAACCTTCGTCTCATCCGATGTGCCCTTACTTCGCTTGACCATGTGTGCTTTTATCATTTTATGACCTTTGTTAAGCGTGCACTGTCTGCTTTAAATTTTCATAATTTGCATAGATAATAGACCGAAGTTTTACAAATTTTATGGCCGGAAGTCTTCCAGACATACTTGATGTATCCCGGTCGATCCGAGGTGCATCGCAATTTTACGGCAATACATATTATGTAACTCATACCTTTTATGCTCACAAAATAATAAAAATATTAATTAAATGAATAAAATTTAGTGAATATAATGGACTAAAATAATCCCTAAGACAATTATTGTGATCAAAATCTTTCAAAAATAAAATCCATAGTTAAAAATAAAATACTTTCAGAAATCGAAACACCAATCTCTAGATTTCAAAACGTTACGTGCAAACTAAAATCGTCTTTAGATTTCTGGAATCTTTAGATTTCTGAGCGTCTACTGTATATGCATGCATATTATACAATATAAACGAAAGACTCTTAATTTTTGTTATTTTTTTTCCAGAGGTCTACTCAATAAGTCTTAAATATTTAAAAATAAACAAATAGAACATACAATCAACTATATAATCTATATATATACGAGTATATTTAATGTCCGAATCTACTAAACGAATTTGAATATGGCTTTCTGGTACAGATTCAGGAGCTTCCATGGCAGTTTTTTCTATATCACAAATTAAGTGGTTTTAATCAAAAAACTATTAAATAGACAAAATAAATATTTTTTTCCGTTTTTCAGTCGCTTATCCTAATTTTTCTTAACTACCACCAAACAGATCTAAATAAAATTTACTTACATATTTAGAGCTTTTTTTAACAAAGCCACTGATGTACCACCTCAAAAGTTCCCGGAATAACCACCGTGTGGCGCTCCCATTGTTCCGATTTGAGTTCTGCTTTTTTTAAGTTGGTAAATCTTTTGTTGACATTCCCTCTAAATCCTAGCGTCATAGCTTGACATTTGCAAAAGTTACGTAGCCAAGAGTACATCTATTTCTGTATGTGTTGGCGATTTTTTACAATTTTAGAAATGGATTTAAATTTGCAACAACGAACTTGTACTAAATTTTGCGTAAAAAACGGATTTAATGGTGCGCGATCGTTGAAAATGTTAGAAAAGTATTTCGGCAACGATTCTCTAAAGAAAACGGTCGTTTACCAGTGGCACGAGCGGTTCAAAAGTGGTCGTGAGTTAATCCAAGATGATGAACGCAATGGCAGACCATCGACATCGAAAACCGACGAAAGCATTGATGAAGTAAAAGAAATGTTGGTCAATTAACCATCAGAGAGATAGCGGAGGACTTGAACATTGCCTATGGATCCGTCCAACACGGTTTGGTTAATGATTTGAGTTAAAAAAAACTACTACGGGGAACGCGTTTCAGCAGCCGAGGGAAGTAATGGAAAAATCGCAGAAAGCACTGATGGACATACCGAAAACCGAATATAAAAAATGTTTCGAGGATTGGATCAAGCCTGGCATAAGTTTGTTGCAGTTGATGGGGATTACTTTGAAGGGGACAATATAGATTTAGACGAATACACTTGTATTTTTAATTTTCTGAATAAATTCCGGGAACTTTATTTAAGGTGACATACTAATCACCTTTCTACGTTTTACTAGAGCAAAGTTATAACATAAAACACTTATTATTTGCATGCTTTTGGGAACACGATCAATGTAGACCATTGCCATCGTCTGTGGTCAAGCGGCATTCATGTTTAGCTGAATACATAATATATGTATTGTATGAATGGAAGTTCGACTGCACACAATTAACATATGCAAATACAGCAACAGACAACGCACCATCAGTAATTCAACCAATATCGATTAGCCAATCGATAAATGCAAAATCAGGACATACTGAACCTGACCAAAATTTATATTTTACCAAGTATGAATGCCGCTGCAATGCTAATGGTGACCGCTTAGTAATACGTTATTGATTGACAAGTAATCGCAGCGACGCTTAGGATGGCGGGGTACTTGTAAATTTGTTGTGATGGAAATGCAATAGTAGTGTAAAATCTCTGGAAAAAAAAAATTTGTTATTAATAAAAAGTGTTATTTAATATACATAAGTTCAACAAAAGGTATGCAAACGTGTATGATACTATGTATGTATGTATATGTATTTGCCGGTTTATTGTCAGTAAGTCGCATTTGACAGATTCGTTCCTAACTTGATTAGTTATTGATTAATTTTTCCTCTTTAAGAAAAAATTGTTAAAGCAGTTTACTTAATTCCTTCTGAAGGGTTGTCAGATCACCTAAGTCTTTGCATGGGAATTTTGCTTATTGGCTGCAGAGCTAAGGAATTTTTGATTAAAACACTAAAAAATGTGCATTTAAATATTTTCTGCAATGAACCGACGATCTGTATTTTGATATGCCATATTTTACTTGCCGAACTGATGTACAATACAATATTGTGTGGCCGCGGCTTATTTATTTGTATTTATGTGACGCGTCTTCTCAGTAGAATACTAGTTTGACTTAGTTTTTACAAAAGATATACATATGTACATATCTGTTGAGATATATGAAAGTGAGAAATACTTCCTCTAAAGTAAGAAGCAATGCAAGCGTCCAAGATCTTAGTTGCTGAGTCAACTGAAACAAGAGAAACCCGTCTGCATAAAATGAGGCATTTTGCCTCTACAAGTCATGCAGCTCAAGCATCGATTATCAGACATTATCGACAGGATTCTGATGAAGTGTCTGGTCTATGGTCCTTAAAGGTTTGAACTACAATCATAAAATAAAATATAATGATGTTCCAGTTGTCATATTAGGGACAATAACAAAAGTTTGTGAACACTACAAAGCTGTAAAATGGAAGCATGAATCAATTGGAATGTGTTGTTTAGGTGAGAAGGTGAAATTGGCCAAAATTCCTAATACACCTGAGCCGCTCTATTCTCTAATATCTATGGAGCATACTTCGTCTAAGCAATTCATTCAGTCCATACGGTCTTATAATAATGCTTTTTGAGCAAGGATTTATGCCAACTTTTAAAGTTCAAGGAAAAGTTTACCGTTTGGTCCGAAGTCGACTTCCAGTAAATAATTTTCACAAATTCCTTCAAATTTATTTCATATCAGATATGAAAAATCAAGTAGCTACACGATGCGATCGACTACTAGGCTTCAATATAAAAATCGTATCTGGCAAGAAATGTTACACCAAAATAATGAACATACATATAAAGTCTTTTAAACCTGCAATAGAATTCAATCACAATTTGCCGCAGCTTCGTTTGGTTATCCACGCAAATATAGTTACTGGTGGACAGCATCGTGGTAGATTTAATGCGCCTACAACAAGTGAGGTTGCAGTTGTATTGACTGGACAGGAATTTGACAGCAGGGATATTGTATTGCACGGTCGGAATGAGTCTTTACTTAGAATTTGTGAAACTCACAGATCTTATAACGCTTTACAATATAAACTTTTATCCTTTGACAAAATGTCCTATCGCGAGAAAGACCGTATCCTGCATGAATGTGTATGCTGTATGCTATGCCGATGAAAATGTTTCATCACAGGCAAGCTGTATATTTTACATTCCACTGCGACCGGGAGTCTTCGATATATGCACAAAAGGATTCAAGATGCAATGGCATATGTTAGAGCCTATGTTTGTGCTGATCTTTTTATTACTACGACGTGCAACAGCAAATGGCCGGAAAAAACAACCAACTTGTTTCCGTGTAATAAAAATCATGATCGGCATGATATCATTGCCAGGGTCTTTCATGGAAAAGTTAAAAATTGTATGAACTTCATAACCAAAGAGAAGTGTCTTTGTTATATATATATAGCACTGAGTGGCAAAAGAGAGGTATCCCTCACGTATATTTGCTACTCTGGCTTTCAGAAAAGATTCATGGCAATGACATTGATTCCGCGATATATGCTAAGATACCCTATCCTGAAATAGACAAAGAATTGCACGATATCGTAATGCAAAATAGGATCCATGGTCTTTAAGGTATTCTTAACCCAGCATCACCCTGTATCAGCTCTAATATGTGCACCAAAAGTATCCAAAATCTTTTATGGGGCAAACTGTAACGGGAGATAATGGCTACCCTAAGTAAAGGCGACGTGCTCCATCAAATTGTGGGAGAACTGCAGAAATAAAGGTGGGTAAACAAAGCGTTACTACTGATAGTCGTTGGGTTGTACCATGTAATCCGGTTTTGCTTCTCACATTCAATGCACATATTAATGTTGAACTATGCAGTTCAGTTAAATCTATCAAATATGTCTGCAGGTACTCGTATGTTAATAAAAGAAGCGATGATTTCCTTACAAAATCGACAGGGCGAGATAGGAATGTATCAAAGTTGAAGATATATTAATACCTCGGAAGCAGTGTGGCGAATTCTGTCATTTATTATTCACGAGTACTAGCCTATTGTACGAGTTCACCTTGCGATTCACCCAGAAATGGCCAAAGAGTTTTTTTTTAATGAAGAAAATGTTCAGGACATTATTGGTGTACCGCGTGAAACCACTTTAACAGATTTTTTTAAACTTTGCAAAGAAGATGATTTTGCAAGAACTCTCCTATACAATGAAATACCAATACATGGAATAGAAATAAGCTCCAACGTCGAAACCAAGGCGAGAATGTGAGTGGTTATCCCGGTGTACGTAAAACTAATGCCATAGGACATGTATATATGGTACATCCTAACAATACAGAGTGCTTTTATCTCCGCATGCTGCTTCACCATATCCGAGGTCCAACATCATTTTCCAGCTTAAAGATGGTAAACGGAGTATCTCAATGCAGCTAAAAATCTACTTGCAAGGCTCTAGGAATGATAGCAGATGATACTCATTGGAATGAATGCCTATCTGATGCTACTCTTTCTCGATCACCGACATCTTTGCGATATCTTTTCGTTATTATTTTTGTTTTTTTGTCATGTCTCCGAACCACTAAGGCTTTGGCAGGAGTTCAGAAATAATTTTGCTGAAGACATACTAAATCTCATGCGGAATGTATGTGCAGATGTTGATTACAACGACAGCATTTATAATGAAGCATCTTCTGGCATTGCTGCGACACTTCTACGAAACGGGCGAACAGGACACGCAGCCTTTAAATTACCAGTCAGTAATGCGCACATTATTAGTGCAGCACAGTAGTGCACTTCTAAGCAAACTGCATGCAGTTGCAAAATTATTATAAAAATGCTATCTAATTGTTTGCGATGAATATACTATGTCGCACAAAACGACATTAGAAGTTGTTGACTGATGATTCTGTACACTTTCCAACAGAATTTTTAAATTTTATAAATCCAGCAGAACTACCAGGGCATTTAATTTTCTTAAAAGTTGTACCCCAAAGCTGTGTAATGGAAAAAGATACGAGACCTAAAGTAATTTTATCTACTATGATAGCTGGACCAGGCACAGATGAAGCTGTATTTATTCAAAAAATACTGATGATACCTTCGGACTACGAATTTCTTTTTACAAGACTACAACTTTCAACAAAACTATGCTTTTCTATTACCACCAATAAGGCTCAAGGTAAAATTGTTAAATTTACCGGCATTGATTTGAGTAATGAATGTTTTTCGTATTGACAACTTTACATGGCCTGCTTACGAATACATAAGCAGGGAAATTTGCATATATTGTCACTAAATGGTACAACAGCAAATATTGCTTACAAAGAAGTAACCTAGCTGCAAAAATACCATCTATGTAAGTACGTAATATGTATTGTAAGTATACAAACGCTTCAGAAACTTAGATAGTAACTTCTACCCGTAGTTATGAACTTTATGATTAAAATATTAGACATCACCGACTTTTAATTGCATTCAATGGATGTATAAATTATGCTTCCAAGATAATAAATATTAAGATTTTTATATTAATTTGCTGTCGATTCATTATCACCAACATAATAGCAAGTGCCTACTCATCAAAGCGGGTACATCACCTAGTATAAATACAAGGCGGGGCAAAATAAATCATCCAAATTAATTTTTGAATTAATTTTTTACTAAATAAAAAAAAATGATTTTGAGTGGTGGAAATCTTTATTTGGATCTTTATAATTGTTTCTGTTAAGTGGAAAAGATGATATCCGCCAAGTGGTTGCCGCCAGTTGTCGATACACATTTGTGCCCGTTTATCGCATTTTCCATGTCTTTCCGCAAGATTTCCGGGGATAACTGTTCGCATTCCTATCGAATATTCTCCTTAAGGGCTGCTATTGTCTGAGGCTTGTTGGCATAAACCCGCGACTTCAAGTAGCCCCAAAGAAAGAAGTTTGGGATGGTTAAATCGGGCGATCTTGCTGCCCATGTCAAATCGCCAAAACGGGAGATTACGCGACCAGGAAACGCTTCCTTTACAATATCCCTGGTGGCTCGTGCTGTGTGTGCGGTTGCACAGTCTTGTTGAAACCGCATGTTCAGCAAGCCCCGCTCATCCAAGTCCGGCAATAAGAAGTCGTTTATCATGGCCTTGTAGCGTTCGCCAGTAACAGTGACCGTATAGCCCATGGCGTCCTCAAAAAAATACGGCCCAATCATTCCTTCTGCGGGAACGCCGCACCACATAGTGGCTTTGAGTCGTTGTAATGGCTCTTCGTACATCGCACGCGGATTTCCAGTGCCCAAGAAACGAAAATTTTGCTTATTGACGTAACCGTTAA
This sequence comes from Volucella bombylans, assembly GCA_949129095.1. NCBI lineage: Eukaryota > Metazoa > Arthropoda > Insecta > Diptera > Syrphidae > Volucella > Volucella bombylans. The sequence continues at coordinate 123,449,386 of OX422142.1, read as the reverse complement.
AGTGAAAATGCGCCTCGTCGCTAATGATGATTTTCGACACAAAATCGTCCTCTTCGTTGTTGAGATTGTGGATGGCTTTACAGTAATGCACACTGTTTGCACTTTGTACGGGAACATGTGTAAGTCTTTCACTAAAATTGGCTGTAGGGTCCGTATGCCGTCTGGTGATGCCCAATTGTGTGGACCGTCGTCTGGTTGATGTTTCTTCATTCTCAGCTACATCCGCAGCCACAGCCGCGATATTCTCAGCCGAACGACCAGATCAGTGGCGGACCTGCATAGTCAACTGTGGTTCCACTCTGTACGAGTCGAGTAGCTAAACGGCGGAATTTTTGCCCAGTTGGCGCAACACGATTAGGAAATCGACTTCAAGATTCACGCAGCGCTAACACTACCGATAGATTATTGGTCAAAAACATCGACACAATTATAATTATTTCACGGTCTTGCGGATTAATCGCGCTCCGTTGTTTGTCTGTTTGTATACTGCAGCTGTCTAGTTCACAAATGTCAAAAATTATACCATTTGCAAAAATTATACCATTTTCCGATATGGTGATTAATTTTACGTCACGTTGTCTAATTTATAAACACTTTCCAATTTCGTCTGCTAATCACACGCCAAATTCTTCACATTTTATGAGCTCATTTTTTTCTACCGAATTGAATTCTGGAGCTCTGCAGCAATGAAGTTTTGTATTTCAACCGCATTATATTGCATTTATTAAAAACAATTAATGCATTGGAAAACTCAAATTCTTCCGAAATCGTAGGTAGGTAGGTAGGTAAAAGTGGCTATTGGAAAGACCAACCGACTTAGGCCGATTGGCCCATTGTGATGCCACTCGGATCTGTAATCCTCTCACTCATGGAACCAATTTGAACTTATGATAAAGGGCAGGAGACTGTTAACGTCTATATTCTTTATATAGCTTAAGTTATTGTAGAAGAAAGCTCTTAAGTGATGTTTTCTTCTTTTGAAGAGAGCTGAACATGTTCAGAGTATTGTAGGCGGAGGATTGGCTCCTCCTCCTCCTCGTTCATTTAGCTTCTACAGAAATCGTTTGTGAAGACGTCAAGCCTTCTTGCATGCTTGCCTATAAGGCAGTGTCTAGTGGTGACACCTATGATCTAAGCTATTGAATATTTAGAAGGATCAAACTCTTAGAGCGATTCAGATCCAGCCAAATTTTCTACCTGGAACACGGTACTGTGCGGTCGCAGCTACTTGCCTGCTGCAGATATCGAGGGGTGTCAAGTGAAACAGAATATTTGCTGCAGTTGACTTCATTGTCTAAGGCCGTCCACCAGACAACAACCCCGTAGGTGAGTATCGGTCTTATGACCGAGATGTACAGCCTGTGGGTTTCCGAGGTTGAAGTCCCATTTATTTCCAATGGCTTTTTTGCAAGAGAATAAAGCTACTGTAGCTTTTTTGAATCCTTCTTGAATGCTAGGTTTCCAGTTTAGTTTCCTGTCAAAAATGAGACCCAGTTATTTTGCTGTATCGGGGAATACTAAACTGGTACCACTTATTGAGGGAGAGTCTATGATTGATTTGATATTTCCTGGAAAAGAGGACAAGATCAGTTTTATGGGGGTTTACTCCCAATTCACAGCGACGGTTTAATTTGTTAAGATTTAGCTGAAATAGTCCTTTAATAGCATTAAGATGCTTACCTGAGATGGCTATAGCAACGTCAGCCGCATAGGCAGTCACCCTGCTACCTCCAGCTCCAGGTATATCAGCAGTTCATTAACCATTAATTTCTAGAGAACAGGAGAAACTGCACCGCAGAGCCGTTTCCACCGACTTTCCTTTACAGTAGGCATTTTGAGCCGCTGACAAAAGTCTTGGATCAATTTTAGCTCGTATATGGATATGAATCAGTCGGTGTAGAGCTTTCAGAAGGAAAGATGATAGACTTATAGGTCTGAAATCCTTTGGGATAATATGAGAATATTTGGGAATGAAAATAGAGTTCTCTCTATGACAGTGAAATATGAATTAGTTCTACACAGCTCCTTACGATATTCTCTAGCGTAGGCCGTATAATATCGGAGGACCTTTGTAGCTCGGCAAGTATTATATCTTCCGGACCAGCAAACTTGTATGGTTTGAAGCTATGCAGCAATTTGTCTCTTGTAATCAGACCATGAATTGTGGTCAAGATTGCAGTAATCCTGTTTGAGTTGCTACTGGCCGGGAATAGAGAGTTACCTGGAAAGTGAGTGTCCAGTATCAGGTTCAGTGAATCATCCAAGATCCATCGATTTTTTCAAGCAACTAGGCATCATCGGATTTGTAGAGAGGATTTTTCTTAGCCGCTATGCATCAGCGGTTTCTGTAATTTTGTCACAGAATGATCTCAAGGATTATCGCTTTGCCTTACTCAGTTCTGTTTTATATATTATAAGGGAATCTTTATATCAGTCCCAGCCAGTCACTTTTCTTGTGCTTTTTGATACGTTAAAACGTTTTTTGCAAATGTTTATAAGCCGTCCCAGAGCTGATGTCCTCCAGTGCGGATTTTTCTTGCCTCTAGGTTTAATGAGAGGGCAGAAAGCAGCTATAACCTGATTGGGGGTCAGGGTGAAGTCCGTTGGTGTCACGCAGAGGACTGAGGGTACAGAGGATAGTATTTCTGATAATATTCCTCTGTATTCCGCTAAATTAGTTTTCCGATAATTCCGGAATGCTGGTTGGCTGGGAGGAGAATAACTCAGGCTAAATTGTATGTATTTGTGGTCTGAAACTGAGTGTTTAGACGATGCTATCCAGTTCGTTAGCAACTGAGCGATGTTATCGGAGACAAGAGTGATATCTAGCACTTCCTGACGGTTTCTTGTTATAAAATTAAGCTCATTGCCAAAGTCGCAAAAAATTACGTTAGTACTTATAATATAATAAAAAAGTAGCTCACCTCTAACGTTGATGTCGGTACTGTCCCATATCGTGTGATGTGGGTTACCATCTTCTTTCCAGCTTCCAGTAACATGCTTTCTAGGTTGTCGTCAGGGAGAGCGCCACATGATCGTGGTTAAGATATGCCGCTGCCAGTCAGTAGGAGCCTTTGGGAGTCTCTAGTCTGGCAACGGTTAAGTCGGGGTCGCTGAGGTTAGGAAATAGAAACATTAAGCGCTAATATTCAAGTTCTAATCTTACCTTTATCTCTTGCATAAAACAGAGCGTATACTAGTGTTCCAAGTTCACGAACCACGTCTTCTACGATTTATGGTTCCTAGGTTATGATGATGTTTTCTGCAATTTTGGAAAGGTGCATAAGATGTGATGGAGATTAATCTGTAGAAACCGTATTATTGCTACAATTTACCAGAGCAGCCTCTACCGCCGGGCTGTTCTAGTCCTCCGATTCTGATCATATGTCCCAGATACGAGTATCTTCTTCTTCCTCTGATCGTAAAGGATTTCGTTTTAGTTCGTTTTCGGTTTCCATTTCCGACAGAGAGTGTGAAGAGGAGACCGACGGCATAGTTATCGTGTCGGATAAATTGGAGTCGTCGCTATATATTTCTGAAAGGGATATCGACGCTCTAAGATCTAAAGTTGAATTTACAGTTTCGGTTAAAAGGGAGGGAGGTCTGCTAGGGATAAAGATCGAGAAATTTTCAGGGTTTTCCCGCATAATGGCCAAGAAGTTTTTGGAAGAAGTTTTCTGTCTCTTGAAACCCGAACGGCCTCTAAACGATCTCTGCGGCTTGGAGGAATCTTTTAACCTTTTGAGAGCACTGGGTAACCCACTGCTAGATCCGAAAGTTTTGATAATACGTAAAGCATTTCGGTGTCTTATGTAGAGTGCATGTACAGCCTGCCAATAAAACTGAGCCCCTGATTTCTCCTTAGGGGGAGGAATTTTGGTAGCAGCAGCAAGTTTGTGGCAGGCATGGTGGAGGAAGTGATAAGACCATGCATTGCCACCGTCTTATCACTCATTGAAAATTTAGATTTAGGCTCCTTTACCTCCGCTCGACAATGCAGGAGCCTTGCCGGTAGTCAGTGCAGTCTTCGTTCTACCGCCCAGTATTAAAGGAGTACTGGCCTCGGGTTTTTTTTTTTTTTTTTTTTTGAGATTGTATCCATTTTTGATCCCACGAGTAGCGGAGAAAGGATGATCCATTTGTACAGAGATCCGCTGTATACAGATAAGGCTAGCTAATCCAGAGGTCGCCAGATATCCGGATACTCCTTTCGCGACTGAGCTATTTTTTGAGATGCTGGTCCCTCAGCCAGGCTGATCCTGACACCTTGATTCAGCCCAGCGGAAAAAGGAGGGGTTGGTGAGGAGGTGGAGAGGGGGATGGAGAGCATTCTTTAGTTTCGGGACTCATCTTCTCGAGATTCATTGACCTTACTCAGCCTCTAAAACTCGACAAGTGTCTAAAACTCTACCTCAGGGTAGAGGTCCGGAATCGAAATACACTACTTAAGAAAATTGCATATTTTGTAGTTTGACGTTCTTGCATATATATATATTTAACAAAAACATTTCGGGTTACTTTCCTGAAGCTCTTAAATGTGCTGGTTTTACAAAGGGAGTGCCTTCTATCTATCATCTATCATCATTTAGCAAAATTTTTGAAAAGGCCGTTAAAATTAAGATTGTAAATTTTTTAAAGAAAACAAACTTATTAAGTGCTTCCAGTTACATTTTTGTTCGAAAATATTAAGCAATCTTGATGATAAGATTTGCATTGAAAACAATTATATCCAGATGTAGGGTATGCTTTCGTTAGCAGCTGAGCAGTTAATGAGCAGGCTACCAAGAGACAAGATACAGCAAGCCAAAGCGTTTCTGTATACTATGTTGGACCAGTGCTAATCAAGGCCAGGGCAGTTCAATCGAACATAATTGAAAAGGGCTGTATCGAAATTTTCATATACATATTGTATATTGTGACAAGTGTGATTTACCTGGAGGTCTTCAATTGCCAGTCATTGGAAGCATTCCTGTTCGGATTCCAGCGGTTCACTGGTTGAAGTGGTTCTTGTACAGTACTAAGGAATGCAAACCGGCAGTCTCGGAAATAAGCTTTGGAAGAACTTCCTTCCATTGGAGCAAATAAGAGCCGTGGGCACCGAGTGGAAATTTTTCGTCCACCTGCACCACATACATGTGGCATTTGGGAAGTCCGCATGAGGTCTTTAAGCATCATCTGCATAGGATTATGGGAAGCCAAATTTTCATCTTCGAGGTTCTTTCAATGACATTGGTGCTTGTTGAGGCACTATTTAAACACAAGCCCTCTCAATGCATTATCCGACGACAATACGCATTCGCTTACATCCGGATACTTCCTTATAGAAAAGCAGCTTGTGCAGCCATTGGGAGTGAACGTCAGTGAAGATCTTCAAGGCAGGCTCAAGTTATGGAGCAAGATTCAGCAAATACAGCAGCAATTTTGCTGGAGATGGAGTGAGGAATATGTATATCAACATCCTACAATAACGCCTGAGGTGGCGATACCACATAATAACGTGCAAGTGACTGACTTGGTAATAATTAAACATGAAAACAAGCCACCTAGATAGCGGCCCCTAAAACATAAGTGCGGTTCAGCAGGACAATGATGGGCTTCTGCGAAGTGTTGATGAGCCAATGGAGTATTTGACACTAGTAGGTCTAATTCAAAAACTGTACATTCTTCCGCTGGTGATAACAATTGAAGAATACCCTTCAATTGAGGGGGTGCAGCGAAATGTGGAAACGTTTGTCCACTTCAAATGTGAATGTAATTCAGATAAAAGCTAAGTCGTTCCAGAGAAACGATTATGCCTACTAACAAAATGGAACCCTGCCAGTTATTCCGTCACCGATTTCCGAAACGACATCATAGTCATTGACCTACAGTATGGTGTCCTTATTCAGCTAGCAGCAATGTCTAGTCGCATACTTATGCAAATGGAATTACGAAAGGTCAATCATTAGAAATGGACAAACCGTATAAGGGGCCTTCGTTGGCTTATTAATTGACTTTGCATTCGAATTGCCTTTCCGGAACTCCATGTCAAATCGATTTCAATTGAGCCGAACTGTCTTGAGGGTTTTGTTGCCGGTCAATCAATTGAGATTGTTAATGTGCTTTACCGTTTATTAAGCGTAAGATATTCTGCACTAATTGTCGTTAGCATAATTGCGTGGGTTATAGGCATTCTCCTCTACGCGAGGCAAACCACGTTTTCCCAAAATAAACTTTTGGTATTTCTTTATTTTTTACCTATTTCCAACAAACTTATTATTAGCCCAATTTAATTCTAAGTTCAAGTAATACAATATAACTGATTAATTAGGTATTAACTACATATAAGATTAGAACGAATTAGAACGAATTTGCTCTTCTTTTCGTAAATATTTTAAAGGGTTTTTCAACAAGAGGTGCAGGATTTGCTTTTCGAATAAAACAAACAGTTGTTGAGATAACTCTGAAACCGTTATTTCTTTATAAGGCAGGCACATGGTGATTATTTATGGAATACAATATCTTTCAAAGGTAGTATGTTGGCTTTTAGTTTTAAGCTTTGTAATAAAATTAAAATAGTCCATGTACTAAGCTTTTAAACATGGTTTCTTAGTTTAGTTAAGTCACTGTACAATAAGAGTAAAAGCCGTCATAAACGTCGACAGACATAATTTTTAAGTATTATGTTTAACTTAGAGTGCCCGCATGGTGCCAGTAAGTTAGTATAAGATAATTTTAAGTTATTTGAGCTAATTTTTACGCGTTTTTTGTCTAGCATGTAAGAGTTAATTAATTAGCATTAATAAAAATGCATATAAACTGAACTGAACAATATATTTCAATTGACCGCCTCGGCTCTGCTTGCATACCTTCACCTTTTTCTTGAAATTTTGAATAACCGTTGTAATAGTTAGGGCTTTAATACATCTTCAAAGTTAGGCTTCAGAGTTTGAATCATCTGCTGATGGTTGACGTAGACATTGGATGTAACTTGTGTGTTCGTAAATTCATAGTTAGCCCCGAGCCTGTCGATCAATTACCCCACTACAGCAACCATCACCAGAAATGACACATACTTATGGTCAGAGCCTTTTGAATACAAATATCAAGGGTTATCAAGTACTAACCGTTAAGTGTTTATTATCGACAAAAGCTTGACAGATACGTTACATTATACATAAACCAAACTGTCGAACAAATCAATGCGGTTTACAGCTCAATAAAAACGAAAGCTGAGATTATTTTCACATTTGTCTCCAAAACAAATGCGACCTTAATTACCGCCCCTTCTAGGTTAGGTGCAAAGGAGGGTAAACATAGTCGTACAAAGTATGATTATGATTAGTGGTATATGTAATTTCCCAAAACTACCGTTCATAATTACAAACATAGTGCGGTCTGCTAAGTCCATTAACCAAGGATCGAGTGGTAGTACTATACTATGTACGGATTGAAAGCAACTTCGCACCCTCTCCGCCTATAGGGACTCTTTTGATGACCAGTGGTACCAGGTTGTCGCCATTAATTTACCTCACAAATTCATTTGATTGTTTCCTTAAGAGTTATTGTAGTTTTTGTGTCGTTCTACTTGTTTTGCGGAGGCGGTGGTGGTTGTGATATTGTTAAAAACCCATATATACAAATGAGGGCGCCTCCTCGATTTGCGGGTGTGTTCATTAGTCTGCCCAATATTTCCATTTGGAGTGAGCTAATTAAAAACGAATATCGACTCGAAGTTGGCACGCAATTGCGGACTTAACTCTTTCTTTTTTAGCACGCTCTTCTTGAAAGCTTGTATGCCGATACTATACTCATTATGCCATAGAGGGACGACTAGGTAAATGACTTAGAGTCGAAGAACATCAAAGTCTTATTGTTGAAGTTTCCACTTAGCTAAAGCAATAGAATGATTTAAGACGAAAGAAGCAGACCGAACGCCAGAATGTAATTAGCGGACGCATTATTTTAATGAAACGCTATTCTTGTGACATTGTACCCACAATCTGGGAGTGAGGAAAGACTAATTTATTTATTTTTTCAATGTCAAATAGCAGACGTTTTATGAAAGGAGTGAAGATATTGATAAAACATGATTTACTCCGATGACATGTTCAATAGATATTAAGTCTATGGATGGTGGAAGAGTCCGTAATGGAAAATACTGTATTTTCAAACTCGACTTGTTCTATGTACGTATAGTTTTTAAAATACTCCTTGCGAATGTTTGCTCTACAGTTACTGGACTGCACAGAGATTTGACTATTCAAATAATTGTCGCAGGAATGTAGGATACTCCGCTGTAGAAGAGCTCTTCTTTAATGAAAAATGCCAAGACAGCTACCGAACTAGTTAGCATTAGTTGAGCAATCCAAAAGCAAGCTTAAGGCTACGCGCACAGTGATGCGAGATGCTGCCTGTGCTGCAATTGCGAGCTTGCCTTATCACACAAACTCTTCTAACCATTTTTTCAAGCGATTCGGTGCGAGTAATATGCATTGTTGTTATTGCTCCTTTTGATGCAATTTCATTTCTTTTGAAGGAAAATCAAAATAAAGAAGAGTTTCCCTCGATTCCTATGTCCATCATTGTATTGCGAAGAATGCAAATGGCTTTCACAATTTGTTCTGCAAACATTGGTATGGTCTCAATGGGTTTCCATAAAATACGTCACTTCGAATCAATAATACCGAAGGCACATTCTATGCATCTTCGTGAGCGGGATAGACATTCATTAAAATACTCATTTTCTGGGCTGAGATCTTTACGGGGCTACGGTCTCAGAAGCCATTGCAACAACGGTTTCGCCTGCCAATATGACATGTGACATAAGAATAAATGAATTAGGTAAAGCTTTGTCTTTCGGTAATATTATCTTATCATTTCGAAATAAAGCTAAAGATCTAAAAGTTTCTCCATCGCTTTGCTTCCCATATCGTCCAACTTCTACCATTAAAAATTTGCAATGGGCGTCCGCTACAGCTTGAAGCATCGAAAAAATTTCTTACATCTAATTGTACCTATGGAACATTGTGCCAGAATGATCTGAGCATTTAATATGGATGTGCTTTCTATCCAGGGTTCCTACACAATTTTTGAAGTCCCACATACTCCAAAGTTCTTCCGATACTTTTTCCATGTTATTTTCGGTCAGTTGTGGCATATGAATGGGTTGCAGAGTGGTCCACAAGTTTTCTAAAGTTATCTTCACAATTTTTCTTATTGTACTTTCTCCCATCATAAATGCGAAAAATCTGGAATTGTAAAAAGAAAATGTATAAAATTTCTAGCAATTGTAAAACTTATAGAATTTATGAACGTTTTATTTTCAGGGTACATTTAAAAAAAAAAATGGAATCATCCAAGGGATAAATTACAGGTAGAACTAAAAAAAATCCATCAAAACGATTGGCAGATACAGGTTGTGTAGATGACTCATATAGTGCTTGGCCTTATTTCAAATTAATGTTTTTTTCAAAATCAAATGAAATGACACACATCATCCGGAACTGAAGGTCAAAAAGCGATGTTAAATCATCTAAAGACCTAAATCCTTTAAGTTTGTCAGATCTATTTTCAGAACACAGCTAAAAAGTAAATGTGGAGCAAACAAAACAGGTCAATCTAGAACAAGAGAAAGAAGGAAATTTTGAAGAAAACAATTTTGAGAGAGATGAGCCTGGATGTTCGAAAGACTTCGATATTACATATAACTGTACGCCACATAAGAAAAAAACAAACAACTCTAGAATCCCCCAATGAATCTTCCATGAAGACGAAATAATTAAAATCGAAAAACGCAAGCTACAGCTCCTTGAGCAGAAGCACAGCTCTAAATAAGAGAAGCATGAAGATGAGTCGTTTTTTGACATCTTGCTCCCTCATGTGCGAAGACTACATCCCTTACAAAAACTTAACTTCACTATGCAAGTTCAAAGAATTATACACTATTTACTTTACAATCACGCTCAATCAGAAGCTATCATGCCATAAAATTTACTTCGTCCAATTGTTCAAGTAGATTCTTTTATATCTACGCCAAATGGGTCGCCGGGGTCTAGCTATTCCTTGCCTTTCAGTATTCTCCAGTTAGCGAGTCCTCAGATACACCACTGAATTGTGTTATTGACAACAGTGCACAATCAACAGAAGAAACACACGCTCCCGTAATATTTCTTTCAGACAGTTTTGACAATTAAAATTTGAAGCCAAATTTAAACAACGTAATTTCAATTTATTTTTAAAATAATTTTCTTCATAAAGTAAAAAATGTGTTATTTACATCAAAGTTGCTTTAAGTTTCTCACTCGCTGTTATAGGAGTATTTTCAAAATTAGTCCAGTTTCCTAATATCAGAGGTTAAATTTTTTACAAAATGTGATCCAATGTTTTGAACGACATTCTTGTGTATGCCAAAAGCTTTCTTTCATCCGTCCTTAACTGTGGATGTATAATAAATGATGGCACTCCACTTTTTCTTTTCTTTTTAAATAATTTCGTGCACTTTCTTTTTCTACAGTATTTCATAACAATTTAAAATATAAACTCGCGTTTAAAAACTCTTCTTCTGATGATGAATGCATCGCGGCGTGTACCAGAACAACACAGAACAGCTTCATTATGAGCACTATCTCGCAAGTCACATCGTGCATCGCTTCTCGCATCACATCGCTTTCTCGCATCCAGCTGAATTACTGAAGAGATCAGATATCATCACTTACTTAATGACGCCAAATGATGCAAAAGTGTGAGGTGGACTATTCAACTTCCACTTGTGTGCGATACCTAAGGTGGGGTCGTCCTCTTGGTTGGAGTCGAAAAATTGTCTTACCGCGACGCTGCTACCCATGCGCTTAAGGTTACCTAGCCATCTAAGCCGGTTTATCCGAGCCTTTCTGATGAGGTTACCGTCGCTGTACAGCCCATACAGATCGCTGCTGAAAAGACTCCTCCTTTCTCCAATAATGCAGACGGGTCGGACAGTTACCCAAAGAACTTTTCTCTCGCAGCGTCCCAGAACATTTTCTTCCACATTTGTCAGTGTCCACTCTTCTGCGCCGTAAAGCAAGGCTGGGATGATCAGTGTCTTGGATAATGTCTTTTTGGTTACTCGAGAGAGGGCCAACCAGAATAAAACACGATCTTCTCAGGCGACCAGGCACATTACCATGTGGGGGATATGGGAAGATCAGGAAGTGTGGTATAGGTTCTCTACCCCCGCTTCCAAAGTAGAGGTGTAATATTTTGGAATGGTGCAGGGAACTCAAAAAAATGTATACCGCGAACACAATGTTCCTATGAGATACCGGACGACCGCTCATAGTAACCAGCCTTACACCTGCATGGGAGGTGCGGACTTTTTAATCCCACCTTACTCGTGGGCTTACAATGATAACGGAGTCTCCTGTCCGGCAAAAACGACGAAGAAACCACATATAGAGTCTTGTAAGGACACATGCAATAGGTACTCCTAAATGAGGTGCTAAGCATCAAGAGCGTGCTCCAAGATCTCACTCAGATGCGATTAATAGCGCAAGACAAAATAAAAGGAAGAATGCCTAAAAGGGGCGATAAGGTGGAAACTACTCAGGAGCGAACTAGCATATCAAAACTTTCTTACAGTGACATGGCCCCATGTAAGGTGCCTTTAGTGCGCTCCATGCTCTCAGACAAAGAGATCAAGTTAGTGAGGAAGTACCTACTGGAAGAGATGCGCAAATCTGGTTGCGCATAATAAATAAATAAATAAAAGGATCATCTAGACAAATCCCGAATAAAGAATCCGAAGCCAAAACAGAGGACAGGGCAGCAGGCCCGAAAGAACTACCAGACAGATGTCTCTTGTTTTTTAACGTAAGTACCTGCCGTGTGGGCTTAAACCTACGGGATGCCCATACATCCATGGGAGCAAGGATACGCCTTGCCATCGCTCACCGTCAATCCATTGATACCAATTCGGAACTGTGTTGCCGGCACAAGTTCCACCCTTGGTATGAGTCGAGGCCGACCTAAAACCTCTTACTGTTCTTAGGGTCACAGCACCCAGCACTTATTGCAACTCCACATTGAGTCAACCAAAGGAAAACCAAGGAAAACCATAGGAAGACTCTTACCCGCGATTTTGGGTTTAAACCACAGCCACCATGACGCTCCCACAAGGGGGCCTACCTCTAACAAGTCAGGCCCGGACCGAGATCCGGGGGCTCCTGACTCCCATGGTACCGTGATTTAAGTCCTGGTAGGGACTACCGGTGGTCCAGCCGCCAACAAGACCTATGACCGGCAGCTTGTGACTGATCAAATCGTAGCAACCTTCGGTAGCGTCATCTGAAGATGTTTACGATAAGACCAGTACTTTGCTCTGCCCCCGTTCATTATTAGACAACGTCATTAAAGGGCGAAGCCTTGATAATTGGGCGGGGGCCCAGAACTACCAGACAGCTGAATCCATCGTATCTGGAACTAGACAGAAAGGTCAAAAACTTAAGAAGACTTGCCCTCAAAGTCTAAGACCTCAGAAGCCAGCTAGTCCACTGAAGAAGCTAAAAATGTTGGCAGTTCTACTCACATATCACTACAATAGGTTTTGTTATGTAATTAAGATGCACCCAAGTTAATCTACAGTATGAGAAAGTCATAGATTTAATAAGGATCAGCTAGATGTAGTCTTTATCCAGGGGTCCTAAACGTACAAAGAACGAATAAGGGGCTTCAGAGGTGAGTTACTCTATGATTCCGTAAATGAAGGGAGACAAAGAGATTGTATTATAATAGAAATATAACAGATATTCCAATTCCAGAACATGCAAATAAAAACATGCCAGTGGCAATAGTTGAGCTACCAACTGAAGGCGGTAAGACAGACGCAGCAATATGCTAAATCTACCGAACGTGCGACTCCTGGACGACTTTCTGCAATTGTAAGGACTCACAAACTACCAGCAGATAGTTGAATATTATACGAACACCCACCATACAAACTTGAGCAGCTCAAATATCATCAAAAGAACGGAGTCTCTTCTAGAATTAATTTACCAAAATAAACTTGAAATTCAAAACTACGGATATATACCTACCTTTATAAACAGAATTAGGGAAGAAGTCGTTGACCTCACCCTATGAAGCCCATTTATAAAAAAAAACATCAATATCTGATCATCGTCAAAACTATTTCGATATCCCATTAAGCTCCAAAACTTAAGGATCTTGTAGACAGACATGACCTGCAAATTGAGACACATATACCCTAGAAACCGTGGAATACACGTCCAATTGCTATGAAAGTATCAGAGATATTGACAGCCTAGAACTTGGTTGCGAAAGTCACAATGCTACAATTAAATCTGCCTATCATCAGCCATGATCAGAGAAAAAAAAATAAGGTAACCGCTCTACTCTATGGTGAAATAATAAACTCACCAAATTAAGAACTTCCATTAGAAAGCTTTTTAAGAGGGCGATCACTAAGTATAACTAAGTTCTTCCAAGATCTCTCTGAAACTCGAAGCAGCGCTTGTATCTACAGAATTCAATCCAAACAGCATGCAAATCGAATCGGACTAATGAAAAAACTGAATGGAAAGCGGGCTTCAAATGCTGCAGCTCTTAGCCGAAACCCATTTTCCAAATTCCCCAACGACATTCATTGCTCCTGACAATCCTCTGCAGATAAAGATCAATATACCAACCAAAGAGGACTGAGGTCAAAGGAAATTTCGTGAAGGCAAAATAAAATGACCCAAGAAAATCGACAACACATGCTCTTTAGGTACTCACCACAAAGATTGAGAAATCCTTCAGAGATTAAGAAATCGCAGCGGGCTGTTTCCTTGAGATCGAAGGAGCCTTCAACAACACTCACCAGGTCCAGATATACAGATGCATCCAAAACACAGGAGTAGTGTCACATACGAGTATGTATGAATTATGTAATTGTGAATTACCTAATGAATTTTCTAAAACCGTAACTAAACTCTATTGTGAATGGAACTATGGTATTGAATCGTCGACTGAGAATTACAAGGTTCTATGAGCCATTTTTTCAAAAATATGATATGGGTATCAATGGATTCGTATTTTCAAGGACTTTCGAATGAACCCATGCACATCCACTTTTATTCAAGCTGTATATCTTAATTCGCAAGAAAACAAGTTTATATCATACAAAATGTAGTTCAAATTGAGTATTATAGGTTTCTATGCATTTTTATATATTCCTACACATAGAACGTTGTGTTCCTTAATTTTAAACATATGTATAACTTTTTAACTGTTATCAGATTGACGAAAAACGCAACTAAATTTATTTATTTTTCTGGTAATCACTACTGTTTCTGATGGAAACTCACTTCCCGAGATGTAAGGATGTTGTTGAACAGGTAACATAAACTCTCAATGAACCCATAATCTCAAACCTGTTACTTCAGCAATTTTAAGAGCATTAGGATGTAGCCCACCGTAAACATTTCTATTAAAAATATATAAAATATGTGCAAGTACATCATCATCGTTCCAAGCAATCTTTTTGAGAATTGTGCCAGAGATGCCATCAACTGTTACGGAGTTAGAATTCTCTAACGATTTAATAATACTAAACAATTCCCCTCCAACTATCGCAACAAAACATAAACTCTCACCTAAAAATTGTCACTTATTAGTCCCTTAAAAGTAAAACAATGGACTTTGTTACTAAAGACCTCTCCATTTAAATTATTCTCGATAGAAACAAAAAAAAAATCATTAAAACGAATAGCAAATAGTGTTGCGATTCATAATTTTGTTGACCACACTCCATTCTCCATTACAATGTCCCCGAGTTGAGTTACCAGCGTCATGTTTACTCTTAACATAGCCCCAAAAAAAGAAGTCTAACATTGTTAAGTCACACCATCTTGGCGGCCATTGAGTGTCTTCGAAAGAGCCATTGAGTATCACCTTGGACACTTCGTGCGCAATGAACGAGCTTCGGCTACATAAAATTATTTAGCATGTCCCGGTAACGCTTTCCATTGATTTTAATAGCTTTATCGGCCATATAAAATTGTATCTCAATAAATGTTGAATTTATGAATAAAAGTAGAGTACTTTTCGAACAGGCATCGTATCCCATTAATTTCCAATAATTTCTTACTTCTCAATGTTTCGACGATTGCATTGAGCTCTTCCCTCCAGTGAACCCTGAGTTCTCGAATCGACAGTTTTGAATACCAATTTGAAGGTAAGACTAATGGAAAAGGACTAGATTTTCCAGTTCGTAAGCAGGACAAATGACAACATTCGCCTTGTACATAACCACATTCACAAGGATGTTATCATCATCGACAGCTTCTCCTGGATCTATAGCTGCTATTAACAGTATTTGTTTATAGTCTGTACTTCGCAAAATCTTTATACAAATAAGTTAATTTTGGTTTTTCCCCTCAAATATTTTGTGTTTACAGCCCGACGTGGCTTACGTAGAATCAACATAAAAGCCGAAACCGTCCACCATTAATACTTAACTTAAAAAATGAAACAGATGGCGAAAAACCCTGGAAACGAGGCGCTAGTCGGCCACAGTCAATAAATTGCCTCTTCAAAAGACCGTAGCTGATTACGTTTTACACTCAAATTGAATTAGTGAATCTCGATTGCTTTTGGTCATAAAAATCAGTGCAATAGACCCATCAAATTCCACATCAACGACCATATGTAGAAGCGACCGGCACTCAAGTATCATCCATGCTTTAAACCAAAACAAATGCTTTATGTATGATTCCTTACTTGGAAGCGAAACTTCCATGAGAAAGTTGAAGCAATCGTTCAAGATGTCGTGAATCAGAAAGCTCTTCGAAAAGCTTTCTGTTTGGTTTTAATTAATTACAGACGGCGCTGCCAGCCTTGAAATATTAAGACAATTTTGATTCAAGTGCACTTGTTGCATAAGCGGTGGCAATTTTTAACATTTAAAAAAATTGTTTATATACATATATTAGGTTATACAGATTTTTTCTTTCTTCTTTTTTTCTAAGGATATACGAGTAATTCGCCAAATGAAAGATCTTTGAGCATTATTCGTACGAAGCCAAGAGAGGCTCAACTTATTTGATGAAATTGAGAATCCCTCTGGTAGAGATTTTGAGAATTTCTCCAGGTATTTAAACTTTGAGAAAGTGGCGTCCTTAAGGCACTTACGAACATGTATTCACATAAAATGTGTTCCCCATTTTTGTCGTCTTCCATGCAAAGACGACATTCATTTTGTGTAGGTGATATCGAAGATGGCAGTGTCCATTTAGAAATCCAACCAGTTCAGTTTTTTATGCATTTTTATTTTTATAACAAACTACCCTTATATGCTAAACAAAAAACGCTTAAAAATTAGCTTAAATAACTTAAAAATAATCTTATTTTAACTTACGGGCACTCTAAATTAAACATAATATTTAATCTATGTCTTTCGACGAATCTTACAGTCTGATTTTATTTTTATTTTTACATTTATTACAACTAAGAAAATGAGTTTTAATTGAAAAAACTTAGTGTCTGGAAACTCTTTTTCTTTTTATCTATAAAAACTTATAGACTACCTAAAAATAAATAAATCTTAATCTACTTAACCTACTTACGTCTAATACATACACATACAGGTCTTACCATACATACGACGGCAAATCCACACGGTTTTAGTCGCATAATATGCGAATTCCAATTTAGTTTTTTATCGAGAACCATTCCAAGATATGTTACTTCATTGGAGTGCACAATTTCTGTACCGCTAAGTGAGATCTGGTCAAAGTTCAGGTTTCTTTTACGAGTGAAGAGAACAAGTATAGCTTTACTGGGGCTTTTGGGAGAGATTTTCTCCAATACACCAGTTATTTACAGGTGTTTAAGCTTCACTATTATGACTAAGTTTTCAGCATATACCATGGTTTGGTAGCCCAAATTACTAAGATTTACTAAGATTTAGTAGGTCATCAATAATCAGTGACCACAAGAAGAGTGAGAGAACGGCTGAAACAGAGTTTTGGCCTAGTCTCACCTGAAAATGTAGAGATTTTAAGGTTTACGAGCATTGATCTAACCCAACGGCTAATGGGATAGTCAATACCCTTTTTGGACATGGTTTCCGAAATTTATTCATATCCGGTATACTCAAAGGCATTGCATTTATTGCAATCTCCTTTTGTCGGTATGCCTCTTTAATCTGTGTTACCAGAATTAGTAGAGCGCCTTCCGTGGATCTTTCTTTCCTTTTTGCATATTGGTTTGGCTGCAGATGTGAGATTATGTTGAGAAGGTCTCTCGATAAGTCTTTCCATGTCATACTTGTGGGTCGGTTAGATGTATGTAGTTCACTAGGTTTATCTGGTTTGGGGATAAAAACTATGTCTACTTCCTTGTTATGGAATGATATAGTTGAAGCTATATCAATAAGGCGGTCCACGAAGTCCACGTCTCTTCGAAGTCAGCGGCCTACCTGCTGTCCCTCAGCAGGAAAGACTGCAAGGCTGCTTACTGGCATCGTGACGGGGCACTACTTAAACTTAAATTAAATTAAATTAATTACACTAATTAAACTTAAATTAAAACTTAAAACTAAGGTTGGTTGGAGTGGTGAAGGAGAAAGGATTTGAGGTAGGGACTGGTGCGGTGGAAGTCAAACACGGTAAGGTTTAAGTTGATTTGACGTAGCATATGGGAGATTGGTTCGTTCGCGCCATAGGAGGTGTGGTGGGTTGGTAGATAGAAGAGTCGAGGGGTACGTAGATTACGAGGGTTAGTGTTGAGGAAAATGGAGTTATGAAGGGACGCGCATTCAACGTGACCTGAAAGGAATCGATGAATGAAGGGAAAGTCTCCTGCATCTCTGCGATCTTCAAGGGTGTTCAAGTTGATAAGGTTGAGACGGTTTTGATAGGGGGGCAGATTAAAAGGATCGTTCCAGGGCATACCTCGAAGAGCAAATCGAAGAAAACGGCGCTGAATGCCTTCAATTCTCGAGATATGAACACGATAATATGGGGACCATACTTGACTGGCGTACTCTAGGAGGGGGCGAACAAAGGTAATATAGAGGGACATGGTCACGTATGGGTTGGTGAATTCTTTGGGCCACCGTTTTACAAAATATAGTGAAGAGTTGGCTTTGAGGATTATCTCATCCATATGTAAATGGAAGTTGAGCTCGCTATCACACAAAATGCCGAGGTCACGAAGAGATTGTACGGAGGAGATAGGTTGGTTATGGAGAAGATAGAGTCGGGGAGGAGATTGGTTCCACTTATGTGAGAAGGTGATGGATTGGCATTTGGCGATATTAAGTTCCAAAGAATTTTTGAGGCACCAGATCGAAAAACTATCAAGATCTTGTTGAATGAGGAAAGCGTCATGGGGAGAGGAAATGGTTTTGAAAAATTTTGTATCGTCGGCGTAAAGGGAGACAGACGAGTGTTTGATGATCATATCGAGATCATTTATGGTTAATATAAAAAGAAGGGGACCGAGCTGGCTGCCTTGTGGAACTCCAGAGGTGGCCAAAAATGGAGCGAAGTGGGCTTACCTAAAACGAACACTGTAAAAACGGTTTTCGAGGTAAGAGGATATCCATTTTAAGAGTATGGGTTCAAAGCTGAGGGCAGACAATTTAAAGATGATTAACCGATGAGAGATTTGATCGAAGGCTTTGATAAAATCGGTTGCAACTACATCGACTTCATTGCCATTCTTTAGGGCAGAGAGGGCAAAAGATACGAATTCAACGAGATTTGTGATGGTTGACCAACCCTTTAGGAAGCCATGTTGTCTAGGGGAAATAAGTGATTTGCATTGGAAGCTTAAAGCTTCATACAAAATACTTGCGAAGAGTTTGTGCATATGGGAGAGTTTAGCGATGGGACGATAGTTGGTTATTCCATTCTTTGATCCTTTCTTGTGGATCGGGGTTATGAAGGAGGTTTTCTAAGCCTGAGAAAATTCTCCTAGTGGAAGGGATAGACCAAAGAGATTAGAAATGGAAAGGGAGGAAGTAAATTTCTTAAGAAATATGGCAGGGAGGCTATCTGGACCGGGTGGCAAATACGTTGACAATGGTGAGTGAATCGGTTGATGACCTGTTGTTGAAAGAGAGGGAAGGAGGGTAACCATCGGACTTTCTTTTGTAGTTAACAAATTGCACAAAGGACTTAGGGTCGATTATAAGGTTGACTTGCGCATGGTTTAGGTGGCGCTGGTAAAGGGAATCGTAAAGTTCGGCGAAGTGAAGATAAGCCAGTTGGAATAGTCGAAAAAGGATTTAGTACGCAGGAAAACAGCCCATAACTTATTTCTCTTACTTCGTAAGGAACGAAGCTGGCCATTATACCAGGGAGGACTAGTAGATGATGTTTTAAGGCGGGAAAACGGAACGTATATATATAGTTTTGTCTTTCGACCTATATCTCCTTTTGATCTGCATAGGACTATCATAATACTCAACAATTCTAATTCAACCACTCATAATAGCTATTCTAAGGTTTTTTTTATTTTTTTAAAGAAAATCGCACCATTTATTTCTATTGTTTTGGCACATATCTTTAACAAGAGTATCTTCAGTGGAACTCTTCCCAATAGTATGAAGATTGCTGAGGTAATACCTATCTCTAAGAAAGATGATAGGAAAATATTAAACAGTATAGGCCAGTATTTTCTAAAATCGTTGATAAAGTGGTCAAAAGCAGAATTATTGACTTTCTTGAGAAAATTTTGTTTTTCTCTCCCAATCAATATGGTTTTAGAGCTGGTATGTCGACGGAAGATGCACTCTTGCATTTTTGTAGTCATATATAAGACAGTTTAAATGACAAAAAATATACTGCTGCACTATACATAGACATAGCAAAGGCCTTCGATACCGTTGACCATGAGCTCTTATTAATCAAACTAGATAAGGCTGGCTTTAGAGGCTTTATGCTTGATTAGTTTGCGTCATACCTTAAGCACAGGAAACAATTGGTCAAGATTGATAAGACCTTCAGTGAGTGCCTCTATATTATAATAGGTGTTCCACAGGGCTCAGTATTGGGTACTATTTAATTTCTAATATTTATAAATACAATATTTAGCCTGGATTTCAAAAGTAACAAAACTGGATTTGCTGATGATATAGGATGTTCTTTTTCCTCTATCACGGCTCTGGACCTATTTGCTAACATTAACCTTGACTTGGAAGTCTTAAGGCATTGGTTTTGTATGCACAAACTGGTCATTAGCAAAAAACAAAAATTATGTTTTTTAAATTATCCAGACCGGATCTTTGTGTCCCTAACATCTGTTTTCATAGTTCTGATTGTACAAGTTTATATTATGTTAGTTCCCATACTTGTAGTGCTAATAAAAACATGGTAACTTTTTATGCAAGTAAGAGCTATTCTACTGAATGTTTTTTTATTGAAAATGTTAAAGTCTACAAATATCTGTAATTAAACATAGATAGTAGAATGAACTGGGTTACTCACACGTCCATATTGAGGAAATACCACCTTCATTATTTACCAAGTCAGCAAACCTTCATTATGTACCAACTTTGACAAATTTGCTCTAGTAAAGTCTTAGAAACTATGTACTATGGCTTAGTGCAATCGAAGTTACAGTTTGGACTAACGTGTTAGGGTGGCACTTATTTCAATAATCTACAACACTTAATTGTAACTCAGAAACACATCCTTAGAACCATATGGAAAAAACGCCGTGATGAACATAGCTTTGGTCTTTTCTGTTACTCAATCATACTTCCATTAAAACATTTATATTGCTACAAAGTTCTGAAAATTTTTTTCTTTAGAAGTGGTAATTTACTTAATCATATCCTCACTGCCTATGAACTTCGCAGTAATAATATTTTCCTGGCTAGTATTCGACCACATAATACTCAGATTTTTTTAAATTTTTATACAGCAGTGACACCCAGACTTTTTAATAGTTTAACCATTGAACTACGATGTATTAGAAATCCTATTATATTTAACAGTGAAGTTAAAAAATGGCTGCTTAATTTAGATTTTAATGAAGTCAATAATCTAATCAGAATTTGTTCATAATGAGTGTAGAACCAATCGTAAACTTCACTTACTCTATCTACTTTAGTAGTTTTTACTATCACCCCACAACCAACTTTTTAAAATCATATTGTATTATTATTGTATATAAATCGATGCATCCGCCACTAGTTTCTAAACTACAGGATGCATCTTCTATTCCTCAAAGAATATTAGTAAGAAGAACACTTAAAAACTTGTCTATTGACTAAATATAAATGTCCAAAATGAAATTATTATAAAATGCTAGTTTTTAAGTCAAAGTTGTTAATTGCTAATATGAATTCATTGAATAGAAT
This sequence comes from Volucella bombylans, assembly GCA_949129095.1. Lineage (NCBI taxonomy): Eukaryota > Metazoa > Arthropoda > Insecta > Diptera > Syrphidae > Volucella > Volucella bombylans. The sequence continues at coordinate 123,428,055 of OX422142.1, read as the reverse complement.
AAATTGAATTGAAATTGAAAAAAAAAATTTAAAAAATTTACACACATCGGGAAAAAAGATGCTTTATTTATTCTGAAACAACTTATGACTTCCCCAAAGAGAGCAACAAAGTTGGAAAAGGTATACAAAATAGTATAACAAGACAAGTGCTATCCTAAGTTATATCCTAGTTACAGCATCCCACAAAATGCAAAAAGTGACTGTTATCCGCCGACAAAATTCATATAAATTGACAAGATTACTTACGTACTTGCATGATGTCTTACGTAACCTAAGGCCAGACAAATGTAACTCTTTAGAACTGATTTGCAAGTAGGGTTGCGATGGATCAAAGCAGGCACAATTCAAGCAAAAAATGGCAAATGATGGCACAGATTTCAACATTTTTGAAAGCAGTTTTGTACCACTTCGGCTAGTATCTGGTCCAAAAAAAGGAAAAAACACTATGTCAAATTTCAACCCCATTTTCACCACAATATTTTCGTCCTATTAGGATCTCATTCGTTAAAGAGACTGTGGATATAATTCAAGAGGGTATGTGCAAAATGCAATCAACACTTTTAGTCCGGAAGGCAGCGACATTTTGAAGTGAATTATCGCACCCCGGCTGATATTTCCATAAATGGAAGCTCTTTTAGTACTGAATATAGAAATGCACTTCAGATGTCGCGTGACGGGTGGGTATGGTGGTGAGAGGGTGCGAAACGTGTGAAAAAACTTTAAAAAAGAACTTATTTTACACAGGCTAAAAATTAGAATACGTCTGGTTAACATTGTTTTATAATCATTTACCACCTTCATCTGGTATGCTGAGGGTGGATTCTACTTCAGCTGCGCATGTAAACAATCGCAAATTTTATGTTTTTTAAACTTATTTTAAACCGCGTGAAACTTAGACATACTCGTATGTTCATAATAGCTTCAATAAAACGAAAAAACACTTCAGCCGTTTTGATAAGGGTGGAAAAAGCTTCAGCTGGTGGCCTAAAGTTAGGGCGCGTCATTTGAGTTTGAACTCACCGCGCTACTTTCAATCCTGTAGCTGAACAATTTTGCACCCATTTCAATGCAGCTGAATCTTATTTTCCCAAAGATTATGCATTAGATTATTTATTAGCAAAAATAAGTTACCATGGATAAACATTAAGAAAAATACACAAAGCATGAAAATGATCCTATGAGATTCAAAAAATCTATAAAAAGAAATAAAATCCGGACATTTGCAAATTCCGTTGTGAAGAAAAAGTACAGATATCGGGAAAACTAGCTGAAGTGAAAATTTAAAGAGACATTTATTAAGAATTGGATTGGAAAAAACTTTAGATATCGATAAAGTATTATCTTATCCTTTAACTCAAATACCATTAGCTTTATGCCACGCCAACGGAATAATTTGTAAAACTAACAAATCTGTGTTGATGAAATTACGTTTGGTAACATTTCGCAAAAATTTCTGCATATGTTTACAAGTAATCAAGCAAATATTATTGTAATTACACTAATAACGCTAGACGGACAAAATACCTTTTTACTTTTAAATTCATTTATATTTCTTTTTTCCATATCTCTACTTACGTACTAGACAAAAATGCTTAAATCTAATTTAACAGCAACAGTTTCTGAATTTAGTTTAGTGGCTCTTACCGAGCGCTCTAAACTTAACGATATTACTAGAACTAATGTCTTTCGACCTTAAATCTATACTAGGACTTAGCTTATATAACCAACATATTTACAATAACGCTGATTATATGATTCTCTAAGAAAAATTATTATCAAAAAAACTTAGATGCTCTATCTTTTTTTTTAATTTTATTTAAAATTAAGCTACCTATCTACTTAACCTACCTATGCTACTTAATTTAACTTAACTATAATCCAGGTGGCGAGCACTCATTTTCTTTTGCTCCGAGTGGTCACCATCTCGATTGCGTTTTCGGGCGCCTGGCAGTAGTTATCATGGTGCACATGCACCTCCGGAACCTGACGGAGAACATCTAGCGTCGGTCAACTTTCGGAGGGACCCCTATATGATAACGAGCCTCTCCACGAAAACCCCCTAGCTAACCCTAATCTACTTATACCTACCCGTCGTAGATGAGCCGCTTTTCCCTCACACCGCGATGGTCAAACACACGAATCATTTCCATATAAGACGGCGCTACATTAAACCACACCGGACAACCGTAAGCGATGATCGGCCTGATTAGGGCCACGTAGCATATGACTTTCACTCTGGAATCAAGTTGACTGCTTTAAAACAGTGTTCTTGTCAGAGCTAAAGCCTTTTTGGCCCCAGCCAGACAAGCATCTATATGTTTGTCAAAATATAAATACTTATTAAGCCAGATACCAAGATATCTAACTGCGCTTCTCACCGCTAGTGGTAGTCCATGCTGTCCAATGATGGCCAAATTTCGCCAGTTATTTCTGGTATCCCAAGAGACCCTTCTCAATGGAGTTCTAAATAAGATTGTTTCTTTTGGAAATTAATTTTCAATTTCCAATCATCACAATACTCCTTAATATGGTCGAAGTCACGTTGAAAAAGGGTGTTAATGACTTCGATTTTTGGTCCTGATCTATACGCCACTAAATCATCTGCATACGCTATAGCGTGATTGAGGGTACCTATTAGATTACTCGTGTAAATATTTAACAGAATCGGAGAAATAACCGACCCCTGTTGTAAGCCATTTTTAATATTAAAAACTTTACTCGAAGTTACGTTGCCACCACATTTGACAACGAACTTCTTTCCCATATGTATGTATAACAAAGGTTTCTGCATGCCCTTTCTGGTTAGCTTGTAGAAAAGCCCCTCTAACCATACGGTGTCAAAGGCCTTCTCCAAGTCAACCAGACAAGCACCCGTACATTGGTTCTTGCCTCTGTTCCATTGCATGTCGGAGATCAGTTTTGACGCCGCATGAATTGTGTCGTGCCTCGCCCTAAAAACGAACTGATTGTCCGGTATTATATTGTTATACCCCACCCATTTTAACATCGCTCTGTTGACTACCTTTTCAAATACTTTGCCAATGTTCGGAAGTAGACTAATTGACCGAAGATTAACAGGGTTGGTCCTAATTTTATCCATTTTTGGGATAAAATTCCAATGCGCTGGATAATATCCATTATTGAGCGCATTGTTAAATAGCGTAGTGAAAATTTCCACTGCTTCCAGGGTTAGATGTCTCAATATGACGTTTGGGATACCGTCTACTCCCGCTGACTTTTTGTTCTTCAGTGACTCAAAGATGCACAGGAGCTCATCTTTTCGCACGAACAATTGACTCGCAGCTTGTCCATCGGCGACAATGACGTTTGCCGCGATTTCTTCATTAAACAGGATAAAACCGTTGTTCTCAGATCGCCAGTTATGCATTTCGTTGCGCAGATAGAAGTGATTTTTTTTTTTTTTTTTTTTTTATAATTATACGCGCGCCTAAGGGGTTGGATACCCTTTTACTGTTGCCAGGGCGCGGGCGGAAAGATAGAAGGAGGAGAAAGGAAAATTGTTTTTGTAGTGGTTTGAAACTCAGGTGTGTTTGGTTTCTATGTTTGCTCTCCAGGGGTGGGAGTCCGAATAGGACGGAGAGTTTTTCTTCACTCAGAGTGATTCGAGGTATAATTCCCAGTATTTTTTTCATTGCTTGAAACTCTTATAACAGCCAAATCTACGTGTCAGTGTTATGCCTTCACACGCAGAATTTTTTTGTCTGAGTTCCAATTATACAATGAAAAACTGATTTTGCCATGGGCAGGATTCGAACCTGGGCCCTCCGAGTGAGAAGCGTTAGCTACTACCACTACACCACAGCCACCTGTTTTCACCCGTAAGTCCTGTTTTCAATATCGTGGTTACGGTAAACTGGATTGTTCACAGTATGCACGGTTTCAAAATAGTCGTCTAGCAACTCGACTTTCTCCTGTGGGTCTTCGACCACAAAGACACCGTCTCCTGATTCGACACTTTCTGGACTTATACCGGCGGTCAGTAATAGCTCTCTGTTTTCTGTCGTCTGTGTGATTCTAACACATTGGATGTCATTGTGATCTTTCCGCCTTAACAATTTATTTATCTGCGGAAACATATTCGGGCTACTGGATTTTATAGCCCGAATTTTATTGCACCAATACATTTTAATGAAATTTTCTTTTATTAATTGTTTCAGGTTTTTTATCACTGACTTTAGTGTTCTTATTTCAGTATTATTCCTGTCAGTAAACCGTCTGTATAGCTGTTTTGCGTATAGTGCGTCGATTGTGGGAGTTCGGTACTTATTAGTCTGATTGTCTTCGGAGTGCTGTATCCGAGGGATAGTTTGCTCCATAGTTTGTTTAATTACAATGTCCATTTTTGTTAAATGTCGGTCAATCTCGTCGTTTGTCAGATTTCTGTTATTCGGAGGATCGATCCCGCTTGAACGCAAGTTACGCTTCAGGGTTTTGCCGAAGTGTGACCACCTTACTTTACGGTAACCGTGTGAGAACACGTGATCATATTGTTCCAGCAGTTTTACTCGTTATGGATCTGTACTGTGGCGGCGAGTCTGTAGTGGTCGCTATCGTACTCAAGCGCTCGCAAACAGTTCCTAGTGGGTCATTCTATGTTCGTCAGTTCTATCCTATTGTCTATTAATGCCAAGTCCAAAAAGGAACCAGCAGATGGGAAAGAGGGGGTATCCGTCGCTTACATCTCGAGTTTGTACTCAATCCTATGTAAACACCACCAGTTAAATAACTAGTTGCCCCTGGTATTTGATTGATTATTTCCCCATGCTACATATGCTAAAAATACCACATAAGATCTCCGGCCAAAAAGTAAAAATTTTCTTCCGAATGTAGCCGCAGAGAACGAAAAAGTTTTTCGAGCTCTGTTACAAATTGAGTGGGAAGAAGTGCTTCAGGTGCCTAAAGCAACACCACATACAACCTTCTTTCACTACGAAAACGAATGCATACGATGCACGCTTCCAACACCTGGAACCCATGCACGACCCTGCTATACATGATTTTATGGCGCAAGCCTTTACGTAAAAGTACACCAACCCCACCCCCTCTTGTGGAGTTAGGCCGAACTCTTCTATAAATATTGTAACCACTGTAGCCAATTTTGTAATTCTGGTTAGGCTTCTAACATCTGGGCACTCGCTTACCAACAAGTTAAAAAGATTGATCCTTCTCTCGATTCTGATCAGTGAGTTAACATTCACTGTAAGGATCTTCAGATTTACCTCATTCAGCGTATCAAATAGTGTCGAATAGATAAGGTCTATTCGAGCTGCTTGTTCATTGAGTTGTTTCTGGAAGTGATCGATCTTTGCATGCAGTGACAGAAGGATCGCTTTCAGATCCAGATCCGCGCGAACCTTCTTTTTCAGCTCCTGGAACCTAGGACAACCCCTGAAATTGGCAGGATGTCCCGAGTTCCTGCAGAGTACGCAGAAGAGTTAACTCCTATCCTCTACCTTATCATTAACTAGTGCAGACTCTCCATTTTTGTGGTTCTTATCGCACTTCACGCATCTGAACTGCATGTTACAGTTAGCTGTGGCGTGCCCGAGCCTCTGCCAGCGCATACATTGTAGTACGCGATCTACCCTTTTTAATTTTTCCTAACTAACAGAATGATAGTAAAGAAACTTGATACTTAGTAAACTATCAATTTTGCTGTTGGGAGTTAGCTGCACTAAAAAGAATGGTAATTTTCGGTTACCACCCCTTGCCACAGCCGTGGTAAACGGTCTTCGCTCTCAAACCTCTTAAGCTCTGTTTCGAGCTCTTCTGTATTTATTGAAACCCTTCAATGCCTTTCAACAGCACCGTCTGTAATTTTTCACTTTTAGGAGTGTATGTGAAATATTCGGCTTCTGCCTTACCTAGGGCGGTGCGTACTTTTTTATGTTCCTCCATGCTACTACATATTATAATGTGCTTGTTAGCATTCAATCTTTTTACGTAAAAATCCTTACTTACTAATCTACATAACCTTATGCTATCATTTATTTCTAAATCACTTACGTTAATTGGTGGTACTTTTTCTCTCTTTCTATGTTGTTGCTTCTGTGGCTGTGGCTGTTGTTGTTGTTTCTGTTGTCGAGGCCATTGTTGTTGCTCCTTCGTTTGTTGTTGTTGCTGTTGTTGTTCCTGTTGTTTCACTGTCCTGTTTGATTTTGTTTTTGCAACTGTATGTTGTTTTGCACAGGTTTCTGTTGTTGTTGCAATTGTTTCTGTGTTTGTTGCTGAGGCAATTCTTGTTGTTTTTGTTGCTCTGGTTGTCTTTTCTGTCGCAACTTATCCGTTTTTGCTATCAGTTCTTTAATCAGCTTATCGAGCTCTCTAGCTTCCTCGTCCCCCTCGTCATCTGATGCGGCACCCTGCTCGACTGTCGATAGTTCTTTGAACGAATTGCCTTCTCCGATATATCGGCCTTCACCCCCTTCTGATTCGTAGGAGTAGCTGAGACCATTATCTTCTTCTGTTTCTGCTGCTGATACGGCTAAACTAAGTGCCAGTTTTCCCTCTTTTGTCGGCCTTTTTGCCGATGGATTGAATTTTGGCATCACTTTCCTTCTTCTTTTTTCCATCTTGGATGCCTCGGATGATGTTTCCGCTGTGGTTGTTGTAGCCGACGGCTGCTGATTTTCATTTATTCTCGTCACTCTTTTGGGCAACGATTGATTTTGCGGGATCTCCGGCTAACCGGAGTCCATTGCTTTATTGTCTTTTGGCACCCGTTTCACTATTAGTTTTTTTCGTTTATGAAAGAAAAAAAAGACTATTCGTATCCGCGATGGATTTGAACCTAGGTCTTCCAATCCTGAACTCAGTAACCACTCCACTGAGCCAAATAACGATTTCAGACTCCTTCACTTAGATCCTTTCTTAAACCGCTTGCACTTGCTAACACCACTAATAAATCAACTTTCCTCACTGAGAGTTCGGAAGCGACTGTGATCGACAAAATACCCCTATGTGCTATGGAGCGAAATAACCACTGAGACCAAAATCTATCTTTCTCTCTTTGTCCCATTTTCCTAAAAACTTTAAGTGTAGTCATATCCACTGGAGTGTAGAATTTGAATAAAAATGCATTCTACATCGGTCACCCTATGTGTAATATTGTAAGCCTCATCGCAAATAGTTTACTTCTATAAAGGATTAATTCCTTCTGCACACATAGCGCCGACGTACGTAAGCGCCTCACGTCTGATCAAAAAACTGACTTCTAAATATTCCACTTTAAACTAAGTTGGAAAAATTCTGTAATTTGAAAGGATTGAAGCACAAAGAACAAAGAAGAAGCTTATTCAAATTCCGAAGACGGCCTTTTATAAAAAGGTAGAAATACAATACTCAATAAAACCAGTAAACTGCTTACAGTCCTTACAATGGCCAGTGCGAAAACACTCCGAAGATCTGACCTTCGAATCGAAACCTGAGACTCTCTGTCTGATACAAAAAGGTATAATCTATCTGCAGGCAACTCTGAAGAAAATCTTCACTGCTAGTCTGATAGACAGTAAGATTAACCATCGAACCAAAAATCGGAAAAGATAATTGCAACTGACTTTATTCACTTTGAAGGCCATGGTGAAAATGATTGACGGGCTCATAATTGCTTTGCGAATGAGTTGGGAATTTTAATTTGCATCGAAGGTGTTTTCGACAACGAAATTTTCGATGGGATGTGTAACTCGGCCGAGGAACCTGAACCTGGGGAACAAATAGGAACCTGATTGCGGCTAATATACGATGGCGTTGGTAAACAGGGGTTGTGCGTAGGACTGAGTTCTTTCCCTACTGCTACCATGTATGTTTAACAATCCCAATAGTTCTAACGTCCACGCTTAGACAGCGAAGATTTTGTAGCTGTAATTTTTTCGAGAAAGAGGAAGTCAACTTATCTAGCGTTTCAAGGAATTGCCATCCATTTCTTCAAAGGTATCGTCCTGGATAATATACTTATTTGTATTAAACATGTCATGTCGGAATCCTCCAAAGCGATTCCGGTACTCTAGAGAAACTTCCGAAAAGGCATGGAACCTTTCAACAAGGAGGATCCTCTAGAAATATACGGCTATGATAAGACCAATTATACCCTAAGAGTCTGTCTTATTCCACCACACGCTTTCACAAAAATGAGCTACTGTTGCTCCTACTCAACTCCAAAGACGGTCTCAGCTACATGCGGGCTTTTCCTAGCTCTGCTGTAGACGCACTGATGAATTTCTTTATCCTTCATATCCAAATCCCGGACTGCACTCTCAATAGTATCTTTCGTTTAAAAGAAGTGATCTTTTGAACAACACGCACTTGAGTTTAGTTGGCCATACGCTCCTACCTTCTACTGGCTCTGGTGTTATGGACGTGCAATATGATACAATGACACCAGAGCCCGTGTTGCTGCAAAAATATGAAATCGATTTTCCTTGTGTCCATGAATAGTTTCGCCCAGAATCTAAGCCAAAAACCAATGTAGTCGGGTCTTAAAGAATTACTCCAAAACCGGTTTAAAATAGATCTAACAACGTTAGATTTTATTCCTTGTTGGGAGAACTTATATCAATCTTTCAAGCGGAGATATACACAATCCTCATGGCAATTAACTATATTGCGAAGAATCAGTAGACGTAAAAGTGTTCTAAATACGCAACGTGAATTTCGTCGTGAAGATGGTCGTAATCATGGCTTCAGTGTGCAGGCAATTCGTCACACCGTGGAAAAGTTTAAGCGTGAGTACACTCTTTTGTATCTTGAGCCACCAACCAGATAGAGATTGGTGCAATGAAGTGAAGTGAAGAAGATCCAAAAATGTTGATTCAGTTGAAGCGGGCATCGCCACATAGTCAACCCGCCTTATTTTGCGGTTGGATTTCTGCCTACATCCATATAAGATTGTGCTGACGCAAGAATTGAAGCCAGACGACCATAGACAACGACGTGAGTTCGCTAATTGGGCGCTGGAACCACAAAGATTGGGATGTTGGGTGAGGTTTTTGGCATGGCGGCACCATCGTACTTTTTTTTTTCGAAATGAGGAAGAAGACACCGTTACCGTCGATGGTCTCAGGTATAGAGCGACGCTAATTGATTTTCTGTGGTCAAATCTCGAACACATCGATATATCCGAGCTGTGGTTCCAACAAGACGGCGCTACAAGCGCTCGAAGTTGAGAAGGAGAAATTTGGCGACTGGGTCATCTCACGGCGAGCGTTCGTCAATTTTCCACCGCGATCATGCAATTTGACACCACTTGATTATTTTCTCTGAGGCGTCCTTAGTCCACGCTAACAAGCCAACCACTTTGGATGAGCTCGAGGCCAACATTCGACACGCTATTGCCAGAATAACGCCGCACATATTGGACCGAGTCACTAGAACTTTGACTGCCCACTTGAAGCACTGCCAGCGAAACCGAGGTGGCCATTTAAATGATGTGCTGTTCCCCACATAATAGCATAAAAGTAGCTTCAAAATAAAGCCAGAATGTATTTTATATCTCTCACCATTGTTGTTTTATTTAAAAAATTTTTCCTATCGTTCTTATCTGGTCACCCTTTACTTGTAAAAACCGAAATTACTTTCTTACCAACCCAATATTAGGAAAGACTATAGACTGGGCTAGAGCATTAGTAGCATACCATCCTGCGACGCTTCTTGTAAGAATGGCAACGACACCGCGGAATACTATGTTTGTCCGGCCTATTTTCCATTAAGTGCGTGTAGACTGTTTATCAATGATACTTACCTACTTACTTAGGTCCTCGGAGCTATTAAGTATATTAGGTTCCCTTTACTAGGCATAGGGCCACCACTACTTCTACGCGCCATCGTGTACGGTTTCTGGAGATCTATCTCAGTTCTCTCCAACTCTTCCCCATTTGTCCTGATTCCTCTTGGACCATTCTTCGCCAAGTACTTCTAGGTCGACCCACTCGTCTGCCTTTCCGCGGAGATGGTTCCATTGCATCGCTCGTCACCTTTACGAAGCGTATGCCCAATCCACTGCCACTTATGTCTTCGTAGGACAGAGCCAATGGGTTACTGACCTGTTCTCCAATGAAGTTCATCATTAGAGATACCGTTGGGCCAGAAAATCCTCAAAATCCTATAAGGAAGCACGGTTTCAACATTGGAGCAGAACAGTCGTAGCTTGGTCTTTAGGCTGACAGAGTTGTTTCTCCATATTTTCACATATGCTATAGCTTCCATAGATGTTGCATGCCGAAGCAAAAAATCTAACCACTTTTCCATTCAATGGACGTACCCGTACGTCCCAGTTCGATCGAACGAGAGTGAATCATACTCAGACATGTGTTTTGTATTACCAAGTTGCGTGTTCTGTTTGTTGGATAGAAGTTTTCCGTTTTTCGCAAAGTAATTTTTTTAAATCAAATTTGAATGATAATAAACATTATATTTGAGAACCGTAGGAAGGTCAAACCAGAATGCGCTCTCTTTAATGTTGTGTTTATTGAATAGTTGTGTCATCGACCGAATGCCGCTTAAAGACACGGTCCATCGTCCGCGACATTATCCGCAGATCTAACAAACCACAATTAATTTGGAGTTGTGCTTTCCAAAATCTCGCCAACACGTACAGCCAAGAAGGATGGGAACTGGAACTTGGACGAGCTGATCCATGAGAGAACCGTCTTAGAGTCAGACAGAGACATTACCTTGTCCGGATTGATGGTGTGGTTCTTCTTCACAGTTTCCGCAATCCGTTTTTTCCTTCTATTACATTATGTGCGCACATTCACTTAACGTCAAATTGTTCGAGAAGAATTGTTCACGTTAGGATTTTGAAGAATAAGTTTTTCTTTGTCACAAGCCACCACCACGTTGAGCCGCAGCAAGATTTGAAGTCTTACCAATAAATAAAATCATTTGTACCAAGTTTTGGCGATATTATTTTGGAAAGAGAATCTTACTGTTCCTGCGGGCCAACATAATTTTATTTATTGAAGAGTGATTGTGTTGTATTAACAATGTCCACAGACGCAGAGCGGAGCTGTGCTCAAGCTAGTTGCCAATTGCCCGATGACGACGACCTGGTTTCGTGCGAAACGTGTTTTGGTGGCACTACGCATGTGTGGGGTTTAACCCTACTTTATTTGACACCGCCACCCCTTGGTTTTGCCAGTTGAAGGATTGCGTTCCTGTTGGTCAAAGGGACGATACTATCGCCAAGAATACCGATGCCGATGTGTTAGCTTCAGTTGACGATCTAATTGAAGCGGCAAAGGTGGCCGAGTCAGCTGTAGAGGAAAGAGACGGGGAAATCGCCACCCTAAGGGATCAAATGGAAAGGCTTCGCACTCAGTTGGTAGCAGCATCTTCAGCTTCAGTTCAGCAAGTTAGGGTTAATGCTCAGGCGACAGAAGCAGAGAGGCTCACTAGCACCAGACTGGAAGCTATTCGTAAGATCAAGTGCAGACAATGGGAAATTTTGGTAAGTTCTTCTAACGCTACTCATTCCACTCCAACGTACGTCAAGCCTGACCACCAGAAGAGCCCCCCGGACCATTCGCGCCATCAGTCAGACATGACGAATTTATTAACCATACTTAATCGCAACCAGGTTCAGGAGCTGCCGTCCTTTTCTGGTAATGACAAGAGGGAATGGCCCTATTTTGAGTCTGTGTTTAAATCGACCACGTTGGAGGGGCGATACAGCGGAATGGAAAACGTTGGACGTTTACGAAAGGCTCTGAAGGGAGAAGCATATCATCTCGTAAGCGATCGCTTAAGGTATGCAACGGATTTTATTCCTATCATGGATTCACTGCGCGCAATCTATGGCCTTCTGAAGCTGCCAGCTTTGAGTTCCAACAGTGATTTTAGGCTTCGTCAGTGGGCTGTGACTTTGAACGGTTTCGTTGCAGATATCAGGGCTATGGGATTGGAAGCGGAGTTCGTCAACAACTATGTTTTAACCGATCTCGCAGGAAAATTATATTCTGGTTTGTATCACGAATGGCAGAAGCACAAATCGATGAAGATTTGTACGACCCTTGAAGATTTTGCAGTTTTTCTCACCGACAAGCTTCTTGATTTGCCGCCGGAGTTATCGGAGCTTTCAAAACACACATTATGTGAAAGGACTACTAGCAGCTCCAGTTTGTCCCGTAGGGTGCTGACTCATCATCCAATAACCTCCAGTGGTGTTTGCATTAAGTGTTCAGATCCGCAACATGTTTTAAGTGACTGCAGGGAATTTAAGGCCTTGCCTGCAGATCAAAGACTCACTTTCGCCAAGGACAAGGGTATTTGTTTCAGGTGTTTGGACTCAACTCCTCATAATTGGAGGGGGTGCTCCCGAGACAAATCATGCGGAGTTGGAGGTTGTCCGAAACGCCATCATAAATTACTTCACTCGTCAGATTCCAGTTCATCTTTGAATACATCTGCCCAACCGTATGTTCCACAACCGCAGTTTCATTCAGCGCATGTAGGAGCTAAGATGCCAATACTTTTTAAAGTCGTTCCTATTCTCTTACATGGGAATAATGGGAAGATAGTGGACACTTTCGCCTTTCTGGACGATGGTTCTTCGATTACGATGATTGAGAGAGAGGTTTTCGATGAACTCGAGTTAGAGGGACAGCCGGAACAGCTAACTCTCCAGTGGACGAAGGAGGTCTTGAGGGTTGAGGACTCAGTTCGTACCAACTTACATATTTCGGCGGTGAATAAGCTTAAACGATACATGCTAAGGGACATATACACGGTGAAAAATCTAGGGTTGCCGTACCAGGATATAGACACTTCGGCTTTAAAGGAGATGTTCCCTCACCTCAGAGGCTTGCCGTTGCCGAATCTTCGCGATGCGAAACCAAAAATTTTGCTTGGGATAGATCAGGTCAAGTTTTTAGTTGGACGAGGCCAACGGTCTGGGAAAGACGAAGATCCACATGCTCTTAAGACTCTTCTCGGCTGAACCGTTTTCGGAAATTCAGGTTCTAAGTCCAACGTCTCTTGTGTGAACCCACCAAAAGGATTTTCAAGATTATTTTTCCACGACAGTATTAAGGAGGATGAAGAACTACACAATCTGGTCCAGCGGCATTTCACAACTGAAGAATTTGGAGTGCGACCTCCCAGGGGAAACTTCGTTTGTCAGGCAGACATCCGGGCCAAGAATGTCATGGAGCAGACCCTGCGTAAAGTTGGAGATCAGTACGAGATCGGGTTGCTGTGGAGTTCGGATAAAGTTACACTTCCGGACAGCTATCCTATGGCGGTAAGACGTCTTGAGATATTAGAGAGGTCGTTGTTGAAGAATCCTGACTTGCTTGAGTGGAAGAGACGACATATGTGTGTTGACAAGGGCTATGCAAGGATCGCGTCAGAGGAGGAGTTAAAGCGCGATTATGCAAGAATTTGGTATGCCCCAACGTTTATTGTGCTAAAGCAGAATAAGGTATCTCTAAAACCCAGGGTTGTAGCAGATTTTGCCGCGAAGGTCAATGGAGTTTCTCTGAACTCGCATTTGCTTAAGGGTCCAGATAACCTCGTACCACTACATGCTGGGCTTTTTAAATTCCGGGAGCGACAAGTTGCAGTGAATGCAGACGTTCGAGAAATGTTTCATCGTATCAGGATCAGCGAAGCAGACCAACAGTGCCAGCGAGTTCTCTGGAGAGACGGTGATACTTCTCGGAAGCCGTCAGTCTACATATCCCAAGTGATGATGTTTGGTCCTCGCTGCTTCCCCACAGCCGCGCAGTTTGTTAAGAATCACCATGCCAATCTTTTTAGGGACAGTTGCCCGGAAGCAGCCGATGGGCTTGTTAACCGTACCTACTGCGACGACTACTTTAACAGCCACGACACGGTTGAGAGAGCTGTGGCTATGAGTAGAGACGCCATCCAAATCTGCAAGTCAATGAACTTTGATTTGGTGGGTTTCCAATCAAACAGTCGAACCTTCTTAGACCAGATGCCAGAAGCCAACGTTGAACCAAAACTTGTCAGTATTGACCCCAATGAGTCCGAAAGTTATGTCACCAAGATATTGGGAATGTATTGGCATCCATCGTCCGATTTTTTGATTTACAAGTTGTCAGGCCACGAGTTTTTAAAGAAGATGTTGGACCCAGGATCAGATGTTACGAAGAGAGAGATTCTAAGGACTACCATGAGAATTTTCGATCCCCTTGGTCTCATTTCTTGTTTTATTATTCGAGGACGAGTTATCCTGCAGGAGATCTGGAGCGAAGGACTCGGATGGGATGAGCCCATCGGATGGGAGTTTTAAAGGATCAGTGGTTGGATTTTTTGAAGTCTTTAAGGGGAATAGAGGAAGTAAAGATCCCACGCTTTTACGTCCACGATACGTCACCCGAAGATTCAAGAATTACCCTGATTGTTTTCGTAGACGCTTCGGAGAAAGCCTAAATTCCTAAATTCTTGGTGAATTTGCATCAGGAAAACAGTTTTTTATGGAATTTTTGACATGTTGTAGCCAAGGTTTCGCGCAAGATGGTTCTCGGCGGTCAGAGTTCTAGCCCTGATACTTCGATTCAGAGACATTTTAAGAAGGAAGAACACTAATAAGGAAGGTTTTGTTACTCCGGCTGAAATCGCTCGTGCAAAGAACTGGTTGTTCAGAAAAATCCAAGGAGAGGCTTTCCCAAATGAGCTAACGAATCTGGAAGCAGGACGCGGTTTGAGATCCACGATCCCACTTCCAAAATTGTCTCCAATTATTGATGAGGAGTGGAACCATGCGGCTGAGCTCAAGAGCGCAGGGAGCGAATATATCTCACGCTGCACGTAATCCGGCGATACTTCCAAAGAACCACCCGTTAGTGGACTTACTGATACAGCATCACCATGAAGTTGGATTGAAAGCATCTGTGGTACAGTAAACCGAATCAAGTCGAGATGTTTTATGTGCAAGAGGCTGAAGGCGAGACCAGTAATGTCACTAATGGGTCAACTTCCTGAAGGCCGACTAGCCTTCAACTTAAGACCGTTCACTCATGTTGGGGTCGATTGCTTCGGCCCGATGTGTGTTAAGTTTGGCAGAGGTACAACTAAGCGATATGGAATGATTTTCAGCTGCTTGACGTTTAGGGCTGTGCATATAGAGCTGCTCCAAGACCTTATTTGGACCAATGTACCATGGCTGTTCGTCGATTTCTCATAAACCGCGTTGTCACCCGATTCATCTACAGCGACAATGGTCTTAACTTCGTTGGCACGAAAAATGGTTTAGAGAAGGACGTAAAGGAAATGGAGGTCGCATTTGGTGAGTACTGCTCAAAATACGAGGAAATTCTTTGGCGTTTCATTCCAGCGTATTCTCCGTGGATGGGCGGGACATGGGAACGTCTGATCAGGTCCATCAAGATTAGTGTGGAATTCGTTCTAAGAGGTGTGACGCCTCTGGAAGACGTTTTCCTAAACGCTTTAATTGAAGCACAAGGTCAGATTAATAGACGACCGCTGACTCACATTCCTGTTGACCCAAAAGACCCAATGCCACTCACGCTTAATTCAATACTCTTTGGCGAGGCCGATCGAGATGTGACAGCGCCTGGAGTTTTTGTTGAGCAAGATCAGTGGAGCAGATTGTATACGAACACTTGATGAAAGAGTTTTCAAGACGCTGGTATACCGAGTATCTTCCGGAGATAACGAGACGATCCAAATGGAACAAGAAAACGAAACCGGTGGAAGTTGGAAGTATAGTCCTAGTGGTGAAACCGAATGAAATTTGTGCAGCGTGGAAGCTTTGGAGAGTCAGTAACGTGTACTCAGGTCCGGATGGGGTGGTCAGGACGGCAGATGTACGGGTTGCGAATGGACTTTTAATGAAGAAAAGGTCGGTTGGAAGGCTTGCTGTGTTGGATTTGGTGTCTTCAACTTAGGATTTCAGACGGGCCCGGGAATGTCAACTAGCGAAAGAATATAACCTATAAAATTGTGCTGGCAACGTGGTGCGTGAGTGAATTTGTTTTTTCCTTCTATTACATTATTTGCGCACATTCATTCAAATTGTTCGAGAAGAATTGTTCACGTTAGGATTTTGAAGAATAAGTTTTTCTTTGTCACAAGCCACGTTGAGCCGCAGCAACAGTTGTTTTACGTTTTGAATTTTTTGAATTTTGGATGCTATGTTTTTTTCTATTTTCCACTAACAATTCTTCCGTAATAGAACGAGGAGAGCAAGGTATAGAAGGTCCTTACGATGCTCATAGCAAAGACTTTTTTCATCAAACCATTTCGGATCTCTAGTATTTGTTATCCTTATGCATTCCAAGGCCATTGTCTCTCCTATATTTCTTTCTTGTGGACGTTCTCTAAAAATTCTATTAAATACTTTGAAGTGAACTTTACAAACGTTAAAAAATTCATTAGTTGGTACCTTCAGACTTCCAAAGTCACTTCTTTGAGAATAATATTTTGCAAAGATGAAAAATTCCGAAGGACATGTTATTTTTTCATCAGTTTTTAAAAATAGTTTGGAACAATTTAAACATTTGTTCCTTAAAAGCATTTTAAAAGCAAGATATCCAGTAAAATATCGGATTTCTGTTGTTTCTAACGTGATTTTAGTTTCAATTTCTATATCACAAATGACTTTTTCGTACAGAGTTTCATCGCATACGATTTTCTTACGATCTTAAGCAATGAAGAAGTTTTTGGAATATTAGTTTGAGTCGGGGATAAGTCTACGTTTAAAAATTCTACATCATCATCATCATCACAGTTACTGAAAGGAGAAAAATTAATACGATTTGACGAAAGAATTTTCGACATCAAAGCATTAAATTCGTAAACAGACCTATTTTGGTTGTAACCACTTTTGATGCGAATAATAGAAAATAAATTTGCTAATACGTCTTGATGAATTCTCTTTGTTAGTAAATAATCCACGTTCGCATATAGGCCATTGCTTATATCATGACAAAGTAAGACGACCCCGTTTATAGTTAGTTCCAAACCATTTTTGTATATCTTTTAAGTAAGACAAAAATTGTTTCAACTCATTATAAGCTGTATTCTGTAGCTGAACTCCCCGCCTTAAACATTCTTGTCATAATGTTAACCACTATCAATGCAGTTAAATACATTTTAGTACGAACTCTTTCGTTGCTACAGCTTTATTAGAGCTTTCTTTTAAGCAATTAAGTTCAAAAGCAGTTTGAATCGATGCCGCAGTTGTCCGGCTAAATATTTGCGTTGCAAGGTGAACATGCATTTTTTCTAAGGCATTTGGTGCTATATAAAAGCTTCTAAATTTTAAACATGTCTTAGCTACGTTGTCAACTTCCAAATTGTATAAGGAAGGAACAGCATCCGCCTTAAGATATTTTTTTCCTACAAACTCGGGACAAAAATGAAATCCACAAACAAAGTATTTGCCTTCATTTTTAAAACCACATGCCTTCATCCACAAATTATTTAAAATTTCATTTTTTTCCCTAAAAGGACATTTAAAAATTTTCAAGTCAGGGTAATTCCTTTTAGTTTCCCTACGAACAGAACAAGAAACTCCAGATAATCTCTTGTCACCCATTGCTATCGAAAAATAAACTGCAAAATGTTATAAATCTGAAAAATTACCGCTGACAAAATTTACTAAGAAAAATTGTTCAGTCACATACTCGTAAATAAACATCCAAATCGGTCGAGAGTCGACAGCGAATGAGGTAAAGCAACTACACAGCCAGCGAGCGCGCCGCGCAGCTCCATGAACTGTGGTTGTTTTATGTATGAAGATAGGGGTTGAAAACAGAAACCACAGAAACATCTGCTCGGCGCGGCGCATTCCTGCTCGTCGGCTGTACACACAATACAACGCATACGATCCCAAGAATTGACCTCGGTTTTATAATACATTTTGATCATACAAATTGTTTACAACTTGAAGTTCGAAGTAAAAACAGGCAATTAAAAACTGGTTAGATTTTTTCCTTCGGCGTGCAATATCTATGTAAACTATAGCATCTGTGATATTTTGGACATCATTCCGACCGCAACCTTTGCTTTCCCGATTCAGCTAGTTCGGTCCCGCCATCAGTAGAACAGTACTCCCAAGATATAAATAGAAAATTCTCTACCATCTCGGCTGGTTGTCCAGGAATCTCTACTTGGTGAGATGAGGAAGTTCCAAGGCAGATACTTTTTACTTTTTGTTTCTGCGTATTGATCTTTAGCCCAACGATTTCAGATTCTCTCTCCACCATTGTTGTCATTTGATGTGATGCTTGATCACTTATCACCAACAGGAACAGTACAGGAACATTAAATTTCAAACTTGAAAACTTTGGATTTCAAACCCCTCTAAAAACTTTCCTTTATGCAGAACGTGGCATTTGGATCCATACTATGTAACCTTGATAATAGCAATCAATTTATCTGGGAAGCCGTCTATGAACGATGTCAATGAACAGCAGGTGAAATGGTGATCGGTATTGATGTGGTTCACACAGGAAGATTCAGTGCGGAATCCTGCTTATACGGCGTCGAGTGTGTCTTCGATGTTGTTGGGGCTACACGTAAGAGCTCTGCGGGAATACCGTTAACTCCAACCGCTTTGTTGGTATTTAGTGCTTTGATTGCGGTAAAGATTTCTTCTGTACTGTGGGATACAGTGCGTATTCGGGAATTTGTTACTACGGACGTGCCATTGGGTGTGTGGTTAACTTCACTGACGAAAACGCGGTTTGAAACCACAGAAAAGTGCTCCTTCCACCTTTTGAGCTGTTCCTCATCCGAAACTGGCAGAGATCTTTCCGTGTCTTTTACCAAGTGTTATTTAGAGCTTTGGACACCTGTGAGCTCTTTGGTAATTCTGGAGACGGTCCTACTGTCACATCTATTAGCGGCCAATGCATTGATATAGTTATGCTTATCACGTCGCACTCTACGGTGAACTTCTCTCGTCTTCATGCGATACGCAGACTCTAGCTCGTTGCTCCCTGCTGCTGGAGTATCTGCGATGCGAGCTTTGAGGTGTTTTCTTTCTTCTATTCTAGCCCAAGTTTCTTCGGAAAGCCAAGCACTGTTTCTTAATTACGACATACCAACTATACTTTGAGCACCGGATATGAAGACATTTTTCATAGCACACCAATGGTTTTCGATGGAGGTGGGTTGCTACTGATTGCTCTCAATCCTTGTGAAAGGTGGCCCCCTAGTTGTTGATTGACTGCGTGGTCATTTAGTTTATCGGTATTAAACTTAGGCATTTGGGTGTTTTCTTAGGATTTCCGAACTGCAGCTGTACGTAATCTTACGGTAAAAATCATCAGATGGTGGTCCCGGTTAATTCCCATATCTGCAATCCTTCTCTTACGAACGTTCTGGAGACTGCTTCTAAATCGCCGGGTGATCGCGAAGTGATCAATTTGGTTTGAAGTTGCTTGTCTGTCCTCCCTCCTTTTACAAGGCTGTTGGTGTTGCAAAAATTGCCGTTGTGGTCATCAACACCATGCCTTCCCATAATATGCCTGAGTCCATTGCCAACCTTGGAATTCAAGTCTCCCCAGCACTCAACCGTTTATTAAAGGCCTCCTTCTCCTCGATAGACGAGAGCTCCGTTGGGGCGTAACACTGTATGATGGTGACAGGACGTATTCTAGTCCGGAACCTGGCTTACAGGGTCCTGTCGTATAAAGGCTCCCAGGAAATTAAGGTGCCTTTCCAGAGTAGAGTAGTACGTTCAGTGTTACGAGTTGGAGACTTAAACTTCTTCCAGCTCAACCATCTAACTTCACTAAACTCTAAGGTATCAGGCTATTTTGAGGATCTTCACTTCCGAAAAGATGCATTTACTAATTTTTCTACGAAAGACTGAACGATTTCAGCAAAAGGAACAACGAGTTCAATGGACTAGTTCTTTGTCTGAAATCCGACAATGAAATCAAGTTAATATTCCATTATTGCTTAGAAGAGAAAATGAAGGCATCCTGTTGAACAGGTGATCCTATCTTACACTCAACGGCTACAGACTAATATTCAAATAAAACAATTAAATTATCTAAGAGAATAATTCTTTATTTAAGATAAAATTTTAAAATTATTTTCTTAAAATTTTATTTGTCTTAAAAGGCGAAAAAGAAAAGAAAAAAAATACATAAGTACTCGCATGTACGAGTACATATGATACAGATCTCTACTTAAAGTTTTTTTTTTTTCAATTTACATTTCATATGCTGTAGTTCAATATATTATGTAGGCTAAGAATTACAATTATTCGTTAAAGATAATGTTTTCTTCATCACTAAATATGTATAGAATATATTTTCTTTGAATGTATATTTCTCTAAGAGGTGTTGTACACAGATCACTCGAAAAATATAGTCTATCTTTTCACAAAATGGCATGAGTTATGTCACTCAAGCACTTTATTCCTTACCACAATTCCTTTCCTAAGTAAATTTTCCTTTTTAATTTTTGTTAAGTAAAATTTGTCACTGTTTCACAGTTTTAAATTTGTTTAATGTTTCATTGTAAAATATTTATTTAGGTATCTATTGCTCTATTGTTCTAAATTGTCTTAAGTAACACAAGTGCAATTTTCTTCTCGATTTATTTATTTATTATTATTAACAATGAGTTTCTCTTGTTTATTAGTTTCATTTCCATCTCATAGGTACTCGTACATCATTATCTCAATAGAGTCTGCAATGTTCTGCAAGGACTTTTATTTCCTTTAAGTTGATAAAATAAAATGATTTGTCATATTTTACCAATTATTATTGCTTCACCAACGGTAAAACTAAGTTCAAATGTGGCTACAAAATACCAAACGTATCTTGAAATCTTCCTCTTAAAATCTAAAATTTTGTCCTAAATTGAATGAGGAAATAAAAATTAAAAAATTTCGAGATATAAATCACTATAATCGCAAGATGGATGCATTATATTTTAGTTTCTTCTTTTTTATATAATATGTACGTATAAGGGAAAAAAATATACAAATTTTCGACAAAAAATATAGATTTTCTTATTTATTTAAATTTATGATGTTAGTTTTTAAGATATTTTAGTTTTTAGTGTTTAAGTAAACTAACATTGAATGTGTTTGCTCCCGCCCATATTCACATAGATAAATAAATTTTGTTTTTAAATATAAACTTTGTTTCGCACGCTATCTACACGTTAGACGATGCACAGTAAACTCTTTGATCCTTTTGTTTTGTTAAATAAAAAATATATATGTATCTTTGAAATAACAATTATAATACTTATAGATGTAACTCTAGGTTAGGTTTTGTTTGTTTTATATTTAATATATGTATATTTAAATTAAGTGAATAATTAAGTTTGTGTTGATGTGTTGCGACTTAGGCTGGTATGGTTGCTTCCTCATAGAAATCAGGTTCGTCATCTTCAGCATTTGCTTCACTTCCATCCAACTGCAATGGAGAAATGACAGGGAATGAGTGAGTTGAGGTCTTAATTTAATAAAAATATTTTAAATTACCGCCTTCATTTCCTCGGGTGTATAGAATGCGGCTAATTTCTGACGTAAAGGCACCATAATTATCAAAAAGAAGGGGAAAGCTAATGAAATTTTCGAAGATTTAACCGCCCAAAGAACAGCCAAGAGGAGAACTTGGATGGTTGTGAACATATGCATTTTCCACGTAGGTACACGCTTTACATATGGCGTAGGTGGATAATGTTTCACTGGCATGAAATACAGTCTTATTCTATTCAATACCAAATAAAAGTCATAAAATCGTTTAAAGCCATCAGAAATGTTCTACTTGCCTGTCAAAGAATTGGACACCGCTCATGGAAGCGATACCCATGTACAAGAATACACCGAACAGTACAGCCATTGGGATGAGTCGAAGAAGTGGTGCCATAGTTACTGAGAGTCCAACCATTAAGGCAACAAAGAAACCTGATAAGCGTTGTTCCTTAACATCTATAATTCTTGCAGATTCACCTGGTGCATGGGTTCTGAAAAAAAAAAATATATAAAAATCTTCACCATTCGAGAACTAGCTATGATAAGCATGATCACTATATTTGTGTTTGATTAAGTGAGACATGATAGGAAGACAAGAAGGTCCTAACTAATCTGACGAAATGGAAGTGTTTTTTTCGGAAGACGAAAGTCTTGTCATTCTGATTTGTAATTTATCGAAAGATCTTAAATCTTGTTATGAAGACATTTGGCAAGATTACCTTTCGATAGAGAATCTTCAATATCCAAACGTACCAGCCAAAATGTCAGACCCAAAAAGGAAATCAAAAAAATAAATCATTATTAGTCTAAGTGAGGGTTTTTGATTTTCGAATGGTTTATCGCAACCGAAGATACATTTCTAGGCATGGTGGGGATGAACTCGAAATTCGTAACAATTTAAGAATCCAATGTTGGCCAAATCTAAGTTCAAAGCCCTGGGATGGAAGCGCTCGATTATAAAACTCACTAAATCTATAATCAATCAATTGAAATGGAAACTTCCATAAAATGTAACCTTTTATACACCGGTCTTACTCAAATACAATTGAGAGACTAACAATAAATATTTAAATTTAGCAGAAAAATATGGGGCCATTCTTAGAAAAACGAGAGAAGCTACATGGGGATTCTAAGTAGATATGTACGAGTACATAACAATAGCAAGGCTAACCATATGTGATCCATGATTTGTAACTGGGTGGTAGAAAGAGCAGAGGGACTAAGTGGCGTCTTCGAATAAAATAGTATCAGCTATTGCTTGTTTGTTTATCTATCCTTCAGATATATGATAGAACCTTAGAGCCTAAACGTTTTCAATCTTCGAAACCTTCCTTATTCACAGAGGCATACGAAACAGAAACATTGCAGCTTACAGCTGTGTATCACATTGATGTGCAATAAGGTTTAAAAATTTAAATGTTTTAACGGAGCACCTTACTGATCGTGAAATGAGTTCCTATGAAATCTGAACAGCCTGTAGGAAGTAAACACAGCAGTTGGGAAATACAGATCTCGGCGAATCACGAGGTAACTTACGTTCGTATCGTAATTTCAAACTTTGAAATTTAACTTAATTTGAGTACTTCGGCTTAATAAAGGGTTTTCCAATAGGGATTTAACAACTTTGAATTTAATTTGTGAACGCACTCTTTCGCTAATCATCAAACTGTCACTTTCAATTTATTCAGTAAACTCAACATTTTCATCATGGTAAAGTACACGAATGAGCAACGTCTGCAAATTATAAAAATTTTCTACCGCAGTTCGGAGACGGTGACTGCAACTTTAAGAGCGTTGACTCCAATTTTCGGTCGTAATTCTCGTCCTAGTAGACAGGCAATAACAAGTTTAGTGCACAAATTTGAGTCCAAATATTCGTTGTGTGATGTTGCCGTGTCAGTGAGACAACGGGTTGGTCGAAGTGTCGAAAATATCGCTGTTGTTCAGGCGTCCGTAGCAAACGATCCAAATCAGTCAATTCCACGTAAGGATCTTGGTTGACACCCATACAAGATCAAGCTGACTCAATAATTGAAGCGGATGGTCCATTTGAAGCGACGTACGTTCTCCAATTGGGTTTTGGAGAATATATGCCAAGATGATGAATTCCATTGCAAAATCATCTTCAGTGACGAAGCTCATTTTTGGCTCAATGGGTTCGTCAATAAGCAAAATATGCGTTATTGGTCGGGTGAAAATCCACATGTGCTTCATGAATCACCACTTCATCCACAAAAAATAACTGTTTGGTGCGATTTGCATGCCGGCGGCGTTATTGGGCCATATTTTTTCGTCGGCGATAACGATCGTCACGTTACTGTGAATGGTCAGCGTTATCGCGCCATGATCACCGATTATTTTTGGCCCGAATTGGAAGTTCTGGACTTGGACGACATGTGGTTTCAACAGGATGGTGCCACAAGCCACAAAGCACACGCGTGCTGTCGATTGGCCGCCTCGTTCGTGCTATTTAACGCCGCTTGACTATTTTATGTGGGGCTACGTTAAGTCATTGATTTATACCAACACGCCGACGACGTCGGAAGAGCTCAGAGCCAACATTGAACGCGAAATAGCGGTCGGTTCGGCCGAAATGTGTGGCCGAGTCGTTGAAAATTGGGTCCAACGCATCGACCGCTGCAAACGTGCCCGCGATGGCCATATGAACGAAGTCGAGTTCCATTCATAAATGTTTTGATTGTACTTCAAGATGATAATAAAGTTTTTGAAATATCTCAAATGGTTTGCGTTTTATTTAAAAAAAAAGTTGTCAAGTCCTTATTGGAAAGCCGTATATATGTAAGCTAAGATTCAGCGATGAAAATCTACTTTAATTAGCGCCCAGTCTGGAATCATTCAAGGCACCAGCAATCATATGGATTCATACATTCATAAGTGAGGAATTTTTGTAGCTTTTCTACCAAATAAGGTTAGAACTTTCATGCTCTAAAAGGTAAATTGATTATGATCGTACTTGGTTATGACCTGGGTTTCTAGCGAAGGTGGTTATTATACAGAGCTTCAAGTCAGATCTCTGATTAAGCAACAAAAGAATTGAGAAGTTTAGAACACCAGCTGAAAGGTAACCTTAATGGCCAAAAAATCAACTAGAGGCTACATATAAATGTCATAAGGTAAATCAGATTTTTTTTAAAGTGCTACACTTAAATCATTTAGACTCTCCAGCCGGACATTTCTTCTATTGAAAACAAGCTGCAAGTGAATTCTTTGAGTATACATAGTACGAAGCATATCGCTCTGGGAAACGGTGCTACAAGAAATGTTTCCCCCCGTTAGAGAGGATCTCAATCCAAAATTATTAGGGGCCCTACGATAAATTAGGCTTTTCATTACAATTTAAGGTTATGGTCATCCAGTCGGTAGTAAGGCTGATACACTATTATACATGAGTTTTGAGCATCTTCTGGATGGACATGAATAGTTCAATACACAATACTTTTTTCTTTTCGTAAATTGTTCGTTTATTTTGATCCAAAGAATATATTGGAACAATTTCTTTGTGAGATATCGAGTCTCTGTGAACATGACTTGGACGTGTGAATGATTTTATCAACATGATGCTTCTCCGACGTGGAAGAGCTAGTTTAACGAATTTTTCGTTGCTCGGCAGAGTTCAGAAACATAGATACAAAGACGCTCTGGTCAATCTGGTGTATCCGGCAGGCAAGAGTTTGAAGAAACGAATTGTAAATACTCCTATACAAAATCCAATTGGGGTAAAAGTTAAAGCCTTAAAAATACATTGTTTATGCAAATCGTTTAGAAGAAAATTACATCATCTTACAGCATATTTCACACAAATCTGCTCATAAAGGAACAAAATTTCTATATATGAAGAGAAATCGATTCACAAGTGACAATTCCACTTAGTTAAAACTAAGAATAACGGCTTTCTGAAGCGTGTGAATTCCCAATAAGAACAAGAACCACATTTTTGGTGGTCAGAAAGAAAAAAATGCTAGGGTTGATGCGAGCTGTAACAGGAAATTTTTAGGCAAAGATGTAATTTTTATTCCTCCAATGCAACCGTTGCATTGTATTTCCCAATTTAAGGTTTTGAAACCAATAATCACATTTCAAAACTAAACCAAAAGACTTAGAAAGATCCAGAGAAACCCGATGAACATTGAAAAGAGCCAGCAACATCCGTGTATGACTGACGACATCAAAAAGAAACATAAATCACAAATATTGAATGTATTGGTTAGTTTTCCACAAAACATGATGAACTAATATTCTTCTTAAGTGATTATTCTATGTTATTTAATCGATTGTTATTTTCATAAAATTTTTGACTTACCTAGACATAACAGTTAACGAAGACACATGTGCAACAGAGCGTACGGTAGCCGCACAATGCCATGGCATTCCACAAAATCCACAAACCACATTCATAAAGCACAACAAAACAATATCAAAATGCAGTCCGGAACCTTTCTTCAAACCACGCTCCGGCTTGTCAACAATCAACTCAGATATGTGTGATTCCATGAAGATCAAAATATACACAAGAATCGCTGGAATTCCCGTCACAAATGGAATCCATGTTGGTACATCTCCTAACGGCACAAACCATCCACCACGATTTGGATCGCTGGGTGAGATACCCTCAGGTACACTAAGCTTCTCTGTATAAACAGCCGGAATAAAGTAATCCACAGCAACAAATATGGCAATTGCAATTGGTACACCGAAATCTCCTAGAGCACGTCGTGCATTTCTACCCAAAAAGTGAGAATTACGGAAAAGTTTCAGGTAATAGGCTAATGTAAATGTGCCCAAAGTCAGGATTGTGCAGAAGAGCGCTGTATTTGGCATATTGATTGGCAATAAAGGAGTTGTTACAATTGATGTCTCATTCGCGATTATTTCTGTTGTTAAATTCGATAAAGTTCCATTTGCTTCCGATGGTTCATCTACGAGTGTTGGTGGAGGCAAATTGTAGTCCGGCAGAAGTGGATGTCTTTTGTAAACCGAAATGAGTTTGGTAATTGTTTCGACAATGTAAATAAGCGTGATGAGAGCAGAGAAGATTTCTTGAGTGAATCGCGTAAATAGTCGCACATAAACGCTGCCTTCAAAAGCTGATACGGTTAAGGCTATGATAGCTAGCCATAGACCGATGTATGCTCGTACTGTAAGAAAACTTATATGATTCTCTTGACAAAACTGAAACAGAGCTTCGTCGAATAGAAGCAATGGCCCAGTGGTTCCGATAATGACCAACGGTTGGCCGGCTAAAGAGTGGAATACCACTCCGACAATAGAAGCCGCTAGTAGAGTTTCCGATATGCCAATCAAGTTGTGCGTTTTATCTGAAGCTAAACCACCGAAAGTGATTGCCGTCGAGAGACAGGCAAAATACATAAAAACTGTAGCTGCTAGAGTTTCAGTATTTAGACCATCTAAAACGTCGCTCTTATACATGGGTAAGCGCCGCTTAAGATCATTCCGTAAGCCACCCCATAGTCGATGGGTTTTCTCCAAAGGATTCATCTTCTTCTTGTCATCATCTTCTTTTTTCTTTTCGATCATTTTTATATCTTTGGTCAGAGGGACTTTTTCTTCCTTCGCTAGCTGACTCTGAAAATGCAAAGTGGTTCCATTAGTCATTTATAAAGGAGATTTAGAATTAAGAGAAACTTACTGCCGCCAAAGCTTTTGTCTTACGAGACCGAATCCAATCCTTTTTGGCTTTTAACTCTTCGAATGGCAATAGATCGTGGCGATCCCAATTACCAGGTGGCAACACAATTGAATCATCTAAGAACTCATTAATGGCGGAGAGGAGATCCTTACGATCATCGGCCTTATAGGCGATGGCGTGGAATGTCTCGTTAGCCATCAATGTTGCAATCGAACGTCCAACTTCATGATAGTCCAAGTCAACGGTCTTTGGACCCATCAAGATGAACATGAAACGGACTGGAATTGGCACTTCGGTAATATTTGGCATGGCCACACCTTCAGCCAAGCGCACGAATGCGATCGTTGGTTGATCGAGAAAATCAACAGCACCAACCTAATGAATATAACATAAAACTAATAAGATGCTGTTCATCGCATTAAGTTGGAATATCTGTACAATAATTCGCTTGAACTCACCAAAACGGTGGTGGCTTGAGCACCAAGAGGTATCCTCTTGAGGATCGTGTCATTTTGCAGCTTCTTCAGATCCTCCTGAGACGATGTGTACATGTCTTCCTTCATATCTATCTTTAGGTCATTGCTTCTCTTACTAGCGCCGATCTCACTGGCTGGCAAGATTTTCGGTTTTTTATCCTCGTTTAAATTCTACAGAAACAATGTGATATAGATAAGTGATCATGCAAGAACCACACCGAGATATATTGATGAAAAAAAATTAAATAAAAAAAAAAAATTACAAACAGACACTCCATTAACAGTCCTGAATCATTCCAACTAACACTAACGTCATGCAAAACGAGGTTTAACGTCATAGCATGAGATTGGGACATTTTTTTTTTATCTGGACAGGGAGTCATGAGAAAGGCAAGTATGAATTTAAAGCGAGCAGAATTCAGCAAAAAATAAAATTTTTTTTTTCTTTCCAATTATTATAAATATTATAATATTTGTTTTTTTCTATAAATTTTTTTTTCGGAACAAGATGACAACAAATATCAATCAAAAGATCGAGAGAATAAGTGTGCGGGATATGGTAATTTAAAAAAAAAAAAGTTCTAAACTAAATACTACAAACTTAAAACAGCTCAAAACAGCAAAACACGGTTAAACGAAAGCTTCTTTGATATGTTTAGTTTTTTCTTTCTTTTGTGATCTCATTTTTATAAAAGCTAAGCAACTTTACACTTATGTAGGACATTGTTGAATGTCGTCTGTAGGCGCGATCAATGACTTGTGGTGAGGGTGCAATTGGGGGTGAGTAAACAGATCTTGGAACCGCCAACTCACTGCGTTGCTCGTTTCCCATCCAAAGTAACTTTTTTTATATTAAATTTCAATTTTTATAAATTTTTATTTTTTGTATTAAATTTAAAAATAATCATATTTAATTTTTTTTTATTTTTTTTTGTTTGTTTTCCAATTATAGAAACACAGAGAAAAAGAGGAAGAAAAAAAATTGATTGTACTTTTTTTTTGAATAAATTACAATAATTACAAACATTTAAATAATTTATTTTGTAATGACAGTAAAATTATGGAGGTTGATTGTTGAGGAAAAAATAATTAAATGAAGAATTTTGACGAGATAGCGCAATTTAGATTAAGACCAGAGTTAAGAATTAATTAGGAGAAAATAAAATTTTTAATATCAGCCTTAAGGAATTCGGATACTCGGGGGTCTAATATCTAGCACTAAAAGAATGCAGAACCAGCAAACTGTTATCCCTTGCGTTCAGTTTTAAGGCTATGACGTAAAATGTCTGAAACAAGGGAAGGATAAAGTTGAACTTGACGATTTTAAGGTATTTTCTTACGCACATGCTGAGGTTTTAAAGATGATTGATATATTAAAGATACAGTTCAAGCAAAAATATAAAAACGATTATCCATGAGCCCGATAGTGGGCTGAAGATAGTTTGAAAAAGTGATAAGGTGGTTGGGAGTTATCTACATGCATACCAAATAAAAATATCCATCTGAGGGCTCTTATAAGCGTCCTAGTGTTCATCTACTGCAATTTTCCCTTCGTTATAAGATATATATATTTGACGAACGTAATTCAGACCATTTGCTTTTCTACTCGTATAACTTCTAAAACGCTTGACCATGCTCTAGTGAACTTGTCCTGTTTGAAGTAAGCGATCTCTCAAGTGTAGGTTTTTTCAATTACTGTTTTTTTTTCAACCTTCACTTTCCCCAAACACGACTTAATAAACAATATCCATTTGAATTTCACTCAAATCAAACAGCATTACATTGCACATGAAGAAAATATATTTATATTATATGACTCCTTGATGCCTGATTTGCAAAACAAAGCACCACACTTGAAATTCAACACAAGTCAATGACTAGGTTACCAATTTACAGGGTTCTGTAAACTACATATGCTTCGCTCTAAATCGGGGGCAGCATTAGACGCAATCAACTGCACTAGAAATGCGCTTTTATTTCAACCTCTCAAAACTGAAGTTGCTCTCCTCACAGGAAGAAGGAAGTTGGCTGGTCTAACTCATCTAAAGCTTAAAGGCATCTCTATCTGCTGTTCCAACCAAGCTAAGTATTTGGGTATCATCCTGGATAACAGATTTCTTTGGACAAACATGTCAGGTCGAAAACCTCCAAGGCGCTTTCAGCTTTATGACTGTGTAAATGAACTTTCGCCAAGATATGAAGCTTTTCCCCGAAGAGGGTCCAACGAATCTACATGGCTATGATAAGGCCAATTATATTCGATGCCTCGGTTGCTTGGTGGAACGAGTTTTCATGAAAATGTATCACTGTTCATTTTACTAGATTTCAAACAACGTTCTCTCTCGCCTGCGTAGGGGTTTCCCATAGAACACCTGGAACTGCTATAGACGCACTGGTGAATCTCTTTCCTTTGGGCCTCAAATCACAACGGAAAATTAAATAGCCGATAAACTTGCTGGGACTCAGACAAGAGTTGTAAGACCCAAACATACGTTACGACTGCCTTTGTCCATGGTTAGGACTTTCATTGATAGTTGGGTTTCATATGAGCATAATTACAGATGGCATGACCCCTTATTGTTTCGGCAGTCCGAACGAAAACTATCCGAGATCTTTAAGATTTCAGAGACTTACCTACTGTCCCTTTGGGTAAGCACCTAAGTGCTCTGGGCATAAGTAAAACAACATCTGCGGACGATATTGCGGAGCACCATTTCTATGAGTGTCTGGCCTACGCTCGCATCACACCACAGATACTCAGTTCTAATATGGTCGGTGCTGGTAATGAAATCGTTTTATCACAGAAGCGCATACTCATCTTTCTACGAAAGACTGGGGAATTCTAGTAAAAGCAACAACAAGTAGCACAATGAACTAGTTCTTTGTTAGTTCTTTATTATTAGTTTTGTTATGAACATCATATTTTGTGACAAAAGAAAATTCATCTTAAGACCCAGACGGTTTTTATGGATATTGGTATGACAGGCCCAAAGAAAAGTCGTTTTATTCATCGTTAGAAAAAGTGTAACTAAGCCTACTGCAGGCTTCCAGACGCCACCCAAAAAGAGTCCTTGGTATGCTGATGAGTACTGGTGACTGGTGCGTAAAACAAGACCTGCGTCGGAAGAGTACTAAGCCAGAAGAATGAAGAAAACGAAAATTCTTTGTAAAAAAAGAGGGCTTGCGCAACTTCCCAGATCAAGGATATCGAAGAGCCCCGCCCCAGAAAAAATATGCGGATGTTTCTCAGGAAAGTCAAGCAACTGAGAGCTAACACCAGCAGCTGCATTATAGACATCAGGTAGAGGGAGTGATGAGGTAAGAAAGGAACCCGCTACCAGTCAATAAAGAAACCATTCCCTTCTCAGGATAGAAGAGGTTGACTCAGTTGAAGAAGAACAAGGACTTCAGCTCCAATGGCTCTCCAACGGAGCTTTCAAACATGGAAATGCTGTTTTGGTTGGGTGCAAACGCCAACACATCAACCAGGATAGATTTATGAAAGTATAATCGTTGACTGGACTATCAGATCTATATGCTCTATCTTTAATGCGATTATATAACTTGTAAGGCTCTTCTGCAATATAGTAATCAATACGTACCAAAGTGGCCTCGACGATGGAAGTTAGTGTGAAACTAAATTAAATCCTGAAAAAGTCAAAACGTATGATAGCATTCATCGTATTGAGCTATACAGGGTAATGGCTGAAGACGGGATGGCGCGACGCTGGAAAACACGATATGCAATGTGCAATTTGGAAACAGTTCCTTCAAAGTATCCCAAACGTGTACCGGAATACGGCAAGCAGGTGCACTATTGTGAGACTTCTGCAATCTAGTGGGGGAACAGACAGCGCGGAGGGAAGAGCAGCTCTCAATGCGCCATCAATGCGTTTTTACGGTAATTGAAGAACGGCCGAAAAAAGTGAGCTTGAGGTAAACGTAGACAAAACAAAGTACATGTTGTGAACATACAAAAAAGCATCTATCCACTGCCTAGGACAATAGTAACTTCAAAGTGATTAAGAAATTTACCTATCTTGAAGTTAATACAACTCCACAAATGACAGCATGGTGCAGATTTGTGGAAGATTTAACGCTAGGAAAGCCATGCTACTTCGAATTAAACAAATGGAAATAGAATCACTTACCCAGTTTATATGACAGCTCAATGCACATTGGTTCAACACGCATAGAAAGGTGGTGTTTATATGAAATTATCCAAAACCGAATCCAAAATGAGCGAGAGAAAATTGAGAGAGTTTAACAATGCTGATTGAACTGACAGTTTGGTAAATTCGAAGTGTGTATAAATTAATTCGGATGATGAGAGCGAGAGAGTAAAGTGCTTCAATGCGATTTGAAATTGTTTATATGATATTTCAATGGTACTTTTATATGAGCGTATTGAAGCAATGCGCATTAAGCTGTCATATAAACTAGGTAACAAACTCGGAAGACGAAATTCATGCTCTATATACATAACTATAACTACGACCCTGTAAGTTCTGTTTTGTGTTGCCGAGTCCTGGACATTAAGCAAAAAAGCAGGAAGATTAAGGGGCAGAGAAAACTTCTTTATCGATAATTTGGTCTGGTATACGAGGAAGAGAGGATACACTCACGATTATTATGAACTCTGTCAAAATGTGGGTGTAGTCCAGAACGCGTTGAATAACTGTTTCGGCCACATCCAGCGAATTAAGAATAATGTTCCAGTAAAGAAAGTCTCCAGATAAAAGCCTATAGGTTCGTGATGACAAAGAAGATAGAACTTTTGTTTTCAAGCTATCAAGCTATCGCTGATGCCAGAGTGTCAAATCATAAGTTTAGAGAGCAAATGTTAGAACG
The DNA here is from genome assembly GCA_949129095.1 of Volucella bombylans. Taxonomy (NCBI): domain Eukaryota; kingdom Metazoa; phylum Arthropoda; class Insecta; order Diptera; family Syrphidae; genus Volucella; species Volucella bombylans. The sequence goes on along the minus strand of OX422142.1, from coordinate 123,395,609 downwards.
TCTAGGTATAACGTCTGTTAAGCACTTTCTTTGTCTTAACGACCTCTTCCCAATCTATGATACATTAATCTAATCGAGAGATACTCGTAAGTCTTTGTTTGCGCTTAGACCAGTTGTAAGTCAATTGTGATACTAGTTCGAGAGCGTAGTAGGGGCGATACCGTAAGTAGTCCTGGAGCCAAAGGTATTTCCTCATAAATGTGTTAAGATCGGTAATATTCATAGAGCAGGGATCATTTAGATATCGGAAGTGGTAACTGCCTAGGAATTGCATTCTGATGGATCCCAAGGCAGGTTAGTTGCAAGGGATGAGCGCCACAGATTCACTTCCTTTTCACTTCTGTAGTTTCTACAGAAATCGTTGTATAAAAAGTTCAGTGTTGCGTGATTGTGATTGATTACGTTTGTGAGTTTAGCAAATTATCTTCCTCTGAGTCTGAGCAGTTTTCTTGATCATCTTGGATCGATTGTAAGACATATTGTCATTTTTTTTTTTGCGACTTGACATTGTAAAGCGGCCTACTATTTGTTGCTAGAGATTCGGGTCTGGCCTAATCATCAGCGACGCAAATCCTTCGGACGTTCGAGTGTCCCGCGACCCAACGAAGTCTGATCTCCGGGACGGCTCCGGGACGAACACACATGTGTGACAATGGAAATTCTGCAACAAGCGTTTTCGGGACTCTTTATCTCCGGTTTTGGAGACTTACACTGAAGCGCAAGATAAGCCGATTTGACTGTTCTAGACCTTGAATGTTCTAGTCCTTTGAATAATGTCATTTATCCTACTGATCTTAGCACCCTTAAATGAATACATCCGGCAGCAAATTGAAAATCTATCGCTAGAAGCTTTGAGAAAAGTTATGGAAAATGTTGTTTAACGAACGAATATTTGTATGCATCAACTCTTCCGGACGCCACCAATATTATCTTAGCGACTCAATCAATATGAAATAAAAGTTAATCAATAAACGGAAATTATTATTTTTTTCCACAAACAAAGTTACTGCTTTCGAAAATCAAATAGGGACTTTTGCACCACCTTGTAGACTTTTGAGTCAAATGCAATATGCCAAGAATAAATTGATAGATTTTCGATACAAAAGGACCTTGATATGAATTTTAATCGCGAACGACATAAAAGCCAGGACACCGACGTGTGTAGGCACGAGATTCGTCTGGAAAAGATACGAGTAAGAAAAATAAGAAAGAACTTGCACTATAAAATGGGCCCAATTGCATCACTCTTTGGTGCCTCATTCTCTTCGGTATGATATAACTTTATTAGAAATAGCGAAAATTCCCATTAATTATGGATAAGATTCCATTCATGTGGCTTCTTCGGCTGGATTCGTAGTAACGCATCCTGTCAACCCAATATTCCAAGACATCGTTGCGCATAACATCGATCTTTAAGGCCACCGTACAAAAGAAAAAAACTCTAACGGGGTCAAACTCCGATGCGGTCAATTAATATCACCAAGGCGACTGATAATACGATTACCGGACTAAGCGCACAAAATATCGATTGTTTGGGTTTAATTGTTTGGCTGTGTGGCTATGTGGCATGACGTGTCATCATGCTGAAACCAAAGATCCTCCAAGTCCATGTTTTCAACTTCAGCCCACAAAAATTCGGTAATCAAAGCTCTGTAGCGCGCAACATTGACCGAAATGGCATTTCCAGCAGCATTTTCGAAATAAAATGGGCCAAAGATGCAACCACTCCAAAATACGCACCAATCTGTCACCCTCTGCGGCTGCATTGGCTTCTCGAGAACCACGTGCGGATTTTCCGATACCCAAATGCGGCAATTTTGTTTGTTAACACAGCCGCCGAGATGAAAATGCGCCTCGTCAGAAAAAATGATTTTTCGGCCAAATTCGACGTCCAATTTGAGCTGCTGTTAAGCCCAAACTGAGAAGCGATAACGAAGCCGATGGTCATTTGCCTTCAATTGCTGAGCCAATTGGTTTTTTTAAGGGAATAATCCGAAATCTTTGTGCAAAATACTGATCAGGCATGAAATGTTGAGTGGTTGAGATCGATGGCAAGCCAGGTTGTTGGCTAATGGTTTCATGTATGCAATGTTGAGGAGACTATACCTCTATAGTTGGCGCAGTTGAGGAGATCTACTTACTCTTTTGTGGATCGGGCATACGGTGCTGAGATTCTTTCTCTTACTCCACGAAGTCATTGCCAGCAGCTTTGTATACCTCGGCCGGTAACCCGTCAGGCTCAGCTGATTTGTTGAATTTTATCTTAGATATTGTTATCATTACTTCGTTCTGGTCAGGTGGATGGAAGTTTTGGCTATCATCGTCTAAGTTGAATGGTCTATTCTGCCTGTCGGCGGCATGTTTGGCTTCTTCGCTGTTATACAGTCTCCAGAAAAAGTATTTTCATATTCTTAGCACCGACTGTGACACCATTGACTAGTTCATTTTACCTGTTGGTATAACTTCCGTATGTTATTCCTCGATGGCACGTTTCTCTTGTTCATTTTTCTTCTTTTGGAGAAGGCGATGTTATTCGCGTCTCTTCTGCTGGTAGAGCTCATGATAAGCTCTCGTCCTTCGTTGCAGCGCCGCTTTGTAGGCTTCCTGCTTAGCTGCATGTGCTTGCCGGTATTCTTCATAAAGCAAGGGTTTCCTTGGTTAGCTGAAACCCACCACATCAGTTTCGGCGTCTCTGACCGCACGTTGGCAAGGTTACTTGATGCTGGCGGTATAGGAGTTGTTGAGAGATTTCGGGATGCGGGTTCGGCGAAGATTCTGGCGGTCTCTTGCTTGTGGTTTCAGCTTTTCTACGTTATATTCTCAAAGTCGTTATTCTTTTTGGGACGCTTGGGAAATCCGCCTTCGCAACTTGGCTGCGATAAGGTGGTGATCCGAGTCGATTTAGCTACCCGGAACGTTCGGACATCCAGAATACTGAAGGAATGCCTCAAGTCCATCGCAAAATGATCCGGAGACTGCCGTGTCCCCTTGTGTATATTAAGACGAAGAAACGGTATGCTTGCTATAGCAATATTCCGTACGTAGACTATGCTTACCAACTGTTCCACCAAAGATATCCGCCTTTCCTATTTTGGCACTAAAATCGCCTAGCACGATTTTCACGTCATACTTCAGACATTGGTCATATATCTTCTCGAGTACTTCGTAGAAACATTGTTTGATGGCATCGTTTTTGTCTTATGTTGGGGCATGAGCGCATACAAGACTAATATTGGTAAATTTACCCTTAATCCGGATTATTGCGAGGCGCTCGTTTACATACCGGAAATTTAAGAGTTCTTGCCTAAGCCTGGCTCTAACAACGAATCCGCATCCAAATAGGCGCCTGCTTTTGACGTCGACAGCAATCACTGTAGTAGATTTCGCAGTTTTTCATCCTCCTTATGTCTGGTCCATCTCATTGAATTCCTGGATGGCGGTGATATCTGCGTGATATCAGTCAATGGTATCTGCAAATTACTCAGCTGCACGTGGCCTATTAAGGGTTCGAATATTGCACTTGCAAATCCCAAGGTCGTTGTCCTTTAAACGTTTACGAGGGTAGTCAAAAGTTAGTCGATTTTTTATCCGAGACCATTAGTTAGTTCGACAGATATTTTGATCTCTTCCATATAGGGTTCTAAACCCTATGACGGCGTAGGCCGGTATAATGCTACGGGCCTGGCATGCCCTTGTCATTTTAGGATCAAAGAGTTAGTTACCATCTTTCTTATTAGATTCGTGTAATTGGAACTCAGACAGAAAAATTCTACGTGTGAAGGCATAACACTGACACGTAGAATTGGCTGTTGTAGAGTTTCAAGCACAAAAAAATACTGTGAATTATAACCTTCGAATCAATCTGAGTGAAAAAAAAATCTCCGTCCTATTCGGACTTCCCACCCCTGGAGAGCGAATGTCGAAACCAAACACAAATGAGTTTCAAACCACTACAAAAAACCAATTTTACTTTCTCCTCCTTCTACCTTTCCGCCCGCGCCCTGACAACAGTAAAAGGGTATCAACCCCTTAGGTGCGCGTAAATTATAAAAAAAAAGATATGGTATCATATGTGGTAACAGATGTAGTACAACCATTCCGAGTAGGGTTCCAATTCTTTATCAGCTCGACATCTTAAACAGTCAACTCATCATTATAGTAGAATTCTGTAAAATCAGGGTAGCACTTATGGCCCCAAGGAGTATGACTATTAAAATCATATTTTCTAAGTTACGAGTAGTTAAGTTGCGGGAATATCAACAATTTTATCGGTATTCGTGGGACCCATCGATCTGGAGATCTGAAAACAGATCTCGAAGAACAAGTAGGGAATGGGCCAATATTACACACGCTTGTGTTAAAGTTTATTCCAGGATATTAACTTCAATACAAGAATGCTATGCGGTTTATATATCAAGTCATCACCAACTGCACATACTTGTTTCTGTCTAAGGGTCCTAAGCAACAAGAAAATGTATATCAAGCTTTGGTTCAAAGATCACACAGTCCATGTATGAAAGACTGAGGACAATAGACAGCATCAATAAGGTCAAACACCTAAAAAAAATTAATTTCTATCTGTATACAGAGTTATATTAATTTAAAGCAACAATTTCATTTTATCCATCCAAAAGTATCCAAATCGATGCCCTAATGAATGACATCAGTATTCGTTCATCATTCAATTCGTTTTGACTAACTTACACGAATACGGATGCATTTAAAAAAAAAGAACAAAAAACTTCAATGACTATTTTGAAGCTCATTCTAGCATCTAATATCTTGTCAACTAAATAACTGTTTTTGATAGAAAAAGAAAATAACTAAAACCTGTAGTCCGTTTAAACTTTGAGTTAAACTTTGAGAATGGTCTAGTAGGCGACTTTTCATAGATATGCCTCTTTTTGCAAGTTCAATCTGAAAAAAACGGAGAACAAAATTTCATAAAAAAATATATCTTTTCAACTTTCGAATGAGGAACAAGAACAACTGTTCCTCAAAAGTAGCGCACTATGAATATTCATCTGAGACCGAACAACGTTCCAAAGTGTTCGTTTAAAATGAAGAAGTTCAAAATATTCGTTTTTCACGGCGAATATTGCTCCAAAATGTGAGAACACGTAGAGGTGAGGTTCAGGATGTTTCTTGTTTGTTATAGAAAAATCAATATATGTATACGTATTCTTGTATCTTTTATAAAAATCTTTCAGGGGCGAGTAAATACACATAAAATGGAACACAACAAAAATGTAAGATGGGACTAAAGCACTTACAAATGTTGACACAAAAAATAGAGTCTTAATTTTAACTTTACCCAGCTTAACATTTATTCAAAGCTACCATTTCCCATAAAATTTAAAAAGTCATACAATCAAAGATACGTTATCTACATAATGGATGTATAAGCGTAGATAATTACGAAGGCATATGACGTGGGCCCGTGGGTCCACCACAACATCATGTCAAACATGTTTGAAATATAGAAAAAACAAAAAAAGGAAATTGGTGACAGTAAGAACCATTGACTTTTGAGTATATGTACAGTGATCAAAAAAAATAATAAAAACAAAAATAGTCAAATTGACATTAAACAGATATAACATAAAAATACGGATAACACAAATAAATTTAGACATGAATATGTTTGTGCGAGTGTGTTTGAAAAATTAAAAAAAAAAAAAAACTTTTTTCAAAATTACCTGCAAACTCGTGTAGCTGTTGTATTTCTTCTTGGTGAATGGAAAGCCAGATATTGAGTTCTCATTCACATGACGATGCCGCAGTAAAAGCGATCGCATAACAGTAGGTTTGTCATTTTGGCCAATCAAATCTTCGACTACCATCTAAAGGATACATTTATCAAGACGTGATTCTTAGTCTTGCAGCTTAGTCAATTCGATTTTACCTGTTCTACAACTCTATAGGCTACAGCTGGTAAATCCTTTTCGTCTAAATCTAATAGCACCACACCCGTTTCCAAACATCTTCGTAAATTTAACAACGAATGAAAGGACAAAGATGCAACATGAGGTTTACCCCAACGATCGGACCCTTCTTCGACATCTTCCTCAAATTTGATCCAACGAGCAGTTTCCTTCCATTCACGCTCCTCACCGATCCCAACAAGTTCGTCCAATTGGACAAATATCTACAAAGCGGATAATCCATTAGCTTCAGATACGAGTATCTCTTTTATAGAACTTACCTCATGAGGACTGTGGTCAATAGCCTTTTTGGCTTGTAAAGCTGCCAAACTGATTTGTGGCAAATCACGTAGCTTAATTGAGGAGTGACGTATTTTATGTCGTCGCAACGCCCTTGGATCATCTGATCTATGCGAGGTCAACTCATTAAGATCGGCTTCCTAAAAAGGACATTAAATAAATAATATCATAGATAAATTAATTAAAATGAGGAATTTTCGATTTAGTATGAAGTTAAGTGTAGCAACCTTCTTCGCCTTTATTTATACGCACACAGGGTGATTGATAAGCAGAGGGATAGAGATACGTACAAAAAATATTAGCACAGATACTTTGGATTTGGATGTGTTTTTTTTTTCTGTTTTTGCAATTGTTTTTAAGTTGACTTAAAAAAAAAGTTACCTCCAATTCAGTATCTTCGGGCTGCACCGATATCTTTCGAGCTGCATCAATTGCTGTTTCTTGGGGGCTCTTACTGGCATCGGCCAAATCCTGGTGGGATGGCTTACGTTGTCTGTAATACTGATGGCGACTATAAAAAAGAAAAAAAACAACAATTATAACTGAGTGTATTAACAAAAACATTTTTAAAGTTCAAGAAGTTCAAGTAAAAAAGAACAACGACATGTCAATAAGGGTAAGGAGATGGACTGTTCACATAAATTCAAAGTCTGAGATTACGGGGCGAAAACATATTGAACATATTAACATGTACCTCTGTATCAAAAGCGAATTTAACTATTTTAACTATTGCCAACAGGAGCCTCTGTATGTAGAGTCTGACCTGATCAAACTCTTTGATATTCATATTCAGTATTTTTTAACAAATCAGCGTTCAAATCACCTAAAACCAGAAGAACGCTTCCGAATCCTTCAAATTTACTTTAAAAATCTATCGTCAATACCCTAGACGTGTTGCGTGATTTTTTTTGTCTTAATAAATACTAAAATTGGATGCGAGCATTTTCTAAGAGAGGTTCTCTGCTCTTAGGCTTATCTTTTGACAGATGTTTCGCTGCCAAAACGATGTCAGCGGTAAGGAAAAATGGATGGCAACATCAAGAGGGATCTTGTGCAGAAGTCTTGGTCGCATAGCACCAGCAATTACAACTGGCGAACAGTACGGGAGAAGCGGCTAATGTATATGGAGGAATCCCCATAAAAATCCTCCTTGCCGGAATAATCTTCTCTCACGTCAGCACTTCCGTCTTAAAAGTCGTCATCTGCTGAAATCAGGTTCTAGAGCCATCGTCGGAGGCAATTGTTTTGGCAAAAGTAAGGTGGTCCTGGTAGCCATAGGTTCTATTTGATGGAGCCATAATATAAGAAAGAAATCGTAGCAGACTCTCTTTTTGTACCCTATACGACCGCAGTTATTGTACTTTGCGGAACGGAAGGGATATTCCGATCTGATGTGTTTATTTCCGCAACCATGTTATGCGAACCGCTTTTAGTTCAGATTGTGAATTTGACCTTACTTGTATTACCTGTTGATTCCTAGCTGCCGGCTCTGCAGCAATGGCTGGTTCTTGGAACGCTTATAGTGAAATAGAATTTTCAGCTAAAAGTGATGGTTGCATTTTGTTTTTTTTTTTATAATCGCCAATCGATTATAAGCTCAAGAGTTTTTGAATACCCTTGTACATAGCGCAAGCGATGGAAAATTATGGAGGAAACAAAGAGAGGTACCGATGTTTGAGATGATTGAAGTTGATAATGACTAGGAAATAAAGTGCTCGGCAGGGCATTGTGTAAGCGAGTTGTGCGTCTTGGAAAATAATCGCGATATTTCAGAGTACTTCCGACAGTGGGTTTGATGATAAACTGATGAGCCTTCATAGCGAGACCGGTGTTAGAGTTGAAGGCTTGAAGTGGCGGAATTCTACTGGAAAATTTCAATGAAGTACTGGTGGTGAACATGGCGATAGAATAATGTAGTAGGGCAGGAGACATTACCTCGGTGTTCAAGAGTATGAACTGATTGTGTGATCTTAGCATCACCTGTAAGTTTTATGTTACGATTTTGTATCCTATCTAGCAGGTGAAAAGATGTTTTAGGAGCACCTGACCAGATGTAAGCTCTGCACTCCAATTTTGTGTGACTGAACGCCTTATACTAGATGCGATTTTTATGGGGAATAATTCCTGGTCGTCCAACAACAACTGGGCAAACACTACGACAATTAGCCGCTCACCTAGAAGAGCAACACGAGATGCTGCCAGGTCTCGCCGGCCCCGAAGCAGCCGTGGTTTAAGATGTCGCAGAGGACCCCGGAGTATCGACCAAATGACGTGCCACGCTATTGGGCATCAATCGGCGGTCTTTACAGAGAATTTTGGTATAATTCTGTAAGATGTTCATTTTCAAAGTGCAAACAGTGCATCAGCTATTAGCTGTTGACCGCCATGTTCGTGTAACATATGCATATTTCCACCTCTGTGGATATGTGAATAAACAAACTTATCGCCTCTGGGGCACTGAAAATATGCGTATAATCCACGAAGACATTACACCCGCTCAAAGTTACTGTATGGTGTGCTGTTTACGCTGGAGGCGTCATCGTTCCTTACTGTAGACGGCGAGTGCTATAGAGCCATGCTTAACGACTTTCACCTTCCTCAATTGGATGAATTGGGACTAGAGAACATGTGGTTCCAACAGGATGGAGCAACGGCGCATACTACATGTGCCAGAACCGAAATTCTGAGGGCTGCATTTCCGGCGATTTGCACCAACCGGTCGCCTGATTTAACCGTTCCGGACTCCTTTTTGTGCGGCTTTTTGAAGTCACGAGTCTATCTCAACAAGCCTCAGACTCTTGAAGCCCTCAAAGAATATATATGCGTCAAGAATACAAGGACCTATTGCCGAAAGAGTGATGAAAAATGCCACAAATCGGGCCCAAATGGTCTTCAATTCTGGCGGCGGATATTAGCCAGACTAAATGAAAAAAATTGTAAAACATCAAATAGACATAATAAAGAAATCAGAACCAAAGATTTTTATTCATAAAAAAAATTACAGCCAAAGAACATCGGGTGACAACTTTTGCGCCACCTTGTACTCGTATATTGAAGCCTGATCAGAGGGGTGAAGTATTTCTTACATCGCTTAAGGAAACCTAGATATTTCACAGAATATGTGGTCATTCCAAAATAAGTTGTCATTGACACATATACCGAGAATGCAAAGTTTTTTGGTTTCGACGAAGCGAGTGCCATTCATGGATAATGGTTGGGTGGTTAAATTTCGCTTTAACGACAAGAGGCAGCATTGTGCTATGGAAGCATTAAATTCTACTCTGTTAGTGATTCCCCACTTATCGCTATTTTATGATGTTAACATATGCTGACATTCCCGTTCTACATCCGAAGAATAGCGGCGTGAGTCCGGGAACAAATATGAAAAGCGGAGCGTACTGTAATCAGCAAAAGAATATACATATTGCATTATGAGTGGAAGACAAGAGACCATTAATGAAAATTAAAAAGTTTGTCGGGGACAGACGGAGCCCTGGGGCACACCAGTATTTATTTTGTGAATATCAGAGTTGAAACCATTCAAGACAAATTAAATAATGCGTTCCAAAAGGTAATTTCTATACAATTAAAAGAAGATTCACACATTTTCGACAAAAGACCTGACTGCCAGACTGTCAAATGCCTTCATGTCCTTGGAAAGAAGGGACGTAAGTACAATGGGTCTGTAGGTGAAGAGAGAAGAAGATTCTCATTTTAAGGGACGGGCTGTACAAATGCTGTTTTTCATCTGCTCGGAAAGGGTCCAGAACAGCAGGATTGATGAAAAAGCTTACGCGGTGGCTTTACCAGAGTGGAAAAACACATCTTCAAAAGAAGGGGAGAGATACCATCTACAACAGCGGATTTGTGTATGTTAAAGTCTTTAAGTACCCTTGCTACTACACGAGTGCGAAAGTGGATTCGTCCCATTGAAGATTCGACGCACTTAAGTGTAGGCGGAGACAAAGTACAATCTGGAAGTGTTCAGCTGGCCGCAAAATATACCGCCGGCAGATTGGATTTATCCAAAGAGCTGAAAGTTGAAATGTCATTAAAAATAAGGGGATGAGGAGGAATTTTTAACGATTTTGACGAACGACCAAAAATTTTTACTACCTACCTTTGGGGCATTGTAGTATGACGTTGCAGTCATTCCTGGCTTGTTTGAACTTTTTTCGGTTTTCCTCTATCGGGTTGGCCTTGTAGGTTCGAAAAAGTACTTCTCTAACTCTGACAGCCTCGTTACAGCTCGAGTTGTGGTTTGATTCTCTTCACCCATTGAGGGATAAAGGATATCATTCCGAAGAGAATAGTGTCTGTGATCATATCAGCTGCGGCATCCAAGTCGTTAACGAGGAAACATACGACAAGTTAAAATTCCTAAAGAGTACACGAGAAATTAGCTGATACGACACAGTGGTCTGACGAGCCTAGAGAGAATATCATGCCGACCATATACTCGTACTTATCAGGGTGCGGAGCTAAAAACAAGTTCAGGGTGTTGGTGGTATGACATCTGGTATTCACGTGGGTTCATTTACAAGCTGGGTCAGGTTGTTTTCCGCAGCGAAGATCTCAACACGCCGTCGTTAGGGTGTTATCTGTCCAGATTGTCGAAGCCACCCAGTATATTCAAATCGGCCGTAATAATAATTTCAGTATGAGAATACAGCGACACATTTCTTTGAATGGGGTCAGACAGCGGATCGAACCCGTTAAAGGTCGTATTGCTGTCCAGGATGGAACTTATTTAAATAAAGCAGTAGTGGATAATTTGCTTACGGAGATGAAATTTTTATCACATGGAGTTGAATTCCGGATTGTTACATGAATTGCATTGTGGTAGAGTTTGCTTAGCTAGTTCGTAGCTTCAGATCGGAGTGATCTGATAGGTGTGGGTGGGTTTCTACCTGGGTTTAATCAAGTTCCAAAACAGCTGGTATTCCGCAGCCCACAGACAAGCCGAGCTCGTAGCATTCTGTCCACGGTCTTGCCGTGGAAGTTGCAATCGATGATTAGATGATGTATATAGTTCTGCAATGTATTCAAACACTGTTTGTTTGGTTGCTGATTACGTTTAAGAAATCGGTAGAATTCGGCGATCTCCGATGGAGTTGGAATGAAATACTTCGTTGGTGTCTCAATAATGGATTCATATTAAACGCCGTTCTTGGGAGAAATGAGACATTCTACCAAATAGAAGCATGTGTTCCACAACTAGTAAGAACTGTTGCCATTTCCACTTTCTTAATTCTATTGGCTAATAGGAACATTTTGAATGTTTAACTGATGAAGGGTTTGTTATGTCGAATTTTGCTATCGATCCAAACGATGCCATGCTGGAATTTATATTATAATTTCTTCGCTTTTTTTTGTTTGTTTTTTGTTATTTTTTGCCTTCAGTCTTTGATATCTGCTGGTTTTCATACCACACTTTGACAAGCGATCTGGAAGATCATAATATAATAGATACATGAGATCGACGACCACTTAAATGCTGTGGAAAATATTTTTATGTCTGAGCAATATCATTGTCGGAAGAATACGAAAACCCCATAGCAAATACCTGGAGATGGATTAATGGACGTATTGAACTCAAAGCACGGCTTTGATGTCCTCACCAGAAGAGTGCAAACTCTGAGTAAAGTACCTAATGAAGAGAAAAGAAGTGCAGCGTATAATAAGAACCGCCAAGTTCGAAGGCGTAGCAAATAGGTATTATTTAGGAACGCATTTACTTAAAGTTCTAAACTATCATATATTCAGTAAGCGGACTAAACAATAATGTGCTAACTTCGGACGAGGATCAGCTGTCTGGGACTTTTTTCAACAGTTCTTAAACAACTCCAATTTTGACCTAAGCTCAGATAAGCCTTATGCAGTAACAGGTACCCGTATTTGCACCACACCCCTTAGTAAGGCTGAAATAACATCGGAGATAAGGGCACTTAACGAAAAGGAAAGAAGTACATAGGTCCATCCGGCTGAAGCTAAACAAATAGCTTGAACAATTATGGATCGATTGAAAGAACATCTTGATGTAACGCTTGACATTACAGGTTATCGAGGTGTATACTCCTGCATCCTGCAATGTTTTCATCCCAAAACCAAGCTAAAATTATTCCCATTAAACTGCTACTTTATGGGTGTTCTACCTGGAAAGCGACCCAAATGGTGGTATACATAGATATAACCAAACTGTATATCCAACGACGAAGTCTACGCGACGATGGGCTCAGCACCAATAGACGTCAAGAGTTGAAGGAGAAAGTGGTAGTGGAGAAGGTCAGGCAAGCAGGAACCCAGAGCTTTGGGAATGACTTGGAGGAAACTCAAACGCTCTAAACACAATAGTAGGATAGGGATCAGAGGACCTAAATAAAAATAAGTACTTCAATGGTCAGCTGTACTTTTTATGATATTATGACGTAAATGCAAAATTCAAAGCAAATTACCTCTTCCGTCGCTTTCTTTCATTGAAATTATCATTTGGCTTGTCTTCTAAACTCGGAGGTGTGACAATTTTTTTCTTGGTAAACTGTACGTGTTTCTCATCGGCTGAATTATCCTGTCAAAAGAAGAATGTATATCTAAGTGCATATTTATTTAACGAAAAGATGCATTTTAAAAGTTACATCCATCTAAGAACATCATTTACAAGAAATATTAAAACAAACAAAGAAATGTATCTTACCGAATGATCACCATGTTCAGCACGTTGCGATACTAACGGACAGTCCTCTGGAATGTCATCGTAATTTTGTATTGTAATACTGCAGCTTGGTTCCGTACTCTCATTCTCAGAATCTCCGCCAACCGTAAAGTCTGCACCGCTCGTTTTCCGCTGTTCTACAAAATTGTTTTCATTCAAAGTATAGAAGTTTTTACAATTTTAATTGTATTCGTATTTGTGTCTATGTGCTTATGTAATTGTGTTAATTTTGTATATAGATGAGTTTTATTTTTATTATTTTTTATTCATTTATTATAAAACAAAAAGATAATTCTAAAGAAAACTTTACTCACGTTTCTGTTTAAAGGGTCCAACTGCGGACTTGGGATCATTGGCATCTAGGAATGATGATACATCAAATTTATCTCTTAGATTATTTGAACTGGCAAAGACTTTTTCCATTTCCGTATCCAGGTACACCAAATCTGGGTCTTCATTTCCTCCGGTCTATAAACATAAAAAAGGAATTAGTGTCTCCGTGCATTGAAGAATTTTGAAAAAAATTAAAAGCAAGGTTAAGTATTAATAAGAAAATTGGAGTTAGTCCTGGGCCCAAAAAATAAATCGCCTTCTCTGATAAGCTTTGTCAATTGAAAGTGCCGTTCGATTGTAAGTAATGTCAGTCATCATTATGTCCATATATGTATGTATTCCCTAAAAGTTGGTCTTCGCTTGAGGTAATATAAGGGCATTTTCTATGCCAGATATACAGTGATACCCCTAACACATAGAGGGATTTGTCAAACAACAAGACACGGTTTCATGACATATGGTCACGTAGAACAACCCTTTAGAAACTTTCATATTTCTTCTAAACCTGCGTTCAATCGATGAAGTTATCGGTCTTAGAGTATGTAGTTCCTATTGTTATTATTGCTCGTTACTTATTCGTGAGCTCGTGGTTTCGCTATTTTCTGTGATATTGATCAACTCTGCGCCTATCTGTGATATATAAATCGAGGTGTACCCGTTATTCGACTTTTAGGACCTTTTCAAATGCATTTGTTACTCTTAAGAAAAAGTATATGAAATTGGGGCCCAGTAGTCTTTAGAGTCCTATATACCAAATTTGTGCTCTTCACAAAGTTTTCTTCGTATTGGGATTCATTTTAGAAGATTGCTGTTAGGGGCTTCTGCATTAAAATTCCTTGTTAACAGTTGCTACAATATTTCTTAAATAACACAGGGAAATAAAATAATTTTTTTTTTCTGCTGCCGTAGTTCTAGTAGTGGATTCAGATTCAATAAAGTTATTAGGTACTCCGGGTATATTTATTTTATTTGAATTGACCCTAGTTATCATGATAAACTGAACTATAAAAAATATAGATTTTTTACATATCTACCATCGTTAACGTATCTTACTTATAGCATCTTGTTTATAATTTTTAATTGGTAAAAATAACAATTCTTTCATTAATTGGCCCCATTGAGTGTTATTATTGCAAAAAAAAAGTGCGAGTTCTTCACGGATGCCTTGTATTAATAACCCCTACCATTCCTGTTAAATACGAGGTAAATTTTGTCAACAAAAACAACGAAGAAATATAAATGATTTTAAAGCATGTTTTGCGAAAATAAACTGGGCCATAACAACACAACTGTCTCCGATCCTCTTGAAGTTGCTAATACGAGTATGTTTGATAATTTTTTCATGAAGATAAATTTTAACCAGGATATCCCTCAATCCAGCAGCACTGACGGTCAATATGATACAACTTTAAGTCAAGAAAATTTTCAATCAAATAGCTTCTTCTTTCAAGGAGTTTACTAATTTTGTCTCTTTAAACATCTAACTCATCATCTTTTGATCAAATATAAAGTTTTGTCTTGAAAAATATTTCTTTCCAAATTTCTGTTATATTTTTAATGTTTGTGTACTCCTTTTTGTATATTTCCCGAATCTCTAAAAACTGCTGTCGTGATGCCACTTCATAACAAAAGGCGATGTTATGATACTTAACAACTATCAACAAATCTCCCCCTTCTTATAGTCTTTTCTAAGGTGTTTGAAATAGATATTAAGTAAATTTCGAGTCCTATTATTTTTAGATAGAATAAAGTGTGATTTCAAGAGTGGTAGATCTAGGGAAAGCGCTTTATTGAATTAACTGGTGAATTGCATACAAGCTTAAATGCTTCCACAATCCCAGGTGCATTATTCATGATACGATACAGTAGATCAAATTATTGCTAACAAAACTTTATTGTGTAGGGTTAGAGGTAAATTCATGATTGGTTTGCTTTTTATTTAAAAAAAATCGTAAACAAATGGTTAAAATGAAAAATATGTTTAGTTCGTCAAAGATGATTAATACAGCTGTATCGCAAGGGTATATCCTGTCATTGTCTTATTAATTTTTTAATTTATGTAAATTCTTCATTTGTTAAACCTTTTAAGGTAAAATCACTGCTTTTGCTGATAATGCAGCTCTCTCTTACTCGAATGACTGTTAAATAAATCTTTCATGTGAGGTAAATAATGATTTAGATATCTTGCGAATGTGGTTCAGTGCATATACAATAGATTGGTGATCAGTAATAAGACGAAATTTATGATATTAATATCATTGATTGTCCTGTCATCCCGATCCCATGACCTTTCATAACAATGAACATAACAATAATAAACATAATTCTTGCCTATGCTAATTTTTGATTTTGAGGTCACTTTTCTCCAAAAAATGCGTAATGAACATAACGTTTTACTTTTTTTTCTAATGAACGTAACAATAATAAAAGAAAAATCATCAAGAAATTTATGAATTTTTACCTACGTTGATGATTGATGGATCAGTTGTAACAGATGCCAGTATTCTTTCATCAGCCGAAATTTTTCTTACTTGTGGAGCTCCCGTGTTACGAGTAAGTCGTGTATTTGAAACTGATCACGTTTCTCGAAGCCTTCGATACGTATTTCCAAATACTCCTTTATTAGGAAGTCGTTGGTGAGGATAAAGTTCATGGTATCTTTCTCTAGTTGAACTTCCATTGCACAGCTAATAAACGTAATTAATGTCTGCGTATTATTGGTTTGCAAATACAGACATTTCAAATAGCGTTTCTAAGTAACTGTAACCTTGGCGTAAAAAGTTAAACTAACGATAATTAAAATGAACGATCTTTTATACCATTTTTGTTTGGTAAATTCATACCCCAAACCTAGCTTTCTCTGAGAACTTTTAAGGAGCAGGGTAAGGAAATGAGGGTTTTGACAGGTACCTAGTCAAATAAACGAGCACACTTTAAATTTTTTAATAGCTATGCAGTTTCAAAAAATTATTGAAAAATTACCAATTCTTTCAAAACCGTTCTTATTGTCAATTGTTGTTAGAAACGTAAGTAAAAAATCATAAATTTCAGTACGTTAATAAGAAAAAAAATAGTACAACGCATTTTCTGGAGAAAAGTGACCTTAACGTTAAAAATTAGCATGGCAATGCAAATGAAACAGACTTAGAAATTGGATATCTAAAGACTTAAAGAAGTTATCAACTTTATTTGAACGCAGTTATAGAGGCTAGTATTTCTTCTAAAAATATAGCCGTCAACGAAGTTTCTACCATTAGTATTGACAGCGCAATTTCCGTTAACATTGGTCAGGGTACACCAAAGTAAGCCTTTTCTTAAATCCTCGATGAATGATCCGATATTGGAGATAGGCCCTTACTGTAGAATGATTTTTTTCTTAGAATATACCCAAGAATCATTTCCCAAATTATCCTTGACGAATTAAGGGACACCCTGTAAAATGGTTTATTGAAATCAAAATGCCAATGTGGCATATTTTTCTGGGGTGTCATACATTCCAACCCCTCCTAATAAAATAAAAAAGAAGCGATCAGAATAATATGTAAAGTAAATATCAGAATTCCCAGTTTTGAACTTTTCATATTTTTAAAAATTCTGGATTTTACTATTCAAGATTTCATGAAAATTACAGTTTGCGAGGGACTGGTCGAAACTTTGTGACAACACCATCGATCCACAAAACACATTTTTCCAGTTTTTATTTTGTCACTGCACCTCGCCTATTTAACCTTTTGCCGGACAATCTAAGACCCGAGAGAATGAAAACATTGTTTTTGGGTGCAATAAAAAAATGGCTTTTTTGCCTTAACTACCATATACTCGTAATAGGTGCTCTTTTTTTACCAGTTTCGTAATATAAATTTATCTTTTCTTATTATATGAAAACCAGTTAATTTTTTATAACTTTGCAACATATATAAATTTTCTTGCTTAATTTTTTTATTTATATTTTTGTATGCTAAATTGTTTACATTCGTTTCCTGTCCTTACGACAACTATCTGTCTCTTAAGATCTATTTCATACAGCAATGACAAACTTTTGAAATTATTTTGTGAAATTTATTAAATCTTAAGATTCAATTTTGTAATGAGTAATGAAATAATAAAAAAAATAAATAAAATAAAATAAAATAGATAAATTTCCTCGATCGCGTACTTATCATGATCTTCATTAATCACAGAAGTTGATGCTCTTCGCTCTTCATTTACTCGAAGAACTAAAGAGCTACAGTGTCTGCTGGATTATGCCCATCTATTTTCTTTAAAGAGCAGACCCTAGACCTGATCGATAAGATGTGGTTGTCCACTCAACGAGGAAGCTGACTGGTCTTACTTATCTAGTACTGAAAAGCTTCACCATCCGTTCCTCCAACGTGGCCAAGTATTTGTATATCATCCTGGATAACGACGTTCCTATGATTAAACATGACACGTAAAAATGTCTAAGATATGGGACTTGTCATAGAGGAGCGTCCTCTGCATTTATACGGCTATGATAATTAAACTTTTTCCGAGGTTGTCTGGTGGAACAAGATTTTATGAAAAAGAGACACTGACGCTTTTGCCAGACTTCAAAGAACGTTAGGCAAGGCTTTCCTGAAGGCTGTCAGAAGGCTGCGTTCATTGAGTCTTGTTTGCGTCCTAGGTCTCAGTGAAATCGTCGATTTCATGACCTGAACATACGTTAGGACTGTGTGTGCCCTCGGTTAGCGCTTCCATTGATAGTTAAATGACATGACTCTGCAGAATGCCAGCAGACCAAACAAAGGTCAGCGACTTACTCACTGTCCTTCAGTACGAAAGACAGTATATGAGTATTAATGTATCTCATGTAGGTATCTGTGGTAGGCATATGCGACACTACATCCTGTGATGATTGCAGACACTTTATGACTAAATCGTTTACTTGTCTTTCTAAGGGAAACTGAAGAATTCCAGTTAAATGACCAACAAGGACTAGTTCTCTGTTCCGACAGAAAAAAAACTTATAAACAGAGAAGACAAATGCCTCCTGCAACTCGTAGTTAGATTCCCAATACGTCATAAGTCAATTCTGAGACCAGAACGTTTTGTCATACTATTGTATTGATATTATATTGTACTACTATAGTGTTGTACTATTTGCAATTTTTTACAGAGACTTGAAAAATTCATCTCAGCCAAAAAATGGAATTAAATGGTGAACATTTTCGTACGATGATTTTTTATGATTTTCGACGTGAATCCACCCAACAACAGTATGCCGATCAACTCGCTTCGACTTTGGGTGATGAAGCACCATCGCCAACATGTTTCGCTGGTTTTCCGAATTCAATTTTGGTCGTTGTTCGCTACAGAACAAATGCTGTGAAGGTCTCTCATAGGTCGACTCAAACAAGTGACTTTTTGAGCACTCAGAACGTCGAATTGATGGGTCATACACCGTACAGCTCCGACTTGTCAACCAATGACTTCTTTTTGTGTGCGCACATCAGGAATAAATTGTGAGGTTAATGTTTTTCGATAAAACCGAGAAAGCGGTTGTTGCGTTTAAAACGCATGAACGAGAGGTAACTCGTTCGGAGTGCTGAGCTTGGAAAAAAAAGCTATTTTCGATCACAAATATTTGTTTTTTCTAGTTTTTCTCAAAACTTAAGTATAATAGTTCTTTGTCGGTTTTGTCCGTTTGAAAGTTAATGCTGATTTTATTTACTTCACATAATTTACATCCAGCACTGGAACAGTTATAGAGTGCGAATATCTATTCTTCTATATCCGTAAATTTTAATGATAAGCGCTATGCTTCTTCTACTGGAATTGCTGCAATCATTTATTCAAGATGCTGAAAATATAAGAAACCAAAGCTATGGAGGTAGTAAGAGGATGTAAGCCCGATAAATAAGTGGTATAGGAACTATTAGTTACCAATTCCGAAGATTGTAAATAGAACCAGATGTACTAATGTCTATAATATCGAACACATCCAACAAGTATTTACTTTACCGTCATACATCATATTAACCCTGCCCATTGTTAGAGTATTTCAAAGCCCAAATTATAAATAATCGGTTCTAAAATTTACGATCAGTAAAATGTTTGAATGAGCGGACTAACGAGTAGCTCTTACTTTTTGAATATCTTCCTTTTTGGCAGTTCAATTCAAATAGTATTTACAAAACAACTTCGTCGCGTGAGAGACTGCTTCTTGAGTTGAATATACATGTTTGATTAAACAAACCCAGACAAAATTTGACACCAACCAATTGCTAATCGAAAATTAATTGATACTCGCTGAAAGATGAAATTAAAAAAAAAAATAATAAAAAATACTTAACGAACGAACATTGCATGTGAAGACTAATGGATTTTCTTAAACTAAGGAAACAATGTGTATCTCGGAGCACGACACTCGACAAGGTCATGCTTGCGAGTCATTATTACAAGGTTACATACGGAAATTATGTTTGTGGACTTTTTTCGAAATAAATTATATTTTGCCTGAAGAATGACTTTATTTAATCATTCCTGAAAGCGATTATAGTACAAGTATATAATAAATATATACTTTATTTAATTATAATTATATTGCCAACAAGGCATTCATCATTCAATGCGATGACATTACGGATTGGATGCGAAAGCAGCAAAACTCGAAAATGAGATAGATTATTTTTAGTATACCCGTTTAGTAAAAATCTTACAGCGTTCAATAAATGCAAAAAACCAAAATTTATAAAATCTATGGGAGAACAGGTGGAGGACCGCCTAAAACATGGAGTAGATCAATTACTTGCTTTACATATGGGGTGACCTTCGATTCTGTACTTGTAAACCCTCATTCATGGTTATTTTGACATACTCAAAGCCCAGGTCTGAAAAGAGATTCAAAAATAACTATCAGGTTTTCTAAAGAAGAAATGGTAGCGAAAAAACTCAAACTGCAAAACGTTCATAACTTCATAGGGCGCTACTAACTCGGCTATAGCCAGCCCCTTTGGTCCAGATGGTGCCGCAAAGTGCCTGCCCCTCAAGTTAGGAGTTGCTCTTCAGCATGAATTCCCGGCAATAAAATATAAGATTATTAATCAACCGAATGACTTGAATATTAACAATACAACCGTTGACTATAGGCCACAGACTGCTATAAAACAGATCTAACCGGCATCCAAGAAGTACGATGGAATGAATAGGCTGGTGATTGTTACAGAGAAGACAAGTAGCGGATATCTGAATATGGATTAGTCATAAAAGGCAAATTTAGGCGAAGTTTTGTGTTTCAGGTATATGAATACGTATATGGTGACTACCCATGAAGGCAGAATTTGACAATATCAGCCTAATACGGAGGAGAAAGTCGATGGTGGGACCATTTATGAGCTTTTCGACAAGACATATACTCAATGTGCCAGAAGATATGGTATCCCCATGATACCACCTCCGATACTTCGCCAATATATTACCAAACAGATTAATATTATTTCGATCGATGCAGTGTTCTAAACGTTCGAAATTTCGAGGGGGTGGCCGTGGTGTAGTGGTAGTAGCAAACGCTTCTCACTCGGAGGGTCCAGGTTCGAATCCTGCCCATGGCAAAATCAGTTTTTCTTTGTATAATTGGAACTCAGACAAAAAAATTCTGCGTGTGAAGGCATAACACTGACACGTAGATTTGGCTGTTATAAGAGTTTCAAGCAATGAAAAAAATACTGGGAATTATATCTCGAATCACTCTGAGTGAAGAAAAACTCTCCGTCCTATTCGGACTCCCACCCCTGGAGAGCAAACATAGAAACCAAACACACCTGAGTTTCAAACCACTACAAAAACAATTTTCCTTTCTCCTCCTTCTATCTTTCCGCCCGCGCCCTGGCAACAGTAAAAGGGTATCAACCCCTTAGGCGCGCGTAAATTATAAAAAAAAAAAAAAAAAAGGGGCCAACGATAACTCGGACTACTATATTATTATGGACAAAGTTCGAGTGCGAATACCTATCTTATCTTATCTTATTCGTACCGCGGTTAAGAGGAGGGAATACTGTAAGGAAGTTCAACGTCAAAAGACCGCAAATGTAAGAAACTATCATAGGCTTCGCCGACTATATGTGTCTTACCCGTGATCGACGTTCTGCGCCGGAAGCCTCTTGACCCGAAACCCTGAAGCAAAGCTAATAATAACCAATCAGAGATCTGATGTACAAGTTTTCACCCGATCACCATAGTAAAATCCATGGTTTGACTATGTATACAGGATGGTGCATACAGAGAAACAACAGGGAATCAGGCCATCAGAAGGAAGAAAAACCAGCACGAGGAGCGCGAGGGCAACAAAGTAAGTACCCCTGCAAGGACTAACTAGGGAATCTAGTGATATATTCGCAGAAGATATCGAAGAACCACTTCCGCATGCCATTAACTGGCGATCATGATCAACAGCCCGATCTCGCGCAGAATAAACCATTAAACCTGGATGATGATAGAAAACAATGCCATCCATACGACCTTGATTACGTGAGAATAGCCAAAGTCCAACAAAGCTGTCGTTATTGACGTCCCAGCTGACGAGTTGTTCAAGGTGGCGCGAGGTGATTTTGCGTAGAGCATGTAGCAATTAAACGAAAGTATTTAGATGAGAGATAGATTTGCACATTGATCTTGACTGTTTTTAGGTTATAATGATTTCATAAGCGAGTTATACTGCTTAGGAAAAAATCATAATATTTCAATGTACGTCCGATAGTGGGCTTGAGAGTACACTGATGAGCATTCGTAGCGTGACGGGTGTTACGGTTAAAGGCTTAAAGGGGCGGAATGCTATTGACAAATTTCAATGGAGCACTTTTGATTCAAATAGCGATATAACAAAGTGAGACAGGAGATATTTCGTCGGTGTTCGAGGTTGTCAATTAGCTGGATCTAATATCATCACCTAAGAGTCTTGTCGCAAGCTTTTGAATCCTATCTAGTAAGTGCAGATATGTTTTGGGTGAACGCGACCAGATGCAGGCATTGTACTCCTATTTCGGGCGGATAAATGTCTTTTATATTGAGGCGTGATCCATTTGATCAAATTGATCCATTTGAGTAAAATATTTCTTACAACGCTTGAGAAAGCCCAGACATTTCCAAACATTGTTGGCGACATTGAATATGTGGTCATTCCAATGTGTTGGGCTGTGAAGTATTAAATACAAGGAAAGTGAATTTTCAATTAGTTTTATTTTATGTTTAAACTTATTATTTTTAATCAAAGTACGAGCCCATATTATCGACACACTTTTGCCATATCAGCGGTAGCCCATTTATACCTTTGCTGTAGAAACCTGGATCACGAGAGTCGATGAATTGCTGGAGGGCACTTTCTATAGCTTCTTGGGAATAGCATTTTTTCCTACCAACAAATTGTCCAAATTCCGAAAGAAGTGGTAATCGGTTGGTGCAAAGTCGGGTGAATATGGTGGGTGACGGAAAGTTTCCAACTCAAGCTCTTGTAACTTTGCCACAGTCATTCGTCCAATATGTGGTCGCGCGTTATAATGCAAGAGGATTGGGGTCGATCGATTGACCAGTCTCGGCTGTTTAATCGCAAGATTCATTGACATATATACCAAAAAGGGAAAGTTTATCGATAATGGCTGGGTATTTAAATTTCGCTTTAACGACAGCAGACGTCATTGTGTTTTGACTTTCGGAAGCATTAAATTCCACTCTGTTGATAGTTCCAAAATTAATTCTGCTGTTACTATCGGAATTTAATGAGGTTAACATACGTGGCCATTCCCGTTCTACAGCCGAAGAGCAGAGACGTGAGTCCGGGAACAAATATGAAAAGCAGGGAGTACTGTGGTCAGCAAAGAAATATATTGCATTAGAAGTAGCATAAATGATGAGAAGATAAAAGAGTATCGGAGACAGAATGGAGCCCTGGTGTACACCAGCATTTATTATGTGAATATCAGACTTGAAACCATCCGAGACAACTTGATTGAACCTTCGGAAAGGTAGTTTCTAATCCATTGAAGAAGAGAGTCGTCGATCCCAATTGCACGCGTTTTCGGCAGAAGAGCCTGAGGCCACACTCTGTAAAATGCCTTAGAAATATCAAGTGCAAATATCTTGCTTTCGTCAGATTGATGTATGATTTGGTTCCACTTTTCGGCGAAATATTCTATCAAATCACTAGTGTACCTGTTTCTACGAAAACTGTACTGCCGATCATACAGAAATTTTCGTGTTTCGAGATATTTCATGAGCTGTCGGTTTATCAGCGTTTACATGACCTTGGAAAGAAGGGACGCAAGTGCAATAGGTCTGAAGGTGAAGAGGGAAGAAGATTAATCTTTTTTATGTACTGCCTGGACAAACGCTGTTTTCCGTCTGCTCGAAAAGAGTCCTAAAGAGTAGGATCGATGAGAAAGCCTACGCAGTGGTTTTGTCAGGGTGGAAGAATACCTCTTCAGCAGAAGAGCAAATATACCATCTGGACCAGCGGATTTGTGTATGTTAAGATCTTTAAGTACTCTTGCTACTCTACATGATTGCGGATTAAAGTGCTGACAGCTGGAATGCCAATGAGCGTTGGGATGGAGGATGAAGCAGAATTTCTAATGTTTTTGACGAATGACCAAAAATGTTTACTACCTTTGGGTTTTTGGTCGTATCGCTAACTTGTTCAGCTCTACAGGGTGAGCATGGGTAAAGCTCGTTACTTTTTGAGGGTCGGTAATGATTTAACCAAAGCCTTTGGTGGTTAAGAGGAAGAGAGTATTTTGCGAAACTCGTAAGTCATCAGTCATCAGAGGCTCAATGTTTCAAAAGTCTGTACAACTAATTGTCTATGCGGACGGCAATATTGATAGAACACAACGCGCTACTCGTATTTGAGAAGCTCTTGTAGGTATTAAAACAGCGATGGACATGGATCGGGCAATTGGTGAAGGAAAAACAAAGTTTATGTTGTTATTGAGAAAGGATAAAACCTCACAATATACAGGTGTAATTTCGATGCAGTCAAAAAATTTGTATCTCTAGGCTCCGTAATTACACATTTGAAGTGTAATTCTTGCGAATTGGAATTTTTTTAGTTCATAAGGCAATTGAGTAGTAGAGTAGTATCTTGGATAACCAAAATAACACTTTATAAAACACTGATCGTACCACTCCTCCTGTATGGTGGAAATGTAAGGACTTTCTCAAAATGGTATAAGGATGCACTCGATTGCTTCGGGAGAAAAGTATTACGAGTGATCTACGGTCTTGTTATGAGTTATGAGGAATCAATTATGATGGCCAAGGAATTGACAAGGAACAGGGTAACGGATGTTCAATCCGAAATCAGGATAATTAAATATTTCGATAAACTCGTTTCGGTCCCGAGGCTTCTTATAGCAAATGATCGCTTTCCTTTGAGTAAATAAACTCAAAAACATCCTACGTACGTCACAAATCTATAAAATATAAAATTATGGGCTTACAGAGCATCCGATTTTACAGTGTTTGCTTTCGAGTTTTCAATTCAAAAATTTCCATTTCCAAAAGTTTTATACAAGGACACTACAGTCGGAGATGTTCGTTTTCCAAGTAAAACACGATAAAATTGGAAGCTGGCAAAGGTATACAAGTAATGTTATGCTATGCCAAGAATTACCTTCCTGTCTTCCAAAAGAGATATGCGAAGGTGAAGATACATATTCCCCAAATTAAATTGAAATATTCTTTCTTCTTTTGTAAATATTTTAAGCATATCGTTCAACAGCGCCGTATACTACAATATATCGGTAACTCATACGCGCAAATACAGACTCGTATATCTTTCCTTTGGAATATTTTCAGAACAATCTGATTTGAAATCTGATCTGATGGAGTTTATTTTTTATTTTTTTGTTGCCAATCATTCCCGAAGCATTGTGTGTAATAATAATGAAACAAATTGCGTCACCAATGCCGCATTAAACCAACACATTTTCGGTACACATTCATAGGAGTAGGTGAAGCCAAAATACGAGCACCTAATCCTATTCGAGTGGCGAGTAAATAATTGAAAATGTCACATTTGCCCTTAAGATACAGGCTCTATGCGGCTTTTATAGTGCTCAGCACCCGTTGTATATCTCTTAGGTCTCTAAAACAACAAACAATTTGATGGGATGAAGAACAACCAAAAGAACACAATGTTACGCTTCGTGACGCTTTCCAATTGAAGACTATTAAAATTAATTATTTATTGTGTTTTTTTTTTGTTTTTTTTTTGTATTGTTGTACCCGTATGAAACTTATTTGTGTCTAACTGTGCACATATGTTTGTATCCTACAGTATGTCGAAGCCGTTGGTATTCGTATTTCTAGACTCATTACAAATGGCCCAGCTAATGGCATTGGATCAAGACAACTTTCAGTGTTCTTGGCGAGAACATTTAAGCCTTAAGGCAGCAACTCATTTCATATTTATTCTGGTATTCTCGAATCTCGAGTTTCAATGTAAAATGTCGTTAGTTTGAGATTGAGATAGATAGACTTAGGAGTGCACGCAATAGTGAAACTAGTTTCTGAATAAATTCAGTTTCTGCGTAAAAGTCATGTGTCATAGTAAAAATTATTATTTTTTTAAATTTTTAGTAAATTCAGAATATAAATGCAAAACGATTAAGCGGGCGCCTAATCAGTCTGTACTAACATGATCTTTGGTCGCCTTGTAATGGCAATGAGTCGTGAGAAAATCACGAGATTGTATACCGTAAATGGGTAACGTTAATCTATCAGCCGTTCCGGAAACTAATAAAAAGTTACTTATGTAGAACATCGCCACTTCATTGTTGACATAATTGGTTTTATAATTTAGCGTAGGGCGTATTTATACTATTTATCTCTTAAATCTCATACAGACTACTTCCAAGTCCCTATCGAAGATTGCTTTGGCTCGAACATGCGTGCTGGTAAAATTTATAATCACTCTGAAGTTAAGGTGGTGAAAGGCATCGTCCAATCTATGGATAGCGGCTATCGATACCCACTTTTCCGACGTGGTACATGACAGTTGTTCAGATTTATTTAATTTAACACATTTCACTTCTTGGATGGCAAGATCAGCTCTAAAGTTGCCTTTGTTCTTCACATAAGTTGCCCACCGTGGTTCATACATTCCAAATGGAAATTTTTCACTAAAGATTTTGCTGTATCATCAGCAGTTGGCTCATTACAGTCCAGAACTCACGTCCCATTGTACCATCAATTCCTCCACTCGGTGTGGCAATTTATTTTAGCACAACAAGCTATTACCACTCGTATATCCCTCAACAAAGAACGGCTTACTTAAAATCTTTAGCGCCTGCGATTAGATGATAATGGGTATTTTTCTAATGAGGACGATCTCATAGGATTTATTGTTATATACCTTTCTTCAAAGTCCGTGACCACAAATGGAACCAAAAATCATTCAAGGTGTCCATGTACTCGTATTTCCACCATAGAGATGGACTGGAACATGCAGGCTCTTGACAAAGCCTTAACACGCAATTGCCTTTTAAGGCCAAAGAAGCAACGATTGGCGAGTTTGATTTTTAATGGTCAGAATTAATGGAGAAGTCAAGGTAGACAAATTTCTTACTACCCCAAAGTAATAATTCATAGATATTTGTCCCTTCTTGTTGATAGCATAACACATCCTTAGCTTTTCTAAATACTCTCATTTAACAACTAGATACGTTCTACCAACCATCGTCATCAGTGCATGATAAAAATGGCATTGTTGAAACCGCTTCTAAACTTTAAGAAACAGCGACAAGGAATCCAAAACATGTAGAACACTATTTGAATACGGTGTTAAAGAAAGGGTTTTCCATTCATGTCCATCGGGCATACGATGTTGAAGTAATATTCATTGGGCATACTTTATTGAAAATGAATTGATGTATGTCGCCATTATATTTAAGCTCAGACGTTGCTATTCTACTTGGCTTTCATCGCTCAGTTGGGATAGCTCGTTGTGTTTGTAAGCGGAATTTAGCCATAGCTAGATTGACGTCGCTCAGTACCAACATTTACGAGTACATAGGTATGGTATATGTATGTATAACAACCAGCAAATTCCATTTATATAACTACATTGCAACCAAACTATCAGGAATAACAAATTAGAATTAGAAACTGCAAACAAAATCAAAACCCGAAACAACTATTCCAGAAACTTACACTTATCACCTGATGCTTCCACCTTGATACCTGGAGCTCTCATTTGACTAAAGAGTGCTTATGCTAAAATGATTAATAGCCAGTCGCACACTGTAATCCGTTTAATTAGCGAAATGATGAGATCAATGATTATCCAGTAACCTCCAAAAGATGTAAAACATGAATGGTTAAAAATACTTTGAAATATAAACCGATGCACGAGTTTACTGTTGACAACGCCCGTCCGTACGTCCGGACAAAAGCTTGAAGATTTATTATCAGCCACTAACATCACTAACGCAAAATCTACAATCCACGTACCTTAGTACAACTTACGAAGAGCTGCACGTACTCAGCTCAACAGGATAATAAACAACCATGCCCGTTGCATACTGATATCCTTCACAAATGTGGCACGTTACCAATGAGTTTCCGTGACTGTGGTGAGCCTTACCAAACCATTAACTTCAGTACTATATGTACAATTGGACACAAATGTATGGGCGAGATTATTTTTAATTTTAGCTAACTGCTTAATTACATTACATAAAATTATTATTATTATAAATTTGCTCCCCGAAAAATACATAAATACATGCTGCTACCCTCTGTATGGCAGATCTGGTGTGACTATAGACGTTGCTATTGTAGTTGCAGACGAGGCGAAAACAGGAAAATATGCGTAAGAATCACACCGATACAAAATCGGAGTGGAACTAAGGAGATTGGAAATGAACTGGAGAAACTCTGTTGCAGAAAGTCGAATCTTCTTATCGGTATGTGTAACGTATATAATTATATTTAATGCTACATAAGTTTATTCTCCCACGCATCTGCAACTATTGGTGGCGTTTGATAAATTTGTGATGGTCTGTTCATAAGATATGTCCATTTTTTTTTCTATAGGAATTCTCCGAACTCTTGCATACCATCTTTTAACAGAGACGTCATATTTGTGTTTCACATTGTCTTCAACTTAACCACGGAAGGATACAGGCTTTTACAGCGTTTACAAGTCATCCATTTTTGTGCTAAAATTCGTAGTGAATTACTACATAGACCCTTTTCTTTTGGTCCACATTAGTCTCTGATTTATGTCAATAAGCTGTAGCCTTTCATGACGTGCAGGAGAAGGAGGAGCACGTCAGATGACACAGTTCTTTTTTGCGTTAAGACTGAGCCCAGTAATGTCTTAATTACGGAATACTGGACAACGACTATCCGGCGGATAACAATAAACTCTTCAGAAGATTTGGAGCGTTGCCGCTCCAAAATCCAATATAGCACTGCAGCAGGGAACCACTGAGTCACATGTTTTCGAGACCCCGCCCAATTATCAAGGATTCACCCATGAATAACGTTGTCTAATGAAAAGCGGGGGCAGATCAAAGTACTGGTGTTATCATAAACATCTTCAGATGACACTACCGAAGGTAGGTACGATTTGACCAGTTACAAGTTGCCGGTCATAGGTCTTGTTGGGGCTGGATCACCGGTAGTCCCTACCAGGACTTAAATCACGGTACCATGGGAGTCAGGAGCCCCCCGGATCTCGGTCCGGTCTTGACTTGTAGAGGTAGTCCCCCTTGAGGGAGCGTCATGGTGGCTGTGATTTAAACCCAAATCGCGAGAAGGGTCTTCCTGTGGATTTTGACCCAATGTAGAGTTGCAATAAGTACTGGCTGCTGTGACCCCAAGAGGAGTAAAAGGTTTTAGGTCGGCCTCGACTCATACCAAGGGTGGAACTTGTGCCTCCAACACAGTTTCGAATTGGTATCAATGGATTGACGGAGAGCGATGGCAAGGCGTATCCTTTCTCCCATGGCATCCGGTAAACTGAAGTCTACCCGACAGGTGTTTACGTTAAAAACCAGAGACTATGTCACATGTTTTCCACAAACTGGGAGAATAGATGAGAACACTGGTGGAAATGTTGGAGGATGGTAAGAGGTGTTCTATCCACCAACCGATGAGAGATGCCATCGAATCGATCAAAGCGCTCTATAAATTGTCGGAGATTTAGATGCATGACAACAGAACTAAGGAAGTCAGTCAACAAAATAATGCATCACAGACGGTAGTGGACCCAAACTCGAAGCGGAGGCAAAAACCGCCTCCACCTGATTGGAATAAAAAGCCGCGCAACACGCGGAACTTTCCTATGCAGAAATCCGAAAAGTTAACGCGGAACCAAAACTCAGAATTCTCGGTGAATCGGCTACGCATATCAAACGAACTCAGAAAGAGGACCTGCCCATGCAACTGAAGGAGATAGGAGAAAAAACAGAGCAATTAAGAAAGATAATTGGTTAAACACTTGGCAACAATGTGGAGATTAGGCCTCTGATACACTGCATTACTCTGGAAGTAAAGGACATCGACGAAGCCACAACGAAGGAGGAGATCTATGAATTAACCAGACAGAAATACCAGCTTAATGACATAGACATATGTACATGCCCAGATTGTGACGGTTAGCTTGCACGATAATGCAAAATGAGATGGAACGCTTCAAGCAATGTAGAAGATGCCATGTTATTTAGCCAAAGACTGCAACAAAGGCCCGCTTTGTTTCTTCTGCAAAGAAGGATAACCTGGAGAATGCTAAGCATGTAGCCGTTATCAACAAATTCCCGGAATTCAGGAGAGCCATTACAACATGAGAATAGTACAGATTAACCTTAACCACTGTAGGGCAGCCCAGTACATCCTAGCACAAACGGCTAGAGACGAGGGACCGGACATCGTTTTGATAGCAACATCTGGATCTGCGACATGTCGCAATTTTGACATGTGGAAAACATGCCTTCCAAGATGACAGTGATCATCAAGGGGATGTATAATAGAATAATAGTAAAATAAATTGGATCAACTTCTACAGCTGTTGTAGGTGAAAGATCTCCAGTGGTTATAGGCGGAGACTATAATGCCCATAATGCCTAGGCACTATAGTTGGATAGGAGGAGGTATGCTATTCACATTGGATATAGAAACATTCACATTGGATGAGCAAATACTTTTATGAAACCGGGAAGGGGATCAATCATCGATATTACCTTTAAGAGTACTCGTAACTATCTCCCGGAAGTAAGGAGAAAGTTATCATCTACATGTAGACTTAATGCATTAAGGGTGGCTATAGAATGATTTTGGCGAAGCAGCATTCGTTATAGCCGGGATGATGCCCATGGATATACTAAGGAGAACTACTATTAAATAAGAGGTGGTAGTCATCAAAAGGATCAAGGAAGAAGGTAAAAGTAACTTCAATTACCAGGTGGTAAGCTTGGTGGAATACCACTACAAAGGGCAGATGGACCTACAGATTGATCACATCCATAGACGTTTTTACAAGCCGAAGGCAATGAAACTGTAACTACCATCTTACGCAGTTCTTATCTGGTCACGGTGGTTATCATGTTTCTGCCCAGACTGTCCAAATCAGGATGAAAATACAGAGCATGCAATATTCCATTGCATACGCTTTCTGAGATGTGCAGATGCAGCAAACATAGAATATATAGCATAGATTGTTTACCAGTTCGGGAAATAATACCCAACGGCAGTCCCGCGGGAAGAGTAGGGTGTGGTGTAGTTAGGTAGGAGTATTCCTGGAATCGAACAACTAGGCTGGCGAATCGTGCATGCTGGTAGCCTGGACTTCCTTTGGCGCAAAAAAAAAAACAGTTTTTTTTAAAACCCGTCTAAAGACATCTAAAGACGTAAAGTCATCACGAAATTATATTTTTCGATTTTCAATGACTGGATTGAAATGCAAGGAAGTTAATAAAGAGTATTGCAAGTCTTGTTGTTTTCCTACTCATCTTCAATATATTTCTGACTGAATCTCTCGCGAATTTGTTCTTTAAAATGTAAGCTCATTTGCTGTTTGTCGCCTGCATATATGTATGTAGATTGTGAAAGTACCTCTTCCTATTGCCGAAACAGTGTCTTTTCTGCTATAGCATTTGAGAACCATTCTTACAAATTAGCGTCCATAGTTAGCCTCTTTCCTCGTTTACTTGATGTCGGATCACGAAAAAGTTGGCGTCGAATTAATAATGGTTTGGTTTAGTTTAGTTTATTGTGCCATAATAAATTTTACAGAAGACATAAAAGTGAAACTAGCCTTAAACATTTTCATGGAATTATCCGCTCAATGCTGGACAGAACCTTGAAGCGATAGAGGAGAGTCCATGTAAAATGTCAGTCAGCTTTACAATATATATATTTTTAAAGAATTACAAGTTACAGACAATAAGAATCTGCGAAACCTTAGAGGATTTTCTGCAGAAGATTATTCAAGAATATTTACAGATTAATTCTTAAAAGGACGTACATGAGGATATAGATTTAGATTTTGATTCTATATATTTATTGCAAGTGTTCCACAAGACATCTGTTTAAGCTTCTTTTCCTTATGTATATCGGCTAGATATTCCATAGAGAACGTGGAAGTTGGTTGAAGATAATTGGAACCACATAGGATAGTTGTTGTTTTCCATATGAGTTATGAATCCTCGGTATTTTAAGACGACCTTCCGCTCTTTGTCTTGTGCTGACGTTATGTTCAATTGGGATTTTTAAACCGCTGGTCATAGTACGTATCATTTATTAAATTAAAAGAAAATTTTCAACATACCTGTTAACATACTTAGCTCATAACAGAATTTTGAATATTCTCTTCTGCGCCCTTTGAAGCTCCATTATTCTATACTGCGCTATATTTCCCCAAGATGTTATTCCATACTGAAGAAAAGACTCCACTAAGGCAAAGTATACTTGCTTCACAAGAATAAGCGGTGCATAGTTACTCAGATGGTAAAGAGCATATTCAGATCGCCGCGTCGCAGCCGCATACAAAGATACTTTATGTGGTAGTCCCATTTGAAATTGTAATCTACCACAACACCAAGGTATCGATACACGTCCGAAACACTTTTCCAACATTTCCAACGTTCGCGCACCATTAAGTCCGTTTTTTACGCAAAATTTAATACAAGTTCGTTGTTGCAATTTTACGTAAATCCATTTCTAAAATTGTAAAAAATCGCCAACACACACAGAGATAGATGTACTCTTGTCTACGTAACTTTTGCAAATGTCAAGCTATGACGCTAAGATTTAGAGGGAATGTATTAGATTTAGAGGTGGTTATGCACCTTATGATCTACAACACATTTGAACACACTCTTTTTCATTGGTGTCATTGTTGTCAATGATATTGGTGGCAATAATAAGAAAACATCTGTATACCTAAATGTAAGCCATACAAGTATAGTATACTCCTATGTATCTCCGAATGGTGAGATGATTTAACTTGTCGCCACATGTTTTGTTTTGCTTCAGATGGAAATGAATTTAGGATCAACCTTAATCCTAAGAACCAATCTCTCAAAAGCAGAATATTATTCCATTCTCTCGAATTCTCGGCTTAAGATATGTATTCTTAGCTAAATTATTACATAGGAATATATATAAATAAATGTTTACAACTTTTACATAAATTAAAATTATGACTCGTGAATAGTAGTACTTTGCATTTTCATACTGGACAATCAGACATCGTAATTTAAAAACAAAAACACGAACAACACTTAATAATCCATTTTTTACATCATGTTCCTTACATGTCACTCGAACTACGTGCATATCTCAATCGATTACATTTCAATACCTCATTGTATTTCCAGCAATCAACCCTTACTACCACCCTCCATGGTGTTCTGTTTGGAGTGAGTATTTTTATTTACAACACCTTCTAGACGTAATGATTGTCCATTCAACAGTCTATCGACTTACATAAGAGAAAATTCAATTAAACAACCGCTTACGTCCCGTATCACCATATCACCATGACCGGGAAAATGCCCCAACAAAACCGGAAGGGCTCAGCAGGCGTTTTTAAATCTTCTCAAAGGTATTGCGTTGCATGCAATACAACATCTCTTTCTATTTATAGAATGATATGCACAAGAGTCATCCACTTAGGGACGAAAACGAATACAGATACGTGAAATACTAAATAATAATCAATACCCCGTACCGGGACGGTCAGTAAAGCTTCCGTATGTGAGGTAAATTCTGGAATATGAACAGATAAACCCCGGAAAAGCTACTCGTACTTCGCTCCTAAAACCCTTCACCGTAGGCATCACAGACTATGTAAGTACATACCAATGGCAATCGAACTTTAGGAGGTTCTTGGCACAACATTCGTATTCGCAGTACAGTTGCACCATAGTGCAAACAATCCCTTAAGTCAATACAAATGAACTATCATTAGAACCGGTACCGGTAGATACTTTATACTCTACGGCAACTATGGTCTTAAAATGAAATCGAAATAAGCTACCATTGTTTGTGGAATTAAATTCAAACTGAAATGCGAAATGAAATAAACGACTAATACGAGTATGTAGGCAGTTATGTAAGATTGTTACTCTTATGCCAATTGACAGTAAATGTGATGGTGAATGCTCTTATGTGGTTACGTCAAGAGAAATTTTGAGAAATGAGCTCTCTTAGTGTCGATTCTACATGACTGTTAATTTTGACGAGTGGGCATTTCTTTACATAAACAGGGATGATAAACAAATGTGTGTTGAGTCTATCATCTATTCACGTAGAGACGTAGATTCCTAGATTCCACCTAACAGGGGTGTTGATGAATAATCCTTTTTGATGTGATTAGGGCCTTCTTGCGCACACTTATGGTATACTAATGCAATGGAAAATGGATCTTTTTTAGGTAAATTGGGCCAAACAAAATACTTGTTAAGACGTCAACATTTAAAATTCAGTTACTGTACCGAATTGTGGTGCAAATCGAAGAACGAAAAACGAATTCATCAAGCGTATGGTATAAATTTACAAATAAATTCCGCTGTGATATCTATTGTCGGTAACCCTCGGCTTAGAGGTGCTAAATTGACAACATGGATCGATATGTTTTGTGCGGTTTTGCACAACTAATGCTGAGGTCAGGGTTAACACATGTTTTGAATAATTAACGAAGGGTTCTTGAGAAAATTGACTTTTTTTGTGTGATTTTTTTGCAGCATACTGATATCTGCGGACTTTGTTTCAATGTTGTTGGGGCATATGGAAATTGCATGTTAGTATTGTGAGATATGTTTCCCAGCCTTCTCATCTTTGGCATCTGTCTGTCTGTTGTTGTAAAGGAGGCGTCGCCACTTGAAGCTATATTTTACATATTTTTGTCCAAAATAAAAGAAAGGTTTAGATACATACATACTGAATAGTTTCGAAAGCGTAAATATAGTTGAATGAGAGAAGAATGGGACTCCGAAAAATGAAAAATGTTTAAGGATACGTCAAGGGTGAGCAAACGGAGAGTGTGGAAGTCTTTGTTAAATAAAACATATATTTTGTGAGTAACCGTCATGAATCGTTTTTGAATATGAAACACCAATTTTCGAAACATTTAACGATTATGTTGACCAAATCTTCATAATAACAAAACTGACTCTATGACTTACGAGTAAATTCGCTTAGTTTTCACCTTATATCTGTCATAAAGATCAGCCATTCAATAAATATCATTTGATGACAACCAACAGCCATACCATCTGTTGACTCCTTCTTCCTTTATAATGGAAAAAGCTTGATATTTCGCGATAAAGACGTCCTGAATATACTTTATTATAGATTGTTAAATAGCATGTAGGTGAATGCAACGAACGGATGTACTCCAAGTGTAGATCGTAACAGCGACAGACCATTCGTGATCTTTTCGATCGCAGATTCAAAAGGCCCCAACCATCATGCTACTGCTACACTCGTCATCTTTAGTGCTGACCCAGGAGTTGCTGAATTGTTTAATTTCGATGACTCTATGAGCTCTTCCTACAACTAGTTTATTAGATTGGGCGGTAACTATGGCCAGAGGGTCGAAGAAGCTCATCCTATTATGGTTAAACTCAATAAAAAAAAAGTTATTTGTTTAGGGTGCTGTTTTTGACGGCTTGACCCGGGAAACTGAAAAACTTGAATGGGCTCCAAGAGAAGCACGTTCTGAGAGAAGACGGTATGAGGCAGACGTATTGCGCAAAAAAAAACTGCAGTCGAATACTCAAGTGCTGAGAGCAACAATGCTTTTAGACCAAGAGCCCGCAGCAATTTTTAGGTGTGAGAGGTAACCAAAAAATAACCAGATGAGTTGAAAGCTGGTGTAAGCATTATGTAAAAAACAAAAGTCTTGCAGGAAAGGATCGCGGCTTTAGTGAGTAATAGTGTGCTGAAAACTCATTTTTTCCAAAATTGAGATAATTGATATAACCAGTGAATGCTAATTTCAATGTATAGTGTATTTTTATTTGATCGTAGAAATTTTGGTCCAAGATGTTTCGAGTGTGGCAACGCTGTTGCTAGATGGTTTCCTGCAAGACTTTTGTTTTTTACATAATGCTTACACCAGCTTTCAACTCATCTGGTTATTTTTTGGTTACCTCTCACACCTAAAAATTGCTGCGAGCTCTTAGACTATTTAGCAGCGACGGTAGAATAAAGTAGGTCTCCGAAAGCGTCACCAACTTAAACCCATGAACCTATTCAAGTTGAAGTTGTCTCCTTTTCTTTTGTCTCGAACAGAGCCAAGAGGTAGAATGATTCAAGCTCTGTTGATAGCTTTACCCAAACGAAATCGGCAGATGAAACCGGCACTACAACCAAGAAATGTCATAGTGACGGGAACTCTGCTGATGTAGTCAAATGCTGGTCGTTTTTCTTACACGCATTAAAAATAATGAGATATGAGTTGTAGTGTACACCATACTGTTGCCAGCTATGTATGATACGATTATGCGAAGGCTATACTCTGTTACTAGCTTAAGCACTTCATAACACAAATATAGAAAATTCACTACAAAAGCATTCAGCATTGGTACTGGAGGTGATGTCGCTAAACCATTTATAATTTAAAATAGTTAATTATTGAGTACTTTACACGAGTATATTATTATTCACCCCTAGGCTACCTCATCAGCTACATATGTGGGTACATAGGTAACCCACTCAGAAGTCAGCAATTTAATGCAAATGCTTAATTCCAAGGAATATTTTTAATATCAATGAAAGGAAACCGGAAATAAATCAATTTTTGAAATAAGATCTATTTAAAAAAAACTTTAACCTAAAAATATAACAAATATAGAAAAACTTTCTTCTTCAATTATTATAAATAAATAGTAAGAAGAAGGTCACTTTTGCCCAATGCTCAGCCTCGAAAATCAAGTAGGCAGCTAGGTAAGAGCTAGTAGTCGGCCCCTAAATTGTTAATTCAAATTGCAGTTACATATGTATTGCACTGAAAACACTTAAAAGGAAGGTTATGGACTTTATCATACATTTTTCCAAAAAAATTAGTGCACTTAAGGTGAAACTATGATACACATTCGTCGCAGCATATGTTTTTTTTTTTTAGGTCGTTGTCTTTGGTGTCACTTATAAGGTCTTTATCACATTTGAAACGTCTTTTCTAACTGTTCGTGTTTCTTTTCTGTTGCTGTTCTTCCTTCCTTTTGCGCGCATGTTCTTTCTCTTCTTTCTCTTTAATACTGTGTAGTTTATTCTTAAAATTTCTTCGATTTCCTTTTCAAGTCTTCGGAAGATATACTCGTATATCCAATTCTGTTTAACGAATTTCATTTTCCTGATTTCTTCATTGGAGTGGAAATTTTCAAATGCTTTTTACTACAGGGAACAAGCTTGGTGTTTTGAGGAATGTGTTATGAGGAGATGAAGGTTTTCGAACTTCACTTCCCATTATCGTTTTATCAAAAGGTTTTCCATTTTCCGATGTTGTTTCCTTTCTGTTACTTTTTAGCACCACATTGTTTTCGATATGAACTGAAACACCTTTTGTCGAAACTTCGAATTTCCCACACGCTATGTAAAGATAAATGTCTCTCCACACTCTCCTTTTCGGTTTTCCTTTCCAAGACTGATTTTTCCCAATTTAGCGGAAATCAAAGTAGAATTTTCGGCCAACTCATATGATTGGAATGTTATATCGTTTACGTCATTAATAAAGGAATTTTGAAATTGACATGATCTTGGTCTCCTGGTGTTACCACGGTTGGTAGTGCATTTTACGTATTGACCATAGGATCAGTAGGATCTTCTTCTATAGGCGAAGCTTTTTTTTTTTTTAAGAACTTGACACTCAAGTGGGTGTTATTACACTTAAAATGCCTGAGCACATATTAAGTTTTTAGGAAAAGTAGGAATTTGTGGATTTCCGAAGCATTCGTTTTCTCTGCGCATTTGACTTACGTGCAGAACAGTCTTTACGTCAACCCCGGAATCTATCAGATCTTGCATTATAAAGTTTATGACCTTTGTGGTGGCATAGAAATCCGTTTTTGTTATTGATAAACATTTTGAGTTTCCTCTATTTTCATTCTAACTTGCATACACTTTGTGTAATCGATGGCTTCTAGATTGAAGGGATACAACCCACATTTACGAAAACCATTAATAATAATTTCTGCCTAATGTTGACTTTGTCAAAACGCTGTTAAGGTTTTTGGGTTGCATTTCGACTTGAGAGGTTTAAAAACACTTACTTCGGTCGGCTGCATTATGTGGGTTGTATGTTATATGATAGAAGTGCATATAAACTTATATTTTTCTCAAAACAAAATTTATCTTAAGCTCATCATCAAATGACTTCGATGTTCTTCAACCAAAACAAGGACTGTTTTTTTAACATTTTAGTCCATTATCCAGTTGTCTAGTCCTTCTGTTATATAATCAAAAAATATATCGGACATCATCCAGTCGGTGTTAGATTTTTTTCCTAGAAATCAATTATCGAGCATGCTTTCAATAACTTCCTTTGGGGGTCTTATATAAGGAAAACCTACACAAGGACGTAACGTTTTCTCACTTGTCTAAAAAAGGAGAAGAACAGTCAAAGCCTCTTTTTCTTTTCCCTGTAAGATCTTGTTGATATTTTTGTATCAACGATGTGCTATTGCCTTACCTCTTTTTGGAGAGAAATTGGTCTCATCTCCCTTGCAAATCCTATCCGGATCTTTCAATACGTCATCAGCATTAAAAGTTTCTAAGTATTTCTTTAAATTTGCAAACCACTTTCATATTCTTTCTCCTGTTATGACTGCTCGACCCTTTGATATGTCTTCGGGAGCTCTGTGACACAGAATTGGATTTCTCTTTAAAAGGGATTTGTACCATTTATTGCGTTTTCGATTGTCAACAAAAGAGTTAGGTCTTTTATCTTCCGAACCAATAGTTTGGACTGTGTTGAAAATATTAATGGACTTCAAAGAGGATCCGCACTTGGTGCTGTTTCCTCTTTTTTTTTGTTGACAGGATGGCTTCTGGTCCCATCTTCCGCGGTCCTACTGGTACTCTTAAATGCAGTCTATCCTGAATGGTACCTATTGCCATGCCAAATTCCCGACATTTCATTTCTTACTTCCACCACCGCTTGAGAAAGCTGTTCCTTTTGGGTATTTGTGAACTGGCCGCTTCCACATGATACCTTAAACGGAAGTTAATACGACACTCTGCATACCATACTAGTGCAGAGTTTTACACCTACCCACTGGGGGTGCATGCAATACGACACCTTTCATCCGCTTGATACATGTAACAACTTGATTCAGCATGAAAATGTTCCTATACTCAGAGAATGATGACACAGCTGCTCTTAATGCTGCACATTACCTGGTAAAGGCCAGTTTAGGGTTAGATGATATGTTAAGTTAATTTTTAAGTTTCACTTTGTGACTAAGAGTTGTTGAATAACGATATTAATCGGGATTCGTTTCGCTTTTTGATAGTAGGGATTCGGGATTTTTGTAGAATGGATTCGTTAATTCGGGTTTCAGAATAAATATTTGTCTAAATGACAATTACAATAATAAATTGAGTAAGCTTCTTTACCACCAAAACCAAATAATTTATTTAAAATTAGCTTGCAATACCAATAGACCGAAAACCATTACAAGGCTCACCACTGGAGGAAGGACTACCAGAACTTCCACACCAAATAATTTTTGAAACTTGCCGACTACCAGTTAAGATTTTATATATATGTACTTCTTGAATTAATTTATTTTACAAATCAGCACAATCGAATTGCTTTCTAGGTACCTATAGCCAATTTTAATTATACGAGTACATATATACGAAAATCACGAAAATACCAGTAGGAGGCCGCATGGGGCTGAGTACTGGATCAAACAGCTAAAAACCTATCCTCGAAGTCAGCCTCCTTCTAATTTGTCTAATATATTTATAAAAATGTGATTTTGTTATTACCTAATACATAAAGATAAAGTATTGTTTATAAAGAAGATCTACACAATCATTAAAATCGTTTCTACATGTTTTCCTAGTACTATAATTTACACAAATATTATTAACTAGTTGTTCAGGTCTGTACACGTTCACGTCAGCACTCCGTTTAGCTGGAGTCTTCTGCGAAAGCTTACAGGATCTATATTGCGAATGTATGGAAGACTTCTGAAAAAAATATTGATGGAACTAGTTTGGTTTTTATTATTCTGAAGCAAAAAAGTTAAGAAATGGCAGACTACTGGTTGAGGGCTGACTACTGGCTGGGTTACCCTACATACATTTATTTGTACATACATTTGTTTGTATTTCATCATATCAGAACAGAACTCCTTCTTAATGGATCGAAATTTTGGAGAAGAGAAGCAAAACGAATGGAATACTGGCATAAAATTAATCGAACGAACATTTTTTTTTCCAACCTAACTACACAAAAAACCACTGAATGTCCGTCACTCTGTGTCCTTGAAAATCTCTCTCTATCCAATTTGCTTGAAATTTAACAGTGCCGTCAGTTAGGGCTGTGAAGACAAAGGAAACAACTAACCACTAGATATTCTCAAAGGGCTATTAACTCTTCTTTGATGGCTTACAATTTTAACTTAAGTTGATTAATTCATACGAAATATCCAACACTCAAATGTACATATACTGTCTGCTCCGAAATGCCAAATATTTTCAAAATATCCATCTCCTTGCCAGGAACCTCTCCTCCATATGATTGATGAGTGAATTATATATCGAAAATGACTAAGAGTTGAATGATGGAAGTATGTTAGAACCCACCTTTTCCCAAACGACTCTTACCAAAAAAAAAACACATAATTCACCGCCAGACATCTGGTCTAAGTCGATAGAAGTACGTAGTTAGTTTGCAAGAAAACAAATTCAAAAACAGAATCATATCCAATTTATATCTTAACTACTTTCGTTGATCGGAATCGGAATTTGTTTCCCACCCTATTCCAATGCTTGAGAGAGATTTCAAATTCCTTGACCCAGTTTCATCCAAACAATGGGGATACAATTAATCACCCTCCGTAATAAGATTCTTGTTATTCTTGGAATAAGCTCTTTGGGTTACAACAAAACATCGATTATATTCTCTGTTGAAAGAAAAGTGAAAAAATACATGTAAACAAAGAGAAGAAGACAAAAATAAAAGCAAATGTAAGGAAATCGCTTTAAGCACAATTAATTGTGATCATCTAAAGAGGATTTTCTCACTCTGTCGTCCTACATTGAAGGGGATTTCAAACTTTCAGGGCAAATGCCAATTAGAACAAAGAGCCCAATAAACGAAGGAAACTGAAATAGCAGAGAAACTGAAGAAACAGGAGGACAACATCAAACAAATTGCTGAACCAGAAAATTACGTAAAATCTCAAAAAATCATCCTTGCCCCGTACTTCCGCTTATAACATTATATTCATTTAAATAGTCATACACATATGCACTTAAAAAGAACACACGCATCCTATATCAACTCATCAAAAGGTCAAGCAAATACATATGAGGTAGTAGAATTCACGAACAGAAACCAAAGTCAAAGGTAATACGAAATGTATTTGTATTTTCATTTCGGTGTATCCCTAAGATGCAAATGATGAATAGGACATGTATCAACTCAATTCTCTAGTGTGTCCATAAAGCTCGTAATAAAAATATCTCCACCATCGTCAACTATTGCGAGGGCAGATAAAAGGAGCAACGTTATACGATAAGTCAATAATGAGCCACAAAAAATATTTCTCCCTAGTAATGTAACAATGTAACATTCCCGACTACTTGGCCACTGGCAATGATGCGCTGAGAGCTAATATTCACAATAAAACGGTTGACAGGCAGAAGAACAGAAAAATTGGCTTTTCTAAGAGAAAAAAAAACATAAAAACTGTAGATACTAATTAACTCACCTACATTGCTGGCATTTAAATCAGTTGGGACGTAGCACATACAAAGTGGAAGATGTTTCTAATTTCACACCACCACCACAACCACCGACGCGACGGTCGCTGTTGTCACAATTGTCAACCTTAGGTCGCCACAAGAGCTTCCCAGTACACAAGAGTTTCAGAGCACAAAAAGTCACTCAGAATTAACAATATCCTTTCCAGTGCTTTGCACAATAAATTCTTTAGGTAAAAATAGAATCTACGGCCACAGCATCACCGTCACAACCACGATTTCGATATATGTAAGAGCAACGACTACGACTACGAGCACGAGAAATAAAAATGATGTTTCAAGTAACGCGTAACGAAAATTATTTTACGAGGAAAGTAAAATTCACTTAACCTCCTAGCCGAACTCCAACAGCAGGAAGGTGTTATAGGTTAAAGGGTTTTTGGTCCAAGGTCCTTTAGCAATCACCAACTCCAACACTACTAAAGCAGTTTCTCTATTCTTTTTTAAATATTTTTCAATTGTCCCGCTGACCAAAGTCTAAGAAAATAACAACACACCGGAAAGAATATATGACAACGACAACTCAAGGACACTTTTCAGCCCAGTCGCTATGATTGTAGGCAAAATGAAATCTGTACATGAACGGCAACTACACATCACTCAAGGAATGAGAGATGCGTATATAGGAGAAGCTTCGTTCAACCC
The DNA here is from genome assembly GCA_949129095.1 of Volucella bombylans. Taxonomy (NCBI): domain Eukaryota; kingdom Metazoa; phylum Arthropoda; class Insecta; order Diptera; family Syrphidae; genus Volucella; species Volucella bombylans. The sequence goes on along the minus strand of OX422142.1, from coordinate 123,353,237 downwards.
ATTAGGGACTATGGAACAATCTCAACGTGTATCCTTTTTCACAACTTTGCATATTCGTTTTCTCTCCACAAAAAAAAAAAATATATATATATATATTGTATATATATATATATATATATATATATTTCCTCGGTTAGCTTTGAAGGGAGTTGTGGTAATGATTCACAAATCAACACTTTTGTATCTCGCCTGCGACTGGATTGATTGCTGGCACTGTTTTTGAGTATCTATAAAACACCGTCACGAAATTTTGTTGAAGAGAGCAGCCGATCTGCAGGGATGGAGGCCAACTAATACAATGCAACACTACACTATCCCGGCCCTAAGCTATTCCTAGTTTTGAGCTCCTTTTAGCTGGAATCAACTGCCAAACGAGACGGAAAGTGGCGCGCACACTCCTTATGTTTGGAACAACACCGAACCGAACACTTTTTCAGATTTTTTTAGTTTCTAATATTTTATTTTTTTCTTTCTAAAATCCTTTTATGTAAAATTTGCAATTAGTATTCCAGCTACTGTTGGGGGTGGGAAATGAGTTGACTTCCCTTTACTGCAGTTGAAAACAATTTTCTCTTATTTTTGTTTTTTGTTGAAGTAGGCGAGTAGTGTGTTGAGGTAGTAGTACACGAGGAGAAACACCATGTGTACCACTGCACGCCAGTGTGCCAGAGAGGTTTATGCGCCAGCATTTTCCGGGGCGCAAATTATTGCGTGAAAATTTGCTTGAGCTCCGGTCAAGGCCAAGCAAGGCCAACCATGAACACGAAAAGCTTTCTATACATGAGAGTATGCTCCCTCTCTCATAAATTTTGTGTTAGCTTTTTATCGGTTCTGTTGCTCGTGTTTCTCAGCTGTATACTCTTATGCAGACGAGGACAAAGTCTGATTGTGGTACTTCTTTTCAATGAGTGAAATTTGGCACGACAGAGTTGCATGTACTTGCTGGTGTACGAGTTGGTCGGAAATGCCGTAACCAATGATAAGAAAGGGTTTTTAGTAGAATAGTAGCAGATTCAGACTGTTCGTAGGATATTTCATGTAAGATCATCCGGGAATTTATGAAGAAATTGTAACAAAATCTGATGGCACCTTCACCGGGTCGAAAGCAGAAACTCAATGTCCAAGGTAACTTAATCATACCTATCATCGACATGATGAGTTGATATGAGGATGTTTTCGAAAACACAACTTCTGACGGCATGTACAGAAACCGTTTTGAGGATGCCGACTGCTATCAATATGTGATGGCGTGTGAAAACAGGAGTTGCTGCTCAGGCTCAGCTACATCATCTGTTGAATCATGTGTAAAGACTGTTTTATTTTAACGCATTGGAGTTTCGATACCCTTGCCGGCATATGCCTTCCACTCTGATCTAGATGACATGTCATCTGATGCAATGACATGGGAACTCCTTTCACTGAATAAATATGAATTCGGGTATTCCGATGACCAGGAATGTTGTCTTTCTGGAGTACGACAACGTTAGATTTCATTCTTCGTTAGGAAAATTTACTTTTGTCTTTCAAGCCTTCCTTTTGGTTTGCTTGTTTTTTCTTTAAATTTATTTTTGTTATTTTTTTCTACGTATACCTTAACTTACACACTTGACACCTAATCTAATTAAATCTCATTTGGCAGCGACAGTTTTTGAAATTAGCTTACAGGCTCTAACCGGGCGCTTTAAACTTAACGATATTACTACAACTGATGTCTTTCGACTGTAAATTTATCCTAGGACTAGGACTAGCTTATATAACCAACAAATTTACATAGATGATTCTCTAAGAAAAATTATTGCCAACAAACTTGATGGTTTATCTTTTGTCAATTCTATTTAAAACTTAAGCTACTATCTACTTAACCTAACTTAACTTCTTAACTTAACTCAACTATTGTATAACTCAGATGGAGAGCACTCATTTTCTTTTGCTTCGAGTGGTCAACATCTCCAGTGCGTTTTCGGATGCCTGGCAGCCGTCACTATGCTGCACATGCACCACCGAAACTTGAACGAGACCGTAGATTGTCGGTCAACTCTCGGAGGCACTCCTACATGATAACGAGCCTGGCCTCTCCACGAAAACCCCATAGCTATAATCGAACTTATACCTAGGAGGAGCTACATAAGGAACGCACCGACCTAGGTATCGCGTATTGCCTCTCTCCCCTTTCTTAAGCCTACAGTATTCGGTGTACTGCTTTTCGGCATATATCCTATCCCTGTATACAATTGCAGGGTTAAAACGAAGCAGCTCCTGAGTGCTGGCGACATACCCGTCGTAGATGAGCCATTTTTCCCTCGGACCGGGGTGGCTATGGTATAATACCGGAATACCATCCCCACTTTGCACTAACCCTTTAGCATAAGTTTGGAGAAATGCCTCCATCGGCATATATAGTACATTCTATTGGGGTAATATGCCCCAAAGATCAGGCTGTTATCGCTAGTCATTGCTCTTGCGACGTGCCATCGAATCACCTTAATTAGGAAATTGTCAATCCTATTTTGTGCAGCTTTTCAAGGATAAAGGACCTTGTTGGGATAATATTTTATATATCTACTCAGGCCCTTGTATTGTACAATCGAAGACAGGTTCTAAGACACTGTCCTTCAAACGCACGAATCATTTCCATGTAAGATTGCGCTACATTAAACCACACCGTAAGGGATGATAGGCCTGATTAGGATCACATACCATATGACGTTCACTCTAGAACCAAGTTGACGGCTTTGAAACAGTTTTCTTGTAAAAGCTAAAGCCTTTTCCGCCCCAGCTAGACAAGCATCTATATATTTATCAATATATAAATACTTATCCAGCAATATAAGGCTACCTAACTGCGCTTCTCACCGCTAGTCGTAGTTCAAGCTATCTAATGATGGCCAAATTTCGCCCGTTTTTTTCTGGTATCCCGAGAGGCCCTTCTCAATGGAGTTATAAATAAGACTGTTTCTGCCTTTTGGAAATTAATTGTCACATTTGACAACAAACTTCTTTCCCAAAGTTTTCCACATGCCCATTCTGGTTAGCTTGTAGAAAAGTCACTCTAACCATGCGGCGTCACAAGCCTTCTCCAAATCAACCAGACAAGCGCCCGTACACTGGTTCTTGCATGTGTTCCACTGTATCTCGACATCAGTTTTGAAGCCGCATGAATAACATTTAATTTAATATAAAATACGCATTCACTCCTTAAGATTAGTGTTTGTAAAATTGCATAATGGATACATTTGCATATGCTGGTGTGATGGTGGTTGATTTATTTGTCTATAACGTGCGTAGTGTGAACACAATCGTTGTCGCAGACTGTTTTGGCAATGCCGATCATCTTTCGGCACAGCTCTAGGTACTCGGTGCTTGAAGTCTTGGCTAAATTCTTGCGACAACGGTCAGAGGCCTCTAAAGCCCAAGCCTTGGTCAACATCAATTCATGTTCAGCCGTAGGCAAATTCATATTGGCAGCCCTTGAAGCCCTCGATTGGGTCACAACGCTAGCGTAGATATCAATTGCAGCGTCAGCTAGTCGCGTGAGAATGTACTGCTCGTTGACAATGTTCTTTCCGTATTTAATGAGCAAAGCTTCCACAGTCTGTCCGAACAAATCAATACACTCGGCGGTTTGTTTCGAGTATGGCATCAGGTCTGGATAAACAAATTGACTGAGATCGGAGACACCCAAACCGACAGAGCGAGCAGCCCTTCTCGAAGACTCCTTGAAGATCAAGCCCAAATTCGCCGTTGGGTTCTTGAAAGCTCTCTGTAGTTCTTTCAGATGAGATCCAGCATACTGGATGCCAGTTAACGCCACAAACAATCGTAAAATGTCATTGGTGCCCTCAGTCCAGTCCGGTATCTTTCATGTATCTCATGCCACCCAGAATTTGTATAGCTTCATCGCACACAAACCATGCTGACTCTGAACCAAACACTTTTGAAATAGCTGCTTCCAAATGGTAGTCTTGGCTGCCTAAGTCCATATTCTGAGCAATTGTGTAGGCCATAGATTCGGTAGCGTACTGGAACATTGAAATGCGAGCCAGTTTCTTTTGGATACCTCCGAATTCCTTGATCTTCTTGCCGAATTGTAAACGATTATTTGCATGTTCGGCGGCCTTCTTGATGCAGTGTTTCATGGTGCCGGAGAGAGTGGCTCCCATTCCGGAACGTCCATTGTTGAGGATGTTCATGGCAACTTTAAAACCTTGGCCCTCCCCGCCGAGAACGTTCTCAATCGGAATTTTAACATCCTCGAAGTAGATCTCGGTGGTATTCGAGCACTTGATGCCCATTTTTTTCTCTGGTGGACCGCTAGTGACTCCATTAAATCCTCTTTCCACAATGAACCCTGTCACCTTGTCCTTTTTCTCGCCAGTTTTGGGGTTGATCTGTTCGGTTTGTGCAAAGACAGTCATAATGTCGGCGATTCCTCCATTGGAAATCCAAATTTTCGAACCATTCAACACAAAATGCGTACCATCAGCACTCTTAACAGCTCTCGATCTGATGGAACCTGCATCAGATCCTGAACTGGGTTCTGTGAGTGCAAATGCAGCGTAGACTTGCTCACCAGCAACCTTGGGTAGATACTTGTCCTTCTGTTCCTTTGTGCCGAAGAGAAGAATTCCCTTAAAGCCAATACTTTGATGAGCGCCGATCGTAATACCCAATCCCAAGTCGTAGGCACCGACAATTTCACACATACGGCCGTATTGTGCATTACTCAATCCTAAACCACCATACTCACTGGGAACTTGAATGCCAAAGGCTCCCAGTTCCCATAGCTTGCCCAGCGTGACATCGTCGATTTTGGAGTTCTCATCATTGCGCGCTGCATCATTTACTTCCAAGAAGAACCTCTCGAAAGGATCCGCTAAACTGTTGGTGAACTCTTTTTGCTCGGCATTGAGAACATCTGGATATGGGAAGACTTATGGTGATTCTACTTGTCCACGGAAAATGTTCGCCATGAAGGACATATTTGGCCGATTCTTGGCATTGTCCGGTTCAGGAGTGTCTTGCTTTGGCTGAGATTGAGCAGCTGAAGCCAGGCATCTTCGCAGCTCGTTTTTGGAGAGATTTTTCGTGGATTGTACTAATGTAGTACTCAGACGGAACATTTCCAAGCTTTGTAGACTTGTTTGAGAATAAAATAATTAACACTTGGTTGCGAAATCACAAGAATTATCACAATAACTTTTTTTTATATTTATTAGTTTCGATTAGGAGCGGGAAAGAGGCAAACTTTCTTTATTTTTATTTTAACAGAGTCGAACTCGACGATAGATGAATGACGAATGAATAGTGTCATGCCCCGCCCTAAAACCAAACTGATATTGTTATCCTCCACCCATTTCAACAGAGCTCTGTTAACTACCTTTTCAAATATTTTATAGACTCATTGATCGAGAATGGCTTGGCCGAGTCCTACATCCAAAAATGCCAGGAATTGAGCGCAGGGCTATTTACACCAATTCACCATTCCCTTGTGCATGCTGCGGTTTTAGAATCATTTGAGCAGGAACCTTGCGGTAGATGTATTTATCTATTCGCCTCCCAAATGCTTTTAGCAGGTACGATCAGGAACTGATGGGTCTACGGTCTTCGTTTGAAATCTCTCTATATTTTTGCTATGTACGAGTAGCCAAAGTCTAGAGAGGTATGCAATGTATAGAGTTGATAAGCTTTTGAATTTATGCTGGAATGATTGCTTTTAGACTTGTAGATTTATAAGGAAAAAGCTGTTTACAGCTCAGGTGTTCTTATATATCACTTAAAGATTAAGAAATCCCGAATTTACATGGACACTCCTTTCTTCTACTTGGAACATAACATAGATATATTGGAGACAGTGTGGGTAAAAACTCTTGTTATGTTAGTCTTCCAAATGTAGATTGAAACTCTAAAAGTCTTTGAAAGGTCCTGCCTTATTGTATTCAATTTGATATTTCTGTCTATGTTCGATGAGATAGCTTACTAGGATTCTGATTATGCTTTTCGGGTTACGGCACTTTTAGACTGAGAAGCCTTCTGCTGGTATTTCAATGAAAAGCCAGATCTACGAGTATTGACTGCCGTAGAAGATTATTACTACTTTTCGTATTTTTGCCTAAGGAATTCGAACATAGTGACGTAGCAGATGCTGTATGCGAAAGTTTTAGCTACACAAGAAGATGTGATCTTCAATATCAAGAAAGCGAGAAGTGATAGATTTAAAAAAACACACTCAAACATTTCTCATTTCAGAAGAGGATTATCTGCTCAACAGATGTATTCCACCTTTGCACTAGCATTCTTATCCACTGATACGCATTGGATCTTGGGATTTCATGCGCGATACATTATACGGTATACTTGTACAAAAGAGGGAGGAATCAGATTTTGTAATGAAGAGTATAAAATACTCTCTGCCACACTATGTGGAAGAAAGACTATTGGTAAGCAATCTAGTTGGTAGTTTTCGTATGAGGTTAGAAAGGGAAAGTCTTATATCTTCCAGATACTCATGCTTTGACAGATTTTAGAGAAGTGGCTGAAGTACAACAGATTTTCAAGTACATAGATTTACAAGATAGGGTGCATGGAGATACTCGTAAGCTATTCAAAAAAATATATTATATATTTAAAGATACGAAGCTTTGTTATCCTTACCAAATTCATAAGGATGTGTTGGATTAATAAGCAGTCATCTCGTTGCTTTGTCAAAGTAGGGCAGTAATATGACTGAAAAGTGCCTGGAAGGGCGGTAGACGCTCTGGTTAATACTATGCCTAAGCAAATTGTAAGAATGTCAAAGGCCAATTTCAGACATATTGCTTTCCAAAATTTGGAGGTCAATCCAAACCAGCACGTGGTTCCAGTGGAGAAGGCGATTAAGAAGCAAACCATTCAAGGCCTACGATCTTCTCGGTCCGCATTTTCGAAAGACATTCAAATCGAACAACATTGAAAGCGTTGGTATCGACTGAGTTTGGTGAAGCAACTTTTCCGATGAAATGTATTGGCTACAAATTATAATCTACAAGCTATATACCATTTAGGCTTTATTAGTCTCAGTCTCAGTCCAGTAAGTCGATAAGTCCATTACGCCGCAGAATTAACAGATTAGCAGGATATCCAGCTTTAGATGCCGATTATAGCTTAACGAAATTGGTGTGCAGAGCTCGAGGCACCTAAATCAATTTGGTCGCGGAACCTTGTGATTTGAAGTTCTGGTCTACTGACCCATCATAGTGGCATGAAGGAAAGGGAAAATTGACCGGTGGGCTCCCCTATAGATACTTTTTATTTATTCTCTTCCAAGTAAGGATGTGCATATGCATTCTTCCAGTTTCGGCTACAGCCGATTTGGAATTTCTGATGTCACCAAATCTGTCATTCACATGCTACCGACTTTCGGGATCTAGAACGATTGGCTGGTTCTATCTGAGGACAGAAAAAGTACCAACGATTCCACCGAGTGGGGAATAACATCCGAGGACTATTTTGCTTCAAATTGTGTCATGCCGTTCCGTAGGTGGAATAAGCCTGTTAAAAGATAGTCGAAGCAGCTGCAAAGGAATGATTTAGAGGAGAACTGAAAAGTATTGTGAAACTCAGAACTCCCATTTTGATGGCGAACCGTCCAATTTGCAATCCAATACAGTAACTACCACTTGAACCACAACCACCCACCCAGTGTGTATAGCAACTTGGTGATAATAGGAATTGGTAAATTGGTAATGTCATAGGTTATTGTCATTGAAAATAAAGAATGTTATTGTAGATATTGAGTGGTTGCAATCCGCAACCGCAAACCGCCAGAACGTCAAACACATCAAGTGCTGAAGTAAAAGCAGTAGTACCGAGGCCAAGAAGCTGTCAGAAATGCCGCGGCCGATGTGATAATTTCTCCGAATCACCCTCAAAAACCAATGGTATGATGAAAAGTGGATGCATGCGCTTATAGCACAAGCTCATCAAAGAAGCGACGCTGAGAACGGCTCGTACGATATATAGTAAGTGTATGAGTAACAACGTTCGGATATGGGAAAACCATTTCTACAATCTCTTAAAGAGTAAGGACAAATCCAAACAACGCCGACGAAAGGGTCAACTTGGAGGATGAAAGCCAGGATTTCTGCCCACTTGACCAAACGAAATAAGGATAGCAATATCTAAATCTGAGTATAAAAAACCTCCCTGACCGGATGGACTACATGCCGAGCTTGGAGATGGGTTGGTAAAGAGTATACACTAACTAATTTCCAAAACTTTCTCGGAACAAAATATGTCTGATGGATGCAGATTCAGTATCGTTTACCTGGTCTACAGTAAAGAAGACTCTTTAGCCCAACCATAGGGGTATCAGATCTTTAACAGCGGAATTTAAAATCCAGAAATTCTACACTACGGCAGATCCTAGAGGAAAGCTATCATCATTCCGCTTATGACAGAATCTATTGAGTCGAACTATACAGAGCCATGTCCAGATTTGGGATCTCTGCCAAACACGTGGAGATGTGGAACGTTTCCTGCTCCGTAAATATCGGACCCTGGTTTTTCCATATCATTCTTGCTAAAATTGTGAGAAACTTTTCAATAAGTCTGTGCAGTCGTAATTATGGTTTGATATCATTGACAGCACGAAGCAAACTATCACTGCTTCTTTGCAGATATCCTTGATAGTATTGAATGCACGTTTTCTCGTAGTTATTAACTAGTTTAAGTTAACGGGCTTTGAAAGGAGAAATATAACAGCGAACCCTTTGAGATGTATTACATGAGATCAACCTCGCTAGAATAATGTGAATCGTTCATCTGAAGTGGATAAAATATATAGTGAATAGGTATTAACACTTTGATCCCAATAGTCATGAATTCTACCCGGAGGATCAATGCAGTCGAAGAAGTCATCGTCTGCCGTAGCTTATACAAATAAAAGGGGACTTTAACCATCATGGAATACATAACTGGAACTCTATCCCGGATGATAACATCATCTGAATAGGCAACGCGTATAGATAATAAGACTTGATTACTTAAGGCGGGACAAGAGAAAAAGCTAGAAAAACTAGAAAAGGTCAATCAAGCTGAGGCATTCTCGATAAGAAAGTACATGGAGTGCTTTAAACATACCAATGTTTTGAAAATAGACAATTTTCAAGATGAAAAGAACTTTCAAATAAGTTGTATTTACATAAATTGTTTTCACCGTTTCGAGGGGATACAATTTTACTCATTACGAAACCAAAACTTGCGCTGTACTTCAAAAACGATATTGTTTCGGCAAGGCATGTTATTGAGGACGTACCCGTCCATATGTATCTCAACTAAAAGTTCCTTCTCATTTTATGCTGCGGGGAAGCTTTTTTCTGCTTCTTTAACAACTTATCGATAAGCAATGGCCATTATGTATGGAAGGTTATTTGGTTTCGCCATCGTTTATCGTTGTTTGTTGTCATCATTAACACTTTGTGTGAGAAATTAAAGCGAATAAAACAATGAAATAAACAAATACCGTTGTCTGAATGTGGGCATTTGTGGTGATGCCTTGTGGCAATGTGATATATTTCAATGTGACGGCACTGAGACAGCTTTGTTTTTATTTGTGTGGTTAACTTCTATTAAAGGAAAGGTAGCGGCACAAGAAATGAGGATACCTGAAGGTAGAGCTTTGCCGTAATTTGTAATGTGGTGTATAGCTATGCGAGTTGTTTGAACTTACCGTTGACAGTTTGTTGACATAACTTAAATTAATTTATGACGTCAATATTAGAATGTTATAACATTTGCAATTTAATGTCAGTACTTCAAGTGCGGCTTTATGGGGCTGAGAAAGTTAACCTTTGTCTAGAAGCTTATTTTGAGGAATTCTAACGTTGTAAGTTCATTGTTAGCCAAAAATGCCGATTAGGAGGTATTGTGATTCATATTTATAATACTTTTACTAGCTACAATACATAATGTTGCCGAAGATAACGTTGTGACAAGACGTCATAAGGTACTGAATTTCATTTCAAGCAATAGCCGACTTTTGTTCCTAAATTTTGCTTAAATATAATAGCATAACCCGTAGTAAGGTTAGCTTCCCTATACTCGTACATCTATTCTTGTTGACCTTAATTAAAAATGCGCTGAGTATCGAGCTTAGTATAAATGCATATAGATTTCTTAACATAAGGATCATGTACAGTTTTACTTTGAGTGGCATATGAAGATCTTAATACACAGCTTACATAATTTTATACGATATTCGGCTAACTCTTTAAACCCGGCTAACTCTTAACTAATAATTAAATGGATGGGTATTCGAATTTAAAAACGCCAACCTATGTTAGGTATTCTAATAAACGTTTTGTACTTCTTAGATATACAATTAAAGGACTCTCGAATCGGTTGTTTATTCTGTTCTCCAGATCTGCCTCTAATATTGGGTGGTGTGTTGATTGAAAGGAACAATATGGCACCAAGCCACCCTCTTGGAGTTCTCCAGAAATTAAATTAGTCTTACGTTCAATATTATGGTTTTTATAGGAAGCAGATAATTGTATACTTTGAATGGTTCACTCTGAATTTGGTCATCATCACGGCTAAATATTCGTATTATGAAAAATTAATCCGATTAGATTAGATTTTAGATTTGGGGTCAGTATGATGGCGGATAGCTGAATAGCCTATAGATATGTAGGTTACATGTAAATAACCAATATGCAGTCCCCGACCAAGAGCGGAAAAAACACATAAGAACAGTGAAATTTTTTTGATAGGGCGAGTAGATGCCGCCCATAAATAAGCGTCCTGTCCCGAAGGCATGGCATTATGCGACCCATACAGAGGTCTGAATGGTGCTGGGGACAAAAAACCTATAGAGCATCGCTAACGGGGCCTTCCATATATATACCTGGCGCCCATTGGTTGTAATGTAGCCATGACACATTACATGGGTGTCTCAAGTGGTGGACTTCCCTTTCCTCCATACTCGTGGGATCCAATTTTGAATCAAACAAAAAGCACAGAGGAAAATCCGTTCAGAAGAAGTGCTGTACTGACGCGATCACAGTAGTTAAAAACTACGGAGGGTGCGCCGCAGGAAAAGAACAAGGACGTGGGGACGTCGTCTAAGAGAGTAAGTGAACAGACATCCTCACGGATGTTGACAAACTTTCTCCCAGAAAAGCATCAAATGGAAATTTGTCGTCCGAAACCAACACGGAAGCAAGAGTCACAAAAACTAGCGAAGAAAGAGAAAAGCGTGAAGCCATCCCTGGGAAAGAACATCACTACACCGATGGAATTCATCAAGCGCAAAAGCAATGTGGTAGGAAAAGGACGAGGCAAGATACACGTAAAGCCGGATGCGATGGTGATTAAAAAGATTGGAGAAGTTTCTTACAGCAACATACTCCGAAAGGGGATGACCAACCCTGAGCTAAATGGCTTGGGGTCTGATGTACTCCAAAGGAGAGTTACTGCTTGAGCTCAAGAAATCAGCGGATGGATAATACTCTGATCGCCAGAGTGAAGTAGGACAAGTTCTCAGGAAATAGCGGAAGTGAGATCCCTAACGCACGAGATGAGTTCAAAGACCTAGATGATGTCAATGCAGGCCTCATCCGTTAAATTTATGAGGTTGAAAGAATAAGAATAAGAACTAGATGGACGGCATATACTCGTAAAACACGGAAGGCCATGTGTCCGTGAACTGCAGCAGTGATGCAAGGTGCGTCTTTGGCGAAGAAAAAGGGCGTAGAAACATTAAACACGCGGCAGGAAGTACAGTATATCCTATATACTAAAAAGAATATGAAAGTCTTCAACTAAACTGGAACCACTGCGAACCGGCACAGGACATTCTGACACAAGTCATTTGGGAGTTGAAAATAGAAATTATGCGAGCAGTATAAGAATTACGATGAAAATTTTAGGTAGCCGATGTCTCTCAAAGAGTTGCTATCTAGGCCTGTGAAAGAATGACGACAACTGAAATAGGCTTCGTTCGAGCAAAGGTCAAGTGGTACATATCTACAGTTGTAATACATCTCCAAGCAGCGACTTTGAAGAATTGCAGGGTATGTTGGATAGACTCGTGGATGATGCCAGAGGTTGTAGCCCAACAATTTTGGTTGGATTCTTCATCGCATGGGCCACTGGTTTGGACCACCAGTGTCGGAAATGGAAACCGATGACGAAGCAATTAGAGGTTCTACACGATCAGAGATAGAAGATGAGCTCTTGGGCACATCTTCAGAATCGGAGGACCTCAACAACACCGTGGTGGAGGCGACTCTGGAAGACTGTAGCAATGATACGGTTTCTCCAGATTAATCTCCACCACTCAAAAAAGGCTTCGGCCGCACTCATTCTGCGTCTTTCCAAAAGCGCAGAAGACATAATTCTAATCCAGGAACCATGGATTGCAGAAGGCGTGGTTCGTGGACTTAGGACATCCTCATACGTTTCGCTCTATACAAGAGACAAAGGTAAGATTAGAACTTGTATATTAGTGAAACGTAGCCTTAATGTATTTCTACTTCCCAACCTCAGTGACCCCGACCTAACCGTTGACAGATTAGAGACTGCCAAAGGCTCTTACTGGCTGGCATCGGCTTACCTTGGCCACGACCAAGTGGGCCCTCTCCCTGGTGATAACGTAGAAAGGGTGGTACTGGAAGCGGGAAGGCAAAAAACTGGCCTCATAATCGGATGCGACGCTAACGCACATCATACGGTATGGGGCAGTACCGACATCAATGATAGAGGTGAGTCACTTTTAGACTATATTTTAAGTACTAACCTCTTAATTTGAAATATTGGCAATGAGCCCACTTTCATAACAAAAAACCGACAAGAAGTATTAGATATTACTCTTGTCTCCGACAGCATCACCCAAAGGCTAACAAACTGGATGGTATCGTCTGAACACTCCTTTTCAGACCATAGATACATCCAATTCAGTCTGAGTGATGCTCCCCCCAGCCAACCAGCTTTCCGGAACTACCGGAAAACTGATTGGACAAAATATAGAGGAATACTGTCGGAAACGATATCCTCTAAACTATCAAGTCCCCCGCGTGACACCAATGAGCTCGACATGAAAGTCAGGGAATTTACTCTGACTCTCAATAAGGCTATGGCCGCTTCCTGCCCCCTTATTCAACCAAGAGGCAAGAAAAAGCCACATTGGTGGACATCGGCTCTGGGACTGCTCAGAAACGCCTGCAGAAAACTTTTCAACGCAGCAAAAAGCACAAGAAAAGTGACCGACTGGGACTCATATAAAGAATCCCTCAAATTATACAAAAAAGAACTGAGGAAGGCAAAGCGACAATCCTGGAGGTCATTCTGTGACAAAATTACAGAAACCTCTGAGGCATCGCTGCTAAGAAAAATCCTCTCTACAAATCCTATGATGCCCAGCTGTTTGAAAAAAACCGATGGCTCTTGGACAACCTCAAGTGATGAATCACTTAACCTGCTTCTGGACACCCACTTTCCAGGTAGCTCCCAACTCGCGGCCAGTAGCAGCCCAAACAAGCCTACTGCAACCGTGACCAAAATTCATAGTCTGATTACGAGAGACAAACTGCTCTGGGCGTTGCATAGCTTCAAACCATACAAGTCTGCTGGTCCGGACGGTATTATACCTGCCGAGCTACAGAGATCCTGAGATATTATCCTACCAGTGTTGGAAAATATTATGAGGAGCTGTGTAGAACTTATCCACATTCATTCCCAAAGCTGGAAAATGTTCTCATGTAGTCCCAAAGGACCTCAGACCTATAAGTCTATCATCATTCCTTCTGAAAACTTTAGAACGACTGATTGATATCCATATTCGAGCTAAAGTTGATCCAAGACTTCTGTCTACGGCTCAACATGCCTACTGTAAAGGAAAGTCGGTGGAAACGGCTTTGCACTCTCTGACTAGCCACATCGAACGATCCCTACAATATAAGGAGTACACAATGGTTGCTTTCCTAGACATAGAGGGCGCCTTTAACAACGTCAACACATCCGCAATCACGACTGCGCTGTCAACTCTGCAGGTAGACGGCTCACTTGGGGAGCTGATTAATCTAATGCTAACAAGCAGGATAATCAACTCCAAACTGGGTGAGACTTCTGCTAAAAGATATGTCAGTAGGGGTACGCCGCAAGGCGGTGTCCTCTCTCCACTTCTCTGGAACTTAGTAGTTAACGAACTACTGATATACCTGGAAGCGGGTGGTAGCAGAGTGATTGCCTATGCGGATGACGTTGCCATAGCCGTCTCAGGAAAACATCTAAATACCATTAAAGAACTCCTCCAAGTACAAGGGGCGTTCAATATATTCTCGGTATCGATATGAAGGAAAATGCGAATTCAATTTAAATTGTTTTTATTTTTCAATATAATCTCCTCTAACATCAATGCATTTGTTACATCTTGAGATAAGCTTTTTTAAATCCTCAAAAAAATAAATTTCCTCTTTCTCTGCAAAATACCCATTTATTGCCGACTTGAGTCTCGTAAATCTTAACAGATTAACCTGCTGGGCAGATCGCTGTGGATTGGGAATAAACCCCCATAAAACTGATCTTGTCCTCTTTTCTAGGAAATATAAAATTCCAATCATAGACCCTCCTTCAATAAACGGTACCAGTTTAGCTTTCTCCGATACAGCAAAATATCTGGGTCTCATTTTTGACAGGAAACTAAACTGGAAACCTAACATTCAAGAAAGAGTCAATAAAGTTACAATAGCTTTATTCTCTTGCAAGAAAGCCATTGGGAACAAATGGGGCCTTCAACCTCGCATAACCCACTGGCTATACATCTCGGTCATAAGACCGATACTTACTTACGGGGTGGTTGTCTGGTGGACGGCCTTGGAAAATGCAGTCAACCGCATTAAATTAAGCAGAGTCCAAAGAACAGCATGTCTATGCACAAGCGGAGCCTTGCGGTCTACCCCCTCTGCGGCATTAGATATTCTGCTTCACTTGACACCCCTCGACATTTTTAGCAAGCAAGTAGCTGCGATTGCAGCTATTCGCCTTAAAGCGACTAAACAGTGGACAAATAATTAATTTGGCCACGCCAACATTCTTATTACATTAGGAATCCTCACAGAGAACACCGATTACACCATACCTGAACTTTGGTTTGACAAAAACTTCCATGTAAGCTTCCCCTCTAGATCATACTGGGAGGAGGATGCTTTCATGGAGGACAAGTCAATCCATCTCTACACAGATGGATCTAAAACCGACAGCGGAGTTGGTGGCGGTGTTTTCTCAGATAAGCTAAATCTAAGCCTCTCTTTCCGCCTTCCAAATCACTGTAGCGTGTTCCAGGCGGAAATTTTGGCGATTAAAGAAGCTCTGTCCTGGCTGAAGAAAAACGTGATATCTGCAAAGGATATCCGCATATTTTCGGATAGTCAGGCCGCCATCAAGTCCCTGGACTCGGTCTCATTGTGTTCTAAAACTGCCCTTGAATGCCGATCATCTCTCATGGAGATGGCAGAGCAGTTCAACATTCACCTCTGTTGGGTGTTGGGCCACAGAGACATTCCAGGGAACTGCAGAGCCGCTGAACTCGCCACAATTGGAACCACTCTACCTATCCTACCGGACAAAGGTAGTATAGGTATACCAATCGTTACGTGCAAACTAACACTAAAGCTAGATGCCAATAAAAGAACGGACCTTAGGTGGACTGCTGGACAAACATGTCTAGCGACCAAACAGATCTGGCCAAGGCTGGATCTGAGTCGATCTAAGTGTCTGATAGGAAACATCTCAGCGCCATAATAGGTGTCATTACCGGACACTGCCTCATAGGCAAGCACGCAAGAAGGCTTGGCGCTTTTACTAACGATTTCTGTAGAAGCTGCATGGACGAGGAAGAGGAGGAGACAATCCCCCACCTACTCTGCACATGCCCAGCTCTCTCTCAGAGAAGGAAGCTTCACCCAGGAGCTTTCTTCTACAACGACCTAAACGATCTAGAAAAAATAGACGTTAGCAGTCTCCTACGCTTTATTAAAAGCTCAAACTGGTTCCAGTAGTAAGAAGATCATAGATCCACGTGGCATCACAATGGGCCAATAGGCCTAAGTGGGTTGGTATTTCCAACAGCCACTCTTACCTAAACTAACCTAACCTTGGACCACTAAAAGAGAACAGATTCTACTATAAGCTGTATCGTCACTAGACGTAATACTTCTTAGTACGAGAAGCGCGCACACCTTTTCAAAAATAACGTAGGTTGATATCACCTTTGTAACGAGTTCCCTAGGGAGAGGTGCCAAGTGGAGAGTCAGTAAATAATAGTAAAAATTAGGTTTGAGGTACAACCCAGGAGAGCGAACCAGGAATGTCAGCCAAAGGAGCACAGTTGTCGGAGATTTTTGGAGAGTCTACAATAAACCCAGGAACACCAAATGCTATGGCCACGGAGATTACTAAACAAGTAACAAGGGCTTGAGACGCATTCATGGTCCGGAAGACGTCAACAAATAGCCGGCCACCGGTATGCCAGACCTAGCAGAACTACGCAGCAAGTGCCATAGAGCAAGAAGACTATTCTAGCGATACAGAGACTCCTCTTCCATCAAGATCTACAGGTGCAATACAGCAATAGAGCAAAACCTTTAAAGAGCAATGAGAGCAAGATTGGGTATCACCTACAGGACAGTTATGGCAAAACTCAAAGGCATTAGGGCACCGTCACCCTCATACTCTCTGGCTTCTGATGTCGCAATGGGGAACTACGCTTTTACTAAGCACCTACAAACGAGTATACATATATGCTAGGTATAAGTGACAAAACAACCTGCTATGGTTGCTTTTAGAGGGATGACGATACCGCAGAGCAATATGTCTGTGAGTGTTGGGCCTTCACTTGTATCAGGCTGCAAGTATTCAAGGCTGAAATTTCAGTAAAAGTAATATACAAAAAGTATAACGGACTAGATCGTTGTCGGAAGGTCCGCACTAAAAAAAAAAATGAAATTCACGATTTCAGTTCTAGAGTACTATACTCTTATTTACCCTCAACAAAAAGGAAACAACCTAACCTTAATGCACCGTCTCAAGTCTAGAATCTTAAAGTAATAAATCTGTTATGGTTGGTATATTCTCATCTTATGACTGGCACTAATGCACCATGTGTAAACGTTCCAGTGACTCTGGAGACTCACTGGAGGTACCATGCCTTTTACTCCGAACGATGAAACAAAATACCTCTTTTACAGTGTGATTTGTAATTTTAAGTTCTATCGCATTCTGCCTTGTCAATAACTCCATTGTTATTGTTACACCGTGGATCGGGTGTTTATAAAGAAAACACAAGGAACTACTTCTAGCGAATTCAATGATTTTATTTTGGCTCGAGACAAAGGTTAAAATTCTGTCGACCACGTTTCTGGAGAAGCGCCTTTTTCAAACCGAATGATTTTTTTCTAGAAATTTTTGACAGCTTTATCCACGATGACTGAAGTCGGTAGTTTAGAGATGGGTATTAAGTGTTAGGCAGCTCCACCTGGTGCTTGGAGTTGGTAGAGAAGGGTTGAGTTGAATCGAAGAGGTATTACAATATTTCTTTCCAAAGTGGACCATTATCGAATAGTGTCGTGTAGAGTGTCTGGGCGCATTCATTCAAAAAATTAAGGTTTGACGATGTGGACACCTAGTTCAATGTTAACTACTTGACCATCTGACATAATTGCCTGGTCAAACTCTATGTTTTTCAGACCAAGGTATGAATGTACGCTCCTGAAAGTAGGATTTGTCAATTTTGACAAATATCGCAGGTATTGTTATCTATGGGTTATTATCAATTAAGGGTCATTTACGCAACCGATTCAACGTAAGAAGCCCCAAGATAGAATAGTGTCAAAATATAAGTGAGTTAGCTTCAAATACGTTTACAATTACACACGGAAGATTGTTAGGTCTGAAAAGACTATTTTGAAGGTCCTAACTCTAATAAACTGAGGCGAATTTGTGTAGTTTCATATGCCGTTCACATTACTTAAGGTGTTCTCTGGAATTCCGCTATCATTGGTGACCTCTTCGTATCCATACCAGTATATACGTAACAATTTCGTGATTTCAACCAATATAACAGTGGTATGTATTCAGTTTTCCTTTCTTCTTACGAACATCAGGATTTGAGATGTAAAACCAGCTGTAGGTAACATAGAAATAGAAGTGAAAGGAACGGGTTCAAGTTCTTCGGCTATTACGGAAGTATACGGGTTCATGTTTTGACGATACCCTGAAATTAATTTACTAAGGTAATTGCATATTTAGGTAGCAACTGATAGTCTGTAAGTAAAAGTGTTTAACTCTTTCCAATTGGAGTGGGAAAGAAACCTGAAGTACCATTTAACTGTGCACAAAATTATAAGGTGAAGAACCCTGTGCATAAAAATGTTGAAAAGTAATCTAATATTAAATATGAATGATGAATTATTAAAAGGTAGGGGCTAAAATTCGTACTATCAAGTTCTTACTTACAGGTTGGACAAATTTATTGTCAAATACATACCTGAAATTAAAAGAAAAACATAATTGTTAATCTTAATAAATAAAATAGTATTCTATTAAATAATTGAAAGTTCCGAAATAACATTTCAATACAAGATCTCTCATCTAAAAAAAGATCCCTCGATATATACATTTTATTTGTTGAACTAAAGTGATAAGTACATACAATACATACATAATTCATTAATTTAAGAATAGTACTTCGAACCACTCTTTGTCTTCCGATAGATGTGCTAAAACACCAACCTCTACCATGCCTCAATGGACCAACAGCGGTTTCAATAGTTTCAAATTGAAATTTTTTCATCTAACAAACCCGATGAATAAACTCATCTAACTGCAAAAAAGACAGCAATTGCACAGATGAGCAGTGAAAGGAAAAACTGCATCAAGTTTTGCAACTTGTATGCAAAAAGACTGACACAACCTCTTAACTCAAGGAGATCGAAGTCTTGCAATATACTCATATGATGTTTCTACAAAAAGAAAAAAAGGCAATCTGCTGAAAAGTACAATACATTCCCGAAATAAATGTTCTCTGGAATGGAGTCGGAGGAAACCTATTCACCGACAAGCAGCAAAATGTAGATGTATTTAATAAACACTTGCAGCAGCTGGTGGATATGCGCAAACGCTAAAAGTGATAGGGTCCGAAAAGAGCCCATTTCTAGTCAGCGTAAACGCAAGATCAGAGAAGGCTGAGACAGACGATGAATTGATAGCGCATGCAGCATATTATCAGTCAAGCCTAGACGAATGCTTGCCTGATGAATAGCATAACCTATACTCGAATCTCTCCTTTACAAAAAAGGAAATCAGGTGCCTTGCAACAGTTACAGTGTATTGTAGCGTTTTAAGCCCATTCACAGCACAAGTATTAGTATGGCTTCTGGCTGGGCTATTTGACAAATGAACGAATTTTAATCAGAAGACAAATCCTGGAAAAGACCAATGAACTTCTAGTTGAGGCACATCCCAACGACTTTAAAACCCATTGATATGGATGGTATAGACCCCCTCAAAACTGATTAAAATGTGTCCAGTTACGCTGGAAATCTCACGATGTTATATTTAACTTAGAATCAGCTCATTCGCAAATGTTCGGGATTTTAGCAAGAAGACAGATTTCCAAGTAACGTATTCAATCGAGTCTTGATGCGCGTAGTTCGCAGGGCCAGGTATTAATACAGAAATCACTTTCTTTCACAAGTTCATTCAGCTCTTGCTATGACGTCGACGATATAGACATAATTACTTACTCGCAAGGATCAATTGTAGATGTTTTTACAGAAATAGATTAAGAGGTGCGACAAGATGGTCTTTTTACTAATGACAAAGCAAACGAAACAATAAAGCAGCCTCGAAGAACGGCGACAGGGGATCTGCACTGCGATTGATCGGGAAACTACTGACTGCTCAAAACTTAAATTTGAGCCAGCAGCGCAAAATCAAGCTCACTTCCAGTAAAGGTAAGATCGCTACTGCGATCAACGCGCTAAAATATAACAAGGCGGTAGGACTAGATGGTATTCCCGCAGAGCTTCTGCGAACCGCTCGAACAACAACAGCAGAGCGTATACATGCTCTAGTTAAGAGAGCTTGGGAGGCAGAAAGTTTTCTCAAGTGGAAGAATGGAATGATTGTGAAGCTCCGTAAACAAGATAGTCTTATGAAGTGTGAAAAGATAATAGCCAAAGTAGGGTTTTTTTTTTTTTTTTTTATAATTTACGCGCGCCTAAGGTGCCAGGGCGCGGGCGGAAAGATAGAAGGAGGAGAAAGGAAAATTGTTTTTGTAGTGGTTTGAAACTCAGGTGTGTTTGGTTTGTATGTTTGCTCTCCAGGGGTCGGATTCCGAATAGGACGGAGAGTTTTTTCTTCACTCAGAGTGATTCGAGATATAATTCCCAGTATTTTTTTTCATTGCCTGAAACTCTTATAACAGCCAAATCTACGTGTCAGTGTTATGCCTTCACACGCAGAATTTTTTTGTCTGAGTTCCAATTATACAATGAAAAACTGATTTTGCCATGGCAGGATTCGAACCTGGACCCTCCGAGTGTGAGAAGCGTTTCCTACTACCACTACACCACGGCCACCCACGGCTTAAACGAATAAAGGAACATCTGAAAGATACACTCGATGCCGAACAAGGAGTTTTCCGCTCTGGACCACATCAACACCCTGCGGATCACTATTGAACAATACCGGTCACCACTTCACCTGCTGTTCATTGATTTTGAGAAAGCATTCGACAGTGTCAACAGACAGTTTATCTGGCTTGTCTTGCGCAGGAGAGGTATACGCGACAAACTAATGGCATTTATCAAAGCCACCTATGATGGGTCTAAATGTCATGTTCTGCAGAGGAATTTGTTGGACACTTACATCTCAACTCAAACATCTGGTCTACGCTGCTGATGTTTTTTTACTCTTTCACTTAATTATGGATCTGCACCAAATTAGAACAAGAGTGGAGAGGACGGTAAATGTCGTGGTTTTTAAGATTAACACTGCCAAAACTAAAGTCATCAACTTCGGTATTAACTCATCAACTCAAGTCAGTTGCTGGACAACCGATAGAGAGAGTAGAGAGTTTCCAATATCTTGGGAGTATTGTCCCAACCGAAGCAAAGTTTGCTTTTGGAATACGTCCATGATATGGTGAAAAAATGCAATCAGCTTCAACATTAAGCAACGACTGTTCCGTTCAAATGTTGAATCCGTTCCTTGGTATGGGTGCAGCATTTCTAAAGTGACTGCAACTATCACAAAAAAAAAAAACTACAAACGTTCATTAATAGGTGCCTACGGAGCATCTTAAGGGTTTTATGGTCTAACCGTATCTCAAGCGCACATCTTTACTAGAAAACGTATCAGGAACCAATAGGCACAACTATCTAACAGCGGATTGATCATACACTTCGAAAAGGCGATAGTTCCACAGCAAACTGAGCGATGCAATGGAGTCCATTATCATAATACGGTAGAATGATGAATGAGAAGTACATGGCATAGGAAGTTGAAAAGGTATCACACCAATTGCCGGTTCATTACCAGGAACCGTACACGATGTCGCGTAGGGGTAGTTGAGTATCTCAGGCCCACAAGGGGAAACAGGATAGAAGTAAGTAAGTAAGTAAGTAAGTAAGTAGAAGAACGACACAACAACGCATTTATTGACAATAATGATTTGGAATTTCGAAAAAAACTTATATCAGAGATAAAATCAACTCTATGAATGACAACACCTTAATTAGATTCTATAAAGATCGCTCATAGAAAAACGCTGCTAGAGAGAGAAAAATTCTACAACCTATGTATATATATTGGATGCGATAAGGTTGACGGAAGGAGAAGATACAACTACGAACTACCACGAAGTTATTAAAAAGCAAAATCACGACGGCTATTCAAGCTTATCGAGCGATTCGAGAATAATGCTTTTGTCAAAATAATCTTGGAGTCCCAGCCTCCAACCATAAGGAGCATTCTTCAAAATTGGAAGCTGACTGGCTGAGTTAGGCAGATACGGTATCCCAGGCAGGAACGCTTCAGGAAACAAGAGCTTGATAAATGGAGTTAGTAACTTACTGTAAAATAAGAATACCAGTGATCGTGGCCACAATTCAACCAAAAGAAATGCGGTTGGCATCTCGTTGTATTTAGGAATAAGTACATAAATGAAGTCAATTACCGAAAGTCAAGAAGACACATAAAGAAGATCACATCACGTCTACGGTCTTAAGACCAAGTTAAATGGGTTTCAACGGGATTAACTGAAGACGAGTATAGAAGTCAGTAATCCTTTCCATTCTGCGATTAAATCCAATTCCTGAAAATAAACAATTTGCTAAAGCTTTCAAAATCTAAAATTCATAATTTCACTGTACTCAAATCCTCTCTAATCCTCAGCAACTTTTCACTTCAATCTTCCTTTTCTGTATGTATTCGTTTTCTTTGTCAATGCTAATACAACATCCCTGTTTTTCCATTTCAGCATCTCCTATCGCCTACCACAGCATTACAATTCGACCGAAATTAAAATGTAAATCGAAAGTATCTTTGTTGTCGAGATATATAACGTTTATCATCTGAGAGTGAAGCATTGTTTAAAAAGAAAAAATTAATTTGTCCGCCCCTAAGAAGAATCTAATAAATGCAACATCAACAATTCTCAACAAGACACGCAGCCAGCCATGTTCACACGACAAGTGAAATCCACCCCCTGAAAGCCTAACAACAACAAAACAACGTGCGGCTCTTCTGTATTGAATTTTATTTATTCATGCGACTGCCTTCTGCTTCCCCCCTAGAACAAAAATAATAATAAATAGCCGAGTGCTTACATTCGTTTTTGTTTTTTTTTTCTCAAAAATGAATAACGACTATTGTGGCGAAAAAATAGCACAGAATGCATTTTCAAAGTCAAGGCCGTTCTGATGGGCGAACCTATGGGGTGGTAATTTAATAATACAAATTGCTCAAGAGCACATGGAAGAAGGGCGCACGCAACATTTGTCTCCTCTCTCAGCTGGCGATACTTAATTATTAAGAGAAGCAATAGTCAATTGTCCAGTAGACAGGGGCTCAGAATACTCTGCTGCGAAGACAAAATCATTAAAACACGTCCACCCCAGTAGATATAGTAGATATTCATGAAAGGCGGTCATACTATTTACATGCTAAGTTATTATGGGGTAGCGCACTTTGATCATAGGGATATTGACACCCGGTTATAAGTGAACTTATAGACTTTCAGATACAGTAACTTTGAGTTGGAAAGGAAATTTAATCAATATTTTAACATGGTGGCGGTTTTCCATTATCAGTTGCAGGGATGAGGTGGATATGATTGGTAGTGCCAATAATTGGCAAGTTGGCTTTGACAGCATGACCTTGGCCAAGAGTGGATATTGATTTCCTGTTGCGCTTAGTACTGTCAAGTTCATGCATGTGTTGTTTTTTTACTTTTATTTCCAAATTGGATATGTGAATATTTGTATCCGTACGCTGTCTGTAAGTTTGGGATTTTTGAAGAAAGCTTTCGTATTTTAAATACTTTCTTTATATTCCTTGTATGGGCGGACATGAAAGCATATTAAGCTTCAGTCTTACAGACTACAGCGGCAAAGTAAAGAATGAAGAGCTTTCAAGCTGAAACTAGCTTTATTTGGGGAATATGTTGAACGTTTTGACAGAGTGACGTTTGCATGCAAGGGTTGTCATGACAATTGAACATTAAAGTTGCAGAAATGATAAGACGAAACCAGAAACAGAACGTCGACAATTTGATAAGAATGTAGCGTGCCTCAAAAGGCGGATTTTTATTGATGTGATAGTCAAAGGGATTTTAATGACGGATGGATGGTTGTTAAAATATTTTTATCTCTGTTATGTAGGAAAAAATGTTTCATACTTCTTTTTCATTTTCAAACAAAGTAAATGACAAAACCAGACGACACTGGTGATGGTGACTGCACAGAGTTATTATTTATGGGGAAATACATGATGACGTGAATATTGTGAATAGTTGTAATGAGACGAGAAAGTAGCCTTTTGGGATCTGCACAAATTTCATGAGACATCAGGGCCTTTAAGCAGTGTGTGCATGTCACAGTTATGTTAGATGCTGCCACTTGATATATTAGTTAAATCTGATATCTGAAATAGATACTTATCAGAATAGGAGTGTGGGTTGTACTTGAAGTAGCTTTATATAGTATTGGTTTTGCAAATCGGAAATGTATTCTTTGAAATAAAGTTTTGACCTTTGGATAAGTGATATTCTCTTTGGATAAGTGATATTCTACACAATATGTCCGCTACTTTCATCATAGTTCATGCCATTTGTGGTAGGAACACAGGATGTACATATCTGTGAAACAATGACCAGCTTTGTTCTATCATCTCCAAACTTTGAGCTTAAGTGTCCAAACCGATCTTTTCCGCCTTGAATATATATCGCTGTTCCTTTACTTTAAGAAGGCAGTTGAGTAGTAAGGATTTATATTGAACAAATAAGGCGACTATATACAAGGTGGAACAAAAGTAATGTCATAATGTGAATGTGCCATAATTTTTCCAAATGGCGTCAAGTCTCATTGTGCTTTGACATTTATGTTGCAGACAGATAGGGGATTAGTTGAAAACACACCTGAAGAACGCGGAATTATTGGTAATGCTTATTTGACCAATTTCCAGTCTGTTATTTTAACGCAGTGTGAATTTCGTCGTCGTTTTCCTCGTCGTCCTGCAGCATGTGCGCGAACAATTAAGCTTTTGGCTGAACATCTCGTGCAAACAGGGTCTACTAGAGATGTCGCAAGTAGTGCGCGGCCCAGTATTGCTCGTTCGACCGAGAACGAGAAGTTTATACGAGAATATCAACTGCAAACCGTTCACCAACTGACAGCGAGCAGGTCCAGTATGGTTAACTCACTCCCATGATCTGTTAAACCTTGTGCAAGAAGAGGATGATTTCGTATTCAAAATCATAATAAGCGGCGAAGCCAATTTCCACTTAAGTGGGACACGGAGAATCTACGTGAAATGCATGAAAAGGCATTGCATCCACTCAAAGTGCCTGTTTGGTGCGGTATTTGCAGAGAAAAAGTGATTGGCCCTTACTTTTTTGAGAACGCCGGCGGCATCATCGTAACCGTAACTGGTGAGTGCTACAGATAGATGTTAAACGAGTTTCTCTTGCCGCAAGTTTCTGAATTGGGTGTCGAGCATTGTTAGTTCCAGCAGGGTGGAGCAACCACTCACACAGCTCGGGCAACGATGGAGATTTTGAATCACAAATTTCCAGGCCGTGTGATCCCCCGTTTTAGCTTCTTCCTTTGGGGTTTTTTTTTGAAATATCGTTTACCACAACAAACTACAAACTTTGCAAGTTTTGAAGACCAATATTGGAGAGAAATCACCAATTTAGAGGCAAATGTTTTGCGAGCAACAACTCAAAATACCATAAAACTAGAACAAATGTGGATCAACTTAGGAGGTGGTCATTTAGCCGATATCATTTTTTGAACTTAATGTAATTAATTATACACCTTCGTATAAACTTTTCGTGAACACAGAACCAATTTTTTTTCATTTCTGTCAAAATCGCAGACAATGACATTACTTTTTCCCCACCTTGTATAAGACATTGATCATCCCAGCCCTACTTTATTGTTCTGAATCATCGACTCTATCGGGAGCGGATAAAGATATCCTCAGTCGTTTCGAGAGGAAAATGCTTCGCATAATATTCGGTCCCGTTTGCGTTCTCGGGCTTTGCAAGAGAAGATTCAACGAGCTGTACAGCGATATTATCGGAAAGTTGCGCATCAGTCGACGGAGATGGCTTGAACATGTAGAGCGTATGGACACCAATGCTCCGTCCCGGAGGAATAGCGCAGTAGGGGAAGGTCTCGCCTTAAGTGGCGCGCACATGTAGAACGGGACCGCAACCGATATTTTGAATGCTCAACTGGAGGCAGTTAGCTGAAGACCAGGCTAACTTCAGAGGCTTGTTAGTTGAAACCCAAGTTCACCCCGAACTGTAGCGCTACCTAAGAAAGTAAGTCTAGTCGCCAAAGTGACAAAAGTAACGAGAAAAAGCTTGTGTTTCTGTCCGTAATGTCTCATGAATGGAAATTCATATAATAATTTGGCCTGGAAATTCAAGTACTTAAATACGCATCACATTTTTATTGATTCCTGGATCGATGCATATTGTACATCGGTTTAATGATTGGTTGTGAAAGAATAGAAATGCCACATCTTCTGTGCCTACCGAAACTTTTGATGGTAAAAAGAATTAACATACCAGCATGAAAAGAGAGCCCTGCTGTGTCGAATGATTTTTTTTCTTAACTTGTTGATCGCGAGCTAAGAAGAAGATTCAAACTGGTTAGAAGAATACGAACCTAATGACTTTGGAGCATATGATGTATATATTTTGTGTAAAACTAAAGTCTAACTCTGTAAGAAGACCGTAAAAGCTTGTTTGCTGAGGGTCAGCTCCATCCTATCCTGTACCATCATCTAGGTAAGTAAATAAAATATGCCGTAAGATACTATAATGGGAAATTTCTAGTTGCTCTAGAATTGATAATACTAAGGGCATGTGCTAGTCCATATCTGTCTGTAAATCTGTACATGTAGGTAGCTGCAATAGGCGGTCATCAACCGTCATTGTGTACACCCACAATATTTTCATAGAGACTTTAAAAACAATTAAAACCACTATGCAACATCGATGACTTTTAGGTTTGTTTCCTACAAAACATTAGAGACATGTAAGACCAGATTAAATAGTTGTTTAATGGAAAATGTGAAAAAAATCAGAAAATCCCCTGGAAACTTGCAAAACCATGTGAAAGGAATTCCCAGCCCAAAGAGTACCCGAAAATTTGAAAAATTAAAAAAGTAGCTGCTTATATAGGGGGAGAACCTCATGAGAATGAGAAGTCAAATGATGGATTTCAAAAAATTCAGTAGAACACGCGATCATAATGAGCTTATGAAGAAAAACATCCAATATCTCTTCTTAGGTACTTGCAGTATCAGGTTCGTGTTTGGTGTAACAATACTTCTTTTGTCAAGTTGCTTAGTATTGTGTGTTTCTCTCTAAATTTGACCGTGACACAAACGCTGAAATGAATAAGTCCTCTGCAAGACGACTTTTTTAAGAGTGTTAACATTGTTTTGTCAATAGCAGATGCTGCTAAGTTTAAGCTGAATACAAAAATAATGTTATGACGAAAGAAATAATCTGGCATCCAACAGACTATGATCTAATCATCTGAATTGAGTGACTAACAAACTCGTATCGTGAGTAGACATTTTTTTTTTTTTAATAATAATGATAGATAAATGTCTATCATGAGTTGTCATATTGTTTTTTTCTTTTATCGACCAACAAGAAGCTCACTTTCGATAATGTTTTCCAAATATTGGATATTGTAAAACTTCATCACATACAATAGCTCTGTAAACGAACAATAAACAACAGATACATGTATCTACGATAAGTATTGTAAGTTTGTAGAGGCGATAACAAATGAAAGAATTTGATGAAAATAAAAAGAAAATGATAGAAAAGTTTGTCGACATCTAATCGGCCTAGTGTTCCTACTCATATTTCAATCGATTTAGCTTTAAACACAAGACATCCGTAATTCGAATATATTCAAATTTAATTTTTGTTTACGCATTTTTCTTATTCATTACCAGACAGAAGAGATTGGTGCGATCCTTGAACTTAATTTATTTGTTTTTTTTCTTGCATGACGTCTTAACCGGCTTGGTTTTGGCTTTATCACCGAATGCAAGTTAATTTGTCTTAATTTTTGATTAAGCAGCAATTGCTTATTTTGACAATTGCCTGAAGATTCGATCAGAAATCAAACGATTAGACATAAACACGTGGGTTGTGTTGATGGATGTTTTTAAAAATATTCTACTTGTGAAAAATATGCAAACGTAATGGCAATGATTATCTCAAAGATACAGCTTTTGACGTCAGCATTTTAAATTGTTTATCATCAAAAGACACAAGTCAAGTATTTTCCTCAAAAACTTCGATTTATTGTCAAGCCGATATACATATTTTTAGAATTAAAGATAATGGAACTAGGTATGGGACAAGGCATCATACGAGGTATTGAGATAGGACACCAATTGCAAATGCTTTAGTAGGATAAGGTCCGCACTGTCTCTGGTAGTAGACCAACCAAAAATGAAAGAAAATCGGATTGCTTAAATCGAATTAGGTGACACATGGCGTCAGCAAACAGACTACTGATTACAATATCGTGAATTAGATTATTACCTACAAGGCGATCCAAAAACTCAAGTTTTTTTTTAATGAGTTCAATGACGACAATATGACAAATGGGTTCCTCCGTTCATTTCGAAGGAAGAAGTCCATGCAATCTTTGCATCACTGAGAAGTAAAAAATCAGTAGGAACCGATGGCATACCGAACATTGTGCTTCAACATCTCCCGCTACATAGAAGTAGGCGAGATTTACTTCATCATATTTAGCGTAGACCATTAAAACGGGATAAAGGACATGTCCAATCTGGATGATAGGTTGCCCTCAGGATATCAGTAAGTATTCGGAAAGGTGAACTATAGTTCAGTACAATTGTTCCCGAAGATCAGTTCCATTGCAACAAAAGCAAAAAACAATGCACGGATATCTACTTCATTAACTCAAAGAAGGTGTTCGTCACTGTATGGTTAGAGGGACTCCTCTATAAGCTGGAAAGGCTGGACATAAGTACATTCTTTTTAATATACTTATCAGCAGACATTTGATCGTGATTTCCAGCGACGTGACTTCTGCTGGAAAATCTAACATTGAAACGGTCTACAACAAGGTGCGGTTAGTACGGCGATTCTATTCAACATCTATACAAGTTGAAAAATGCGTGAACTTCAACACGCATGTGCCCGACGAGGCATCTCTTGCTGACCTGATGAACAAGTGATCTAAGATCTAAAAAAAAAAGTTCCTCAAAAGGGGAGGAATTCCCTTCGATGAAACTAATGGTGACGTCCACATCCTCACTTGTTTGAGCTACTTCAGAACTCAGGACATTGAGTAAGGCAGGGTCTTAAAAATAGATGGTGGTGGCACGACGCAGCGCTTGAATGAACGATAGTGCCCGCATTACCGATTGCTGGCATTGGAGAATCCGACTCCTTGTAACAGGGGCTAAAACCAAGGACCTGAGATTCCATGTTCTTCCATGGAAAACCCAAAAAGTTTTTAAAGAAAAACAGACCTCGGATATGGATGGCCTTACAGCTGGCGACCCCAGCAAAAGAAACAAAGACAACGACCTATAGATTTGCAGGTGGAATGTTTAGAATGTTTATAGAGGCCATTTACTGCTTTCATGCAGATATCACCGCTTTCTAGGAAGTGCGATGGAATGGAGCGACAATAAAGAAGATGATATCTACCAAATATAGGAACAGATTCCCTAAATCTTAAGCTTCCGACACGTGAGCGAGTGTCTTATGGCAATCCGCACCAAGGCTAATTCTTTAAGAGAGTGCGTAGTTAAAAAATGTAAATTGGTGAGCGCTGATATTATAAGTGTTAGTTGCGAAGTTTCTGGTATTCACTATTGTTTCATCTGCATGTACAGACTACATAAGTGTACAATCAAATGCTTTTTGGAAGAATTCACAGAATTTTTAGAACTTCAGAGATCCAAAAACGTAGTATTGTTGGGGGATTTTAATATTAATATCCTCTGTGATACTTCAGATGTCGATTGCTTTTTGTCTGCCTTGTATTCGTTTGGTTTTATGTCCGTGCTAAATCAACCTACGCGTTATAATTCTTGTTTAGACCATATTTATATACGACTGCACATGAACTGTCTACTGGACTGCAAAACAATGGTATATGAATTAAGAATTACTGACCATAGTTTGACTTGTATTCAACTGAATTCTCAAATCACCCGATTAAGTAAATCCGAAGTCAGAGAATCCGCCAAAATAGGTTTTGTCGCTTTAAGAACTCATCTAAACTTTGAATTTTAGGATGATGTTTACGCATCTGTTAATACATCTTTAGCATTTGATGTGTTTCTAAATAAATTACAGCACTATATATCGATCTGTCTCCAGAGGAAATATAAAGTAGACAACAAACTAAATTGTCTGAAACAATGGATGTCTACTTCACTCTTGAAAAAAATCCAAAAGATAAAACAGTTCTGTTTACTCCTTAAAAAGCATCCAAATAATACTACACTAAAGAAACTTCACAAGAAAGGTGATACCATCGTCTTGAACAATTATTGTCCTATATCACTTTTATCTGTCTTTTCCAAGGTTTTTGAGGTATTAAGTCTAGATTGCTTTCTTTCTTAGATAGGGCTCACTTTTTTAGCGATCATCAATTCAGTGGCAAAAGCGGCAAATCTACTGAAACTGCATTACTAAAACTGATTGGGGAGATTTATACTAGTCTGAATGCCTCACAAATTTCTTCTTGCCTATTCATCAATATAACTAAGGCATTTGATATGGTGAATCATACCTGCTTTTAAATAAACTCTTAAATGCGGGTTTCAGAGGTTTTATTCACGACTGGTTTTCTTCCTATCTCTCAAATTGTACGATTAAGAGTTAAAAATGCGTTGAGTTCTGAAAAAGCTTTAAATATCTGGGCATCATATTAGATAATAAGCTTAATTGGAATGACCACACTCTTTATCTAAAGCATTATCTTTATAGGGTTGTCAGATGGTTGAATGTACCATCTCAATCTCAACTGTTTTTAATGTTTTTAATGTTTTAAAAATGGTATACAATGGTTTATTTAAAACAAAGTTGCAGTATGGTATCTCTTGCTGGGGTAGCGATTATTTTAATAAAATAGAGCCTTTGTTATCTAAACAAAAACATGTTATTAGAATAATGGCTAAAGCCATTATGAGAGGAAGAAAACTGTATTTTTAAATAGTATTAAAAAATGGCTCTTCACTTTTGACCATAATGACATAGATACATTTTTTAATCCAGTGATATAAATTATTCTTGTTTTACCTTTTTTTTTCTTTTTATTTATTAAATTAGATTTTCGCATTGTATTATCCCCATCAATAGTGTTCTTTATTATTATTGTTTAATATAAATTTTTGAATTTATAATTACTTATAAATACTTGTCATAGGCAACAGATTGTACATAGCTATTTCTTAGTTAAATAAGTAATTGAAGTAGTATCATTTTAAATTTATATTTATAATTTATCAAGAAATAAAGAAAGACAAAAAAAAGGCGTCCAAGCCTACTACTAGCGAAAACCGATGATATCGACATAATTGGCAGAACTCAGCATGGCCGCAGGTGACCTCGCTGGTACTGAAAAGAAAGTTCCCAAAATGGCTTTAGCGGTAAATGAGGGCAAAACCAAGTATATGCTGTCAACAAGAAAGGACACACAAGATCAACGAATTGTTGATTGTCACAATCGACAGCTATAATTTCGAGGTAGTACTCGTATGTGATTTTTCCCACCATGGCTCTGCTATAAATTCTTCCAACATCATCAGCAGAAATAAAATGAAGAATCACTCTTGAAGATCGCTGTTTCTTTGGGATCAAAAGGCAATGGAGTAGTAAGGCCCTATCCCATACAACTAAAGAGACTATATACAAGACCTTAATCATCCCAGTCCTACTTTAAGGCGCTGAAGTATGGACTCTATCGAAAGCGGATGAAGATATCCTCGATCGTTTCGAGAAAAAAGTTCTTCGTAAGATATTCAGTCAGGTTTGCGTTGACAGGTTTTTGAGGAGAAGATTCAACTAGGAGCTATATCTACCAAGGCTTTTTGTATACCTCGGCCCCGCTATTAACCTTAATAATAGCATCTCATCAGAAATCAAAACGAAGGAAACAGCTTGCCAAACGCTGTTAATGCCATGTTTAGAAACGCTAAGAAAACTGTATCATATTGGAAATATCCTTGATCGAACCTTCAAATAATTTGTGGTCTCCGTTGGTTGACGTACTTTCGAGAAGAAGATATAACAGTGAACTCCGCAAGCTGTAAAGCGTCATCGATTTGTTTGGACTCAGTGGTTATTTCGCTCCATGGATAGCATCCAACATTTGTGGGGAGACTACATAAATTGTTAGTGAAAGCTGGCTTGCTGTTGTTTTCTAGTCAACTTAGTTGATATTAGTTAGTTTAGTTAGTTTTATATGCATTTTATTTTCTTAACACTAACTCTTACATTCTAACAAAAAATGCTTAAATGCTAGCTTACAATTACTTAATAATCTTACACTAACTTACTGGCCCCACACAGGCATTCTAAGCTACTCTAAATTCTTATAACTATGTCTTTCGACTTCATTTACATTTTCTTAGAACTATTTATTTTGTATAATTACAGCTAAGAAAAAAATTTGTTAACAAAACTTAGCATATGGACATAATTTTTTATTTTTAATAAAAACTTAGTATCTAACTTAAAATAAACCTTAGCCTACCTAAACTAAATGTACAATACACACATAAACACACATAGACGTTATACACAATCGTATACATACGAGTATATCAGTATACACCTTTGTATACACTGATATATGTATATGTTTCTTAAATGCTAACCTAAACCTATGTAAGCCGGCCATCGCTGTTTACAGAGAAAACAGATTGGTCAGCTCTGCCTCATTAGTGAGGCTGGTCCGTAATTGAGGGAAACGACGACGAAACATCTTCTCCATCATTCAACCACCAGAAATGCTGGTGCTGCCGAACGACATCCCTCTTATCGCGATTCCCCACCGCCCTACTGAACCTGAGGCGATCCACACTGCCGTGTGCGACGTCTCTGTTGTAGTTGAGTCGCTGTCCCCAGCTGTCCGAGCGACATAGAGGATTAACGGCACCGCTGATCTATCCTGGATCAACCCTTTCTGATCTAGGTAGAGGAATGCTTCCGGTGGAACGAAGCCGTCAGAGCGCACACTCTCGTGGTAAAGGTAATTGGGGTAGTAAGCCCCAGATATCAGGTTATTCGTCGACGTCATTGCTCTTGCAATGTGCCTTCGAGTCAGCTTAATTACGAAGTTGTCCACTCGTATTAGGTTCGCCCTATTGTAAAGGACCTCATTAGGATAAAATTTTTTGTACTCGGACTCTGGTGTTCTATACAAGCGAAGACAGGCCCTAAGGCAAGCCCTCTCAAACACCCGAATCTTTTCCATTAAGCTTGCTCGTACATTGAACCACACGGGACAACCAAATACCAGCATGGGCCTGATAAGGGCCATGTAGCAGATTACCTTTACCCTCGCATCGAGTTGGCTGCTATAAAACAGTCTCTTTGTAAGGGCAAAAGCACCTTTAGCTCTGGCCAGAGCAGCATCTACATTTTTGCCAAAATACAGAAACTGATCTAGCCAGATTCCAAGGTATCTGACTACATTTCGACAGGCAAGAGGCTGTCCGTGTTGTCCAATAATCGAGAACTTTCTCCAATTTTTTCTGGTATCCCTTGAAGCTCGAGACAACGGCGTCCTAAAGAGAATGGTTTCCGACTTCTGAAAGTTGATTTTCAACTTCCAGTCATCGCAAAATCGTCTTATCTTATCGAAGTCACGCTGCAAGAGAGTATTAATGACCTCGATTTTTGGACCTGTTCTGTACGCTATCAAATCGTCTGCGTACGCAATAGTATGGGGAAGTGAACCTATCAAGTCGTTGAATAGGATCGGCGAATTGACCGCGCCTTGCTGAAGACCATTTTTAATTTGAAATATTCCAACAGAAGTCACATCACCATTCTTCACGATGAACTGTCTGTTAGTTAGCATATTATAAAGAATGTACAAGAGTGGTTTACTGATCCTCAACCGAGTCAGCTTATAGAAAAGACCCTCTAACCATACGGTGTCGAAGGCCTTCTCCAAGTCAACAAGGCAGGCACCAGTGCATTGTTTTTTGCCTTTATTCCATTGGATATCGGACACCAGTTTAGACGCGGCATGTGAGATATCATGTCCCGCCTTAAAACCGAATTGATTATCCGGATTTATATGTTTGTCCTCAACCCACCTAGACAGAGCTCTATTGATTACCTTTTCAAAAACCTTACTGATATTCGGAAGGAGACTTATCGATCGGAGATTCGCCGGATTGGATATATCCTTCCCCTTTTTGGGGATAGGTTGAACCACCGCCGTTTTCCAATGCGCTGGATAATGTGCATTATTCATTGCATTATTAAACAGGGTGGTGTAAATGTCCACCGCTTCTAGAGGAAGATGTCGAAGCACGATGTTAAGAATACCATCGGTCCCCACTGATTTCTTAGCCCTGATTGTGTCGAAGATCTTATGGAGTTCTTCCCTCGAAATGAACGGGGGTAGGTCACCCTCTCTGGCAATGACATTATTGGCCATATTTTCGTCGCTGAACCGGGTGAAACCAGAGCCCTTGGATCGCCAGTTCCCTATTTCATTTCGAATGCAGAAGTCGTGCACCAAGACGCGATTGTCCAGGTCATAATTAGGACCAATGATAACAATGGCCTTGTATACTTCCTGGAAAGTCGCCCCTATGGCCTCAACCTTCTCCTGTGGATCCTCGATCACAAAAAAGTCGTCATCATCAGCGGCCTCATTTGGATCAATGCCTGCTATTGTCAGTAACCGTTCGTTGTCTGTTGTCCGGGCTATTTTAAGACACTGAAGGTCGTTTTGATTTTTTCTCCGAAATAGTTTATTTATTTGCGGAAACATATTCGGGTTGCTGGTGTTTATAGCCCGAACCTTGTTGTTCCAATACAAACTTACAGAAATTCTGTAATTTTCTTTTATTAGCGTTTGAATATTTTTAATCGACGACTTCAGTGTCCTAATCTCCGGGTCTTGTCGGTCAGTTAACTGTCTGTACAAGTTTTTAAGTCTGGTCAGAAGTCTACTTTTCTGTCGGTGCAGTGCGTCAATAGTAGGATTGCGGAACAGGTCTTCGTTAGTCGTACGTCGATACCGCGGTATTGTAGTGTCCATAGTTTGTTTAATTGTCTCGTCCATTTGTTTTAGGTAATTGTCGATCTCCTCGTTTGACAAATTCCTATTGGACGGTGGGTGGATCGTGTTCGAGGAGAGCGCTCTAGTCAAGAAGCGTGTCCATCGAGTCTTACTGTAGTTGTAGGAATATCTTTGGACAAACTCCTCCAATTCCGCAATTTCTTTGGGAACTGTAATTTCGGTGCTAAAACCGCAATGGTCGCTGTCATACACGAATGTGCGCAGACAGTTTAATGTTTGTAAATTCGTACCTGTCAGTCGTATACGTTCGTCGTACAGCAGTAGATCCAAATAGGACCCGCCCCTGGGAAACGACGGGTTATCTGTCGCTTTAAGACCGAGTCTGTACATGACATCGTGCTGACCCCACCAATCGAGTAGTAGGTTCCCTCTAGTATTTGGCAAATTATTTCCCCAATCTCTATGTCTAGCGTTGAAATCCCCGCCGATTATAAAATAATTCTCCCCCGATTCCAGCCTCAGAAGTCGAAAAAGCGTGTCGAGCTCTGTAATGAATAGGGTGGATTGTGAAGCCTCAGGTGCATAAACAGAGGCCAAGTACAGCCGCTTTCCACTGCGGAGCGGGATGTAAACGACGACTGCCTCCAACACCCGGAACCTGCGCAACACGCCCTTGTACACTCTGTGAAATTTTATACCCTCTTTAATGAAGATCGCGACACCGCCTCCACGTTTGGATCTGGGCCGGTTTCTTCTTCTAAAAATATAATTATTGTACTCCAGTTTGTGCTTATCGGTTAGCTTGGTTTCGCTAGCGAAAAGCACATCAGGAGTTTGGTCTTGTAGCAATTTAAACATCGCGGCTCTTCGTTCGATCCCAATGAATGAATTCACATTCACCGCAAGGACCTTCAAAGTTTGCTCCACCATGTGCGTACCCATTACGGTATGTGTTGCGTTAGGCCCGGCAGCAACGCGTAGATCTGGTCCACCCGCTTGGCCTGTTCTTGAACCTGCTTTTGCAGCTGAGCCATCTGCCCTTGGATTGCGAGCAAGATGGCTAGCATGTTGGGTGCAGCTTCCGTTGTTCTCTGCATCGGAGCCGGAGAAGCAACAGTCGCTTGCTGTACCGTAGCCCCCCTACCTGACGCCATTTGGGCGTAGGAAATTTGGGGCGTGACGCCTGGTGTTTGAAACCTAATAGGTGAACGTTTGACCTCCACCTTCTGCTGCCGAGCCAATTTTGCTTTTTTAATTTCGGTGAACTTAGGACAACCCCGATAGTTTGCGGTGTGTCCCACATTCCACATAATACGCACGAGAGCTGCGACCTATCGGATGCTCCGTCAACACCCAGAGCACACTCCTCGGAACTGTGGTTCTTTGCGCACTTCACGCATCGAGGCTGCATTTGGCAGTTCGACGCGGCGTGCCCGAACCTCTGGCAGCGAACGCATTGTATAACGCCTTCGCTCCTTTTTAGTTTTTCCCAGTGAACCACCTGGTAGTCTAGGACATTGATACTCCTTAGACTATCAAGATGGCTTTCGGGACTGAGCTGCACCAGGAAGAACGGCAGACTCCGTTTCTCCCGCCTGGCTCTAGCTGTGGTAAACGGCTTTACCCCCACAAACTTGAGTCCTTCGCACTCCTTCTCTTTGAGCAGTGCCAAGATCCCCTCAGGATCTGAAGACGGTTCCAACCCCTTTAGCAGCATCGATTGCCGCTTTTCACATTTTGGTGTAAATGAGTAGTGCTCCGTCGTCGTTTCCTTTAGGAGCTCTTTCACTTTCGCGTAGCCCTCCACTGTATTACAGTGGATGGCATGGCGATCGTTCCCCAATCTCATAATTTTAAAATTATTACCAATGACCAACTTACACAGGTCCTTGGTTTAATTTACCTCTAGTTTATAGGTGTTTATAGGAGGCACCTTCTCCTTCTTCTTCTGCTGCTGCTGTTGTTGTTGCTGCTGCTGCTGTTGTTGTTGTTTTTGTTGTTGTTGTTGTTGTTGTTGCTGCTGCTGCTGCTGTTTTTGTGGTTGCTGTTGTTTTTGTTGATGCCGTTGTTGTGGCTGCTCTTGTTGTTGTTGCTGGTGTTTTTTCCGCTTTGGTTGGTGTTGTTGTTGGCTCTGCTTTGGAGCAAGTAGCGTCTGCTGTTGTTGCTGGGATAATTCTTCCTCTTCTCTCTTCCTTCTGACCATTTGCCTTTCTTTCATGGCCAGTACCCTTTTTTGCAGCATTTTGATGCTGCTACTTATGGGCCATCATTTCTTCCTCTTCATCTTCCGTTTCACTCTGTGCCAATGTAGCGAAACTGTTCCCTTCCCTCACTCCACCAAGCAGTTTTACAGTGGAAGTTGGTTGGGCGGGACGTTGAACTATGTTGGAGGGTGGCCTAATCTTCCTCCTTCTCTTTGCCGTTGGAGTTTGGCTTGAACCGCTTGAGGCCTCGCCTGATAAGTCCGCTATTGGAATAGCGGACCGCACTCCACAATCCATCACGTGTGTTTGATCTCTTTTTTTTTTTTTTTTCTTTCTTTACACTTCACTTATTATTTCAGTAAAAAAAAAAACAATGTCTCCCGTTGGGAATCGAACCCAGTCCTCCGAATCGCCACACCAAGTATGATGTCATCCGAGTGTTTGCCACTTCGGCTACCGGCCACTTGATACTTTTTTTGTTTCAACGTTTACTACGAGTATATTTGTTTTCTTCACTTGTGAAGCCGAACACGAAAATGCGTCTTATCGCCACTATCAACTTGTCACGAAAACTGTTTCGTAGCAGGCAACATGACTCTAGGGTGAAAGCTATATGCACCGTGACCATAATCGTACCAAACATAGCTTATATTCTAGTTGTCCCATGTGGTAATATGTGGGGATAATTCGAGTGTTTATAAGGCAGAACTACTTAGGTGGCGCGCAAGAGCTTCTTTTTCGGATTGAGCCCTTGAGGGAATAATAGGTTGAGGTCAAGGTCCACTTCGGATTCTAGCGCCGTCTTAGCATGTAGGTTAAGACGGTGCCGGCAGAAACTAGTTCCAGAAGCATATGTCAGCTTTATAGATGCTTACTAAGCCTATGTGGCAGTATAGAATCACGATTGTTGCTACTGCATCATATACTGTTTTTATATTAAGAAAAGACTTAGTCACGCTTTAAAGAACTTCGCGGAATTCAGAAACGAGCACCATAGGCACAATAGTTCAAACCTCAGTCCAACTATACACGCATCAAACTAACTGTACTGGGAGAACACCATATCTTTAGCAAATGAGGATAATGCTACAATTTGCGATACTTTCTAATTCTGTCTCAACGGTTCTGCAGTAATTTTGAGCAATGAAACCAGCGCAGAGGAGAAGATCCACTTCGGATCAGAATGAGATTCATGGTTCATGGACAGAATTCATATAATGGCTTACAGTGTGAACTGTTTAACAACCAGACCAGTAAGAAAGTCTTGCTGTTTATGATCTAACACCAAGAAGATACAAATACAAATTCTGCGACTTCAAACAGTGTGCATGTAAAGGGTATTTTTTTAAGAGTTCCCGAATTCTTTTTTTATATGAAACACAAATACGAGGGCCTAAGGGGTTATGATACCCTTTTACTGTTGCCTTGGCGCGGGCGGAAAGATAGAAGGAGGAGAAAGGAAAACATTGTTCTGATGTGTGATTTTGAAACTCATGTATACCATATTTGGTTTCGATATTAGCTCTCCGGTCCGAATAGTACGGAGAGTTTTTTCTTCACTCGGAATGTTTCGAAGGTTATCAATTTTCACGCTTGTTTTATGCTTGAAACTCTACAACAGCCAAATCTACATGTCAATTACACAAATAAAAAAACTTGTCATGAGTAGGATTCGAACCCTCCGAGTGAGAAGGGATTGCTAGTACCACGGTCACTCCTATCAGTATTAAATGATGGTTTAAATTCATTGAAAAGACCATTTGCTGCCATTTAATATTTCGGGCATATGTCCAACATGGCTACCTTGTATAATATGGATTATAGAGGTCCAATTTTCCATTACGTTTTCGAGCAATTGATCGCGTATCGCGTATCGCGTATTTTGCTCTAAAGCGTCAATCGTTGCTAGCCTATTGGCATTAATTAGTGACCTGACGTAACCCCACAGAAATCCAATGGTGTCAAATTGCACAATCTTGGTGGACAATTGATGGGTCCATTTCTTGAACCGACTCCATGTCCAAAACGTGTTTTTAATCAAGCGATGTTTGCGATTAGTACTCGCAGTATGGGGTGGAGCACCATCCTGTTAGAATCACAGTTCTTCCACATTGATGTTACTCAAATTTGGGCCAATAATCGTTGATCCATTGTACCGGTGCCTATTGACTTAATTTTTGAAGAAATAAGGACCTTGGTGAACTTACAGTTTTTTTTTATAATTAACGCGCGATGAAGGGGTTATAATACCCCCAAAATGTTTGCACATAGCGCGTGCAAAGGAAAGTTAGCTAGTTAGAAGGAAAAGAGAGATATCGATGTACATTGGTCCTAAATGTTTGCAAGTGCTAACTGCTGGGAAATACAGAGCTAGGCAGAGCATGCCATAAGCGAGCTGTACGGCTTAGGAACGAATCACGATATTTCAGAGTACGTCCGAAAGTGGATTTGAGGGTATACTGATGAGCATTCATGTTACGGTTGAAGGCTTGAAGGGACGGAATGGCACAGGTGATTCGATGGAGCACTGGTGGTGGAAATGGCGATAAAATAAAGATAAATCCTATCTAGTAGGTGCGGAGATGTTTTGGGTGCCATGACCAGATGTGGGCTTTGTACTTCAATTCTGGGCAGATAAATGCCTTATATACTCGTATATATTGAGGCCTGATAAGAATGAGTGAAATTCTTATCAGAATTCTTACATCGCTTGAGGAAAACTCAACATTTCGGAGCAATTTTGGCGATATCAAATATGTGATCATTCCAACGCAGATAATATTTGACAAACATGGCTGTGTTAAAATCTTGCTTTAACGATAGCAGACAGCATTGGGTTTTGGAAGCATTAAATTCCACTCTGTTGACAGTTCCCCAATTGGTTATGGTGTTAATATCAGAATTTAATGAGGTTAACATAAGCTGCCGTTCCCATTCTACACCCGAAGAGAAGGGACGTGAGTCCGGGAAGATTCGAAGTAGCAGACAGGAGATCGTTGATGACAATTAAAAAGAGTGTCGGGGGCAGAAAGGAGCCCTAGGGCACACCAGCATTTATTTTGTGAATATGAGACTTCAAACCATTCAAGACAACTTGAATTAAACATTCCGAAAGGTAGTTTCTAATCCATTGAAGAAGGGAGTCGTCGATTCTAAATGCACGCATTTTCGACAAAAGAGCCTGATACCAAACTCTGTCAAATACTTTGGAAATACCAAGTGCGACTGACTATTTTGCTTTCGCCAGATTTATGTATGCTTTGGTTACACTTTTCGGTGAGACATGCCATTAAACCACCAGTCGACCTGTTGCTATGAAGTTGTTGTAAAGTTTTCATGTTGAGAAGTTTTCATGATTCGAGATATTTCAGGAGCTGACGGTTTATCAGCGTTTCCATGACCAAGGGACATAAGTCCAATGGGTCTTTATGCAGAGAGAAAAAAAGTACTCTTGCTACTACACGAGTGCGTATGTGGATTCGTTACATTGAGGATTCAAGTGCAGGCGGGGACAGAATACAATCTGAAAATATTGAACTGGCCACAAAGTCTGCAGCAAGCAGATTGGCCTTGCCCAAAGAGCTGACAGCTGGATTGTTATTATAAGCGTTGGGATGGAGGATGAGACTGCATCTCTAATATCTTTTAAATGTGACATTTCACACGCTTTAGAAAGACGTTGTAGTCTTTCCTGGTTTCGGTCTTGTAGGACCGAAAAAATATTTCTCTAATCCCGACAGATTCTTTATAGCATGAGTCGTACCACACGTTTTTTATTTTGGTTTGATACTTTTCATCCGAAGAGGGATGGATCTCATTCCGAAGAGAATAGTGTTAGTGATCATATCAGCAGCGCCAACCCACGTCTTTATCGAGAAAACATAACGACCAGTTTAAATTCCTAAAGAATGTGCTAAGCTTGCTCCAATTAACTTTTTCGTATTGCCATACGGTTCATTTTTTTCTCTATCTGAGCGGTCAGTATATGAGAAACCAGCTGATATGACATGAGCACATCGACCTTGTACAATACTTATCAGGGGGAGAAGTTAAAAACATGTCCAGAGTGTTTGTGGTAAGACTATCATCGTATGGTATATTCGCATGTGCATTTACAAGATGGGTCAAGTTGTTTTCCGCAGCGAACAACTCAGCACACCGTCCTTTGGGTGTTATCTGTCCAGAATGTCGAAGCCACCCAGAATTGTGTATATTGAAGGCGAGTGCGTGTGCATTGTGTCGACGTGTGTGCACTCGTTGGAGGTCAGCAACGTTGATTTGAAGTCCGCAACAAATGATCACGCGGCTTTAGCTCTTGCACTAATCGTGCAAGAACTTTACAGATAATTTTTCGGATAGTGGACAAAGGCCAAGTTACAGCGAATGACGACGGCTCGATAAGTTGGAGTCCTCTTCAACCCAGCTTAATATATTTATTTTCTTTCGAACGCACTATTCTATTCTTGGTACAATATTTCTAATAGCGTAAATTGGGTGAAAATTTTTTAATAATTCGATACATACTCGCAGCACGTTCAGATGGCAAATGATATCTACCAGAAATTTCACGAAGTGCTCTACCAGTTTCGCGTGCAGAACTTCGATTTCGGAAATAAAGTTCAACGATTTGGAATCGTTGTGCGGAGTCGATTTTTCCATGATAAAATGGTGAACTGTGCTGAGAATAAATGAAGCTTCGCAGCTCAATTCCATAGCCGATTTGACATTTAATCCCTATTGAAATGTCTAACACTGCGAAAGAACACCAATTAACACCAATCTGATTTAGAATCTGAAAAACATAAAAAAAAGAAAGCAACAAAAATTAAAAGAAAACAACTCCTATCAAACTTCACATTTTGTTTACGCACCCGATTTTGACAGCTTGATGAGGTGTTCTGTTTGTCGGACACGGTTTCGCATTCAAGATGGCAAAAGATCAAGTTGTCAGCCATAGAGATAAAAAGAAGAGAGAGACCAAAACATAAAAAGGAAGAAGAAAAATGAACAAAGTCAACGAAGAAAATAGTTGCCGTTTCCTATGACGTATAACTTCCCCAACCATGAGTGGTCTGCAAACGAGCGGTGGATTTAAAGACGTTACAACGGATGCACGAAAACTGAAGACCTTCAAACAGAAGAAAAACAGCGGGACAAACAGAAAATAATCGAGGCATATAAAACGGACAGAGGACTGGGAACAAGAAAAGTTACGAGTTAGCAGTCGAAGCATCAGGAACATTCAAGACAAATTAAAATTGAACGAACGGAATAAAAAAGCAAGTTTACCTCTCGGGAACCAGAATTTTCGTAGTTTCATTTTAATCTCTGATTAAATTTCTGTTGTTTTCGTTCGGCTATTTTAGGTCTGAATTTCGTTACAATATACACACAGCTGCATTTAGTAATATATTGACACAGTGTTTCAGAAGACAGAGGTCTCTAAAGCTAATGAAAACCAATAAAAGTTCATTTTTGAATTAAAAAAAAACATAAAATTGTTGGATAAAGTATGACGTTGCCTGAGCATATTACTAAAAATTGCTTAACTACATTGTGACAACTTGAGTTTCTTCTATTATTTTAAACTTACTTATAGGGAAATTCTGGCATTCACCCCGAAAATTGAAAATGAAAATTTGGTGATATGACAACTTTTATGTTTTTAGACAGTTCTTTTAAAAATATCCGCCATCATGCCGATTCGCGGACATTATATAGATAAACATGTAGATAGATAGTTTATTTTGTATAAAAATTACATTGATTTTGTTATCACATACAGTTTGCACACAGAAGTTTGATAATAAGTTATCTTTCTGTTGAAATATTACAATATTTACAACAATATGGTTGTAAGTTTTAGGAAAAAGAAAACCCGTTCAGAGGAAAATACAAAACATCGAAAGAAAAGAAAAAAAAAATTATTTGAACTTGGAATAAGTTAAATTAATACCAATACATACATACTCGTATATATTGAAATAAATCGATAAAATAACAAATAAGTAAGTATATTATTAAATAGAAAATAAATATATTAAAAAAAATTATAGTATAGAAATAATGAAAAAGATAAATATATAAATAAATTAACTAATTATTAAATAATTTAAACAAACAAACAATAAATAATCAAATAAATACAATATATCAATAAACTAACAAATAACGGAAAGTACAATGACGACTGATAGCTAACAATTTAAGTAGCGAAAAAACAAAGTGCATAATCAAAGTTCAGATTTCTATTAACTACTTGAACTTATACTGGAGTACTTAATTCGTTTATGAGAGAACTATCAGCAAAACAACAACGCTCAAGAAATGTGCCTATAATTTATACAATTAATCGCAATCGCAAGTTGAGTGTTGCCAAGCCAAATCTAGCATAATTTTTAGGATCTTGTTTTGAGATATTTGAAGTTTTTTGAAGTGGCATTCCGCACACGATGATAATTTTGCTTTCGGTGGTTAATAGTGAATTTCTATTGTATTTGTCGAATGGATAGAACATTTTAATAGCAAGATAAATTTTTTTTACTGTGCGAGCTATAAGCGTACTGTCGTCATATATATCCAGTTATCTAAAGGAGGGCTACCACTTGTTGTTTACCCCATTCACATTCAACTCTCTACTAAGAAGAATAAAAGTAGGCTAGCGTTTTTCCTTCATTTTGTTTGATCTTATATCAAGAGCGAATTCATGAGATAAAGAGATTGCCGTGTCGTCTGCAAATGTAGCAGTATCAAGATCAGGAAGATTTAAAAAGTCTGAGGTGAATAGGTTATATAAAATTGGTCCAAGCACTAAATGTGGTGGAACACCTGAGTCAAACGCCACTACTAACCAACATGATCGACCCTCTGGGTAAGATTGAGATGAAAACATATTGAAGCGCTCTCAGAATTAGTAATTTTTTTTTTAATTTTTCCAAAAATTAGCCAGTCAGAAATGTATTCTACTTCATTGGTTAAAACTGTTTGCAAGTACATATTTTGGAATTTTGGAAGCATATCCAATCGGTTTGACAAGAAGTTCTCCGTTTGGTGGCGAAATCGGGATAGGTGGCATTTGCAGATTAACTTATCCTAAGTTCCAATAGGATATGAAATATCAAAAACCATTCAAGAATACTAAAAGTTTCTGGCGTGACCCATCCGTCGCACACATTTCGGCTAGTACCATTGTGTATTATATTTCCAAATCCGAAATATTTTCCCCCACTATATTACTTAATCCAGAGAAAATCATATTGATTAAATAAAAATCATATCGCACCCCAAATGCTTTTAAAAAATTATTTAAAAATTCATCATCCGCC
This sequence comes from Volucella bombylans, assembly GCA_949129095.1. Classification (NCBI taxonomy): domain Eukaryota; kingdom Metazoa; phylum Arthropoda; class Insecta; order Diptera; family Syrphidae; genus Volucella; species Volucella bombylans. The sequence goes on along the minus strand of OX422142.1, from coordinate 123,308,654 downwards.
ATAGACTCTAAAGCTATAATGTAGCACTCTCTATGTATCCACTCGTTGCCCCTGTACCGCCCTTTATTCGGATTTAGTAAATACTTAATCTCCTTCATTATAATGCTATTTTGGGACGACTAATTTATTAAATAATTCAATTTAGGTTCGCTTTTCTGCTAAATCAGAAGCCAATCAACGCGTATCATTATAATTTTGCTTTTGCATCTAATGGTCCGATATTAAATCACACGTGCTTATCACAAAAGTTGGCTACGTCATGGGACGCGCCGGGAACACCGTTTGATGGGTTCAAATACGAAAAAATAAAAAATAAATTCCAACGAAAACGTGATGCAAGTCGGCGGTTTGTTGTCTCAGTTTAATCTAATCGATAATACTATACATGAGTCATACTTTTGGTGAGTGTTCGGTTAAGCTTTAATGTAACCCCCAATAGTAATTATCTTTGGAAAGAAAAAAATGAAAAAAATACTTCAAAAATGTGTTTGGTAAGAACTAGTAATCATTCTTTACAGCTTGATCTAAATGAACTCTAAAAGTAAGGTACACAGAGCAGAGCACTCAAACAAAGAACTAGTCCGTTGTAGTCCTTGTATGTTCAATTTATAGGAATTTGTTCAGTCTTTCGTAAAAAGTCCCTAGCCTCTTAGAGAAGTCAGAGAGCATTCCTTAGTTCTGCCATCATCCTAGAAAGTCATACCATCTGTAGTTAAGCTCATATAAAATCCAATTGTCACTGGAAATTTTAACCAAGAAAGCAGGAAGTCTTAAGGCAGCTTCGGGTCCATTGAAACTCTCGCCCAGCGAATTCATTCCGCATCTCATATTCAATGACCTATGACCCAAACAAGGTCAGCATTCAGAGAAGCGTTGGATTCTCGAACTATGTCGGAAGTGATGAGGGAGTTTTGTAAGGGCTTAAGCACAACTTAGCTGACGTTTTAAATGTGATATTTCGTCACTGATTCTTCATAACATACTCGTAGTTCATTGCTCTCAGGATAGTCTATATCTCGGCTTGAAAGACAAACGTAAGTTTTCCAAACGAGGAGTGAAATTTATTGTTGTCGTCCGGCAAAAAGACACAAGCACCCACCTGAGTTCGGTTTCGGACCAGACTATATTCGTTTCATAGTTCAAATTCTGTCCGAAACCATTCCCGGCCAGAGCAAAAGTCGATATCATATTTTCAACAGGAGTTGTGATGTTATTGCATCAGACGCCACGTACATTAGTGTCAAAATATCGCTCTTAAGATCATCAAAACTCCACTACGTTTTACCCCAAAGAAACTTCAGATAGGAGGTAGATTCATCGGTGCATCTAGAGCAGAGCCAGGTGTACTAGGGAAGGCCATGCAGTGGAGACAGACCCGTCATTGGAGACGGGTAAAAGCAGTAGTGACGTATATTCGTGAAAGCTTTTTTCACCAGACAACCGACGCAAAGAACCTTGGTCTTGCTGAAAGATAATTTATTTTGTCGGAAAGACGACATCACCTTGGAGGTTTTTCACATGATTTGTTTGGTCCAAAAGCGTTAATTATCCAGGATGACAGCCATATACTTAGAGTCATTGGAGAAACGAAAGGTGATGCCTTTAAGCTCTAGATGAATCAGAACCATCAGCTTCCTCGATATCGCGAAGAGAATAACCTAATTGACTGGAAACCAGGGCTGCCTGCGCTTTAGAGCAGTTAATCGTTACACATAATAAAACGGACAGTAAATTATCTGCATATGCCTCGGCGTTGACATCTGAATTATCCAGTGATGGCCTCATTTGAGCTACTTTGACACGTACAGATGATATCATATGAGGATTCTCATCCGCATCTATCCAGGTCTATTACAGTTGGTAATAGAGGAGTATTAGATGAACCAAGGGCAGTGCTCAAACCCTATTGGCACATTTTCGATCCCGTCTACATAAACGGAATGTGGAGAAAAAAGATATAATAAAAAACTCTACTGGCTATACAGGGACACAGACCTGGGCAGCAGTATTAGGATTCATCGGCTTCGACGACTGGGTCATGTTGAGTATGAACACCACCACTCCGGCCCGGAATATCTTTGGATTCATTCTGGAAGGAAATGAGGTCAAAGAAGACCAAGATCGAGGTAAATGGAAAGAGCTATAGGTTGAGGCCCAAGTCCACTTCAGACTTTAAAGCATCCTAAAGTAAGCTAAGTCAGCGGACCGGAATTGATGTTTATGATTTCCTGTTCCGCAGAAACTACGATAGAATGGATTCGAGCGAAATGACATTTCGATTAACTTTCCAGACAATATTCAGAGGAAGAACTGCAGCAATATAACTACTCGTATGTCCGGATTTTTTTCAATAATTGAAATTTCTTAGATTTAATTGTATATATAAATTGTAGAACGTCTACCGTTTTGCAAAAGCACTAGGCTGAAGTAAATAGTACCCTGCTCCATTGGTGGAGAGTAGTAGCAAATTTAGGAATTTCAGTCTGATACAGGCAGATACAGACGCTGTAGGACCGGAATTTTAATAATTCAAAAATAAATCCACATATCTCCAGAAGTAGACTAATAACTGAGTCATCTTAAAATCACTATGGCCAAGCCAAGGAGCCACGTAAATATGAACTGCATCATCTTCTTGAATTCTTAAGAAATGTTTTATTCTGACATTTGTAAGCAAATTTGTCCTTCGTCGCCATTTGTAGGTAAACCTGCACTGGTTTACCGATCTAACCTCTGCTATTTTTCGCTTACAATACCCACTTTTAAAATACGATGGGTATTTAAAGAACTTTGACAAATATACTCGTATGTACGTAAGCACCCATATCATTTGACAATAAAGTACTAATGAATTCCAATACCTCTCTGTTTCGAGCAACTCATTACAAATCCATCCGATTTAGAACAGAATGACTGTCAACAAGAAGATAAACCGAAGTCGAATTTAGATTTCGATTAAAAGACACTAACAACTTTTTGATATCGGGTTATGTAGGTGCTAGATAAATTTAGTCGAGCTTGCGATAAATATTTTACGATATAACCCATAGCTTTATAACCAAACTGGCAGCATGTGTGTATGATTTCGTATTTGTCAGTGGGAGCTGTCACTAAGAACTGTCACTGAGAGCTCACTTTTGATTCATTTAATTGACACGTAATTTAGTGCATACCGACTTATGAATTCGTATTTCCATGTTTTGACCTTCATTTCCATTGTTGACACCGTGTCGGAACTATCATCAAAAAAGGTTTTAAAGTTGTCAGTTGACTATGTTCTAATTAGAAGTGACAAATTAAATGACATAAGCAAGCTCACTACAGATTATACATAAAATAGAAAATATATTCGGGTAAGTGTGGGAATTTAATTAAAATAACATTTGTGCTGTTCACACCTATCCTATGATTAGAAAGGCTCAGCTTTAAAAAATAAAACACCCTGCCTCATTAAAAATTAAGAGCTTATAAGGTAATTGGTTTGATTAAAAATTTTCGCGACTGTGAACGTAATTACTGAGTCAGTTAATTGATTTCTCGCTTCAGAAAACATAATTTTTAAAGGAAATTTTAAAACCGATACAAGTAGGTGATAAGACTTTATTTTAAATTATGGAAGCTTGTCTAAGACAATCGCTTTTCTATTTGGTTGTTCACAGCGTGTCGGCAGTAGAACAGTAAAAATTCATTTACTTCAAATTTTGTTTTGTAATGAAATGATTCTATCAGCGAATCTATAAAATAAACATTGCTCAACCTTTGCATGCAAAACAAAAATGTTCAAGTTAGTCTTGAACCATTTTCAATGCAAAACCAAGGCTTAAAATAAGGGCCTAAATATAAACCCTGGTTATCTGGGATTTGTTCGTTTTTTTTAAATTAAAAAAAAAAATGCGATCTACCTCCCGACTGCCTCTTGGTACATAGTAAAAGTAAGAACACATATCTGCGTTACTGTCATTAATCGTATAAGGTTTAAATTGTTCATCTTTAATCTCAAGGCCGTAAATAGTTTCTTTTTTTTTATATATATAATTAGCATAATTAGCGCGCGCTTAAGGGATTTGAGTACCATTAAAATGTTTGTACACAGCGCGGGGGAAGTAAACTTAGGGAGAGAGAAAAGAGTGGTACCGATGTACATTGGTCTTAAATGTTTGCAAGTTACAACGACTAGGAAATAGAAAGCTCGGCAAGGCATTCAAAAGCAAGTTGTGCGGCTTAGGAACGAATCACCCTATTTCAAGTGGGCTTAAGGATATACTGATAGCGGGACGGGTGTTACGGTTGAAGAGCACTAGTGGTGGAAATAGCGATAAAACAAAGTGAGACAGGAGACATTACGTAGGTGTTCGAGGGCGTCAATTGACTGATATTAGTATCACCTATGTTGTTTTAGGAGCACCTGACCAGATGTAAGCATTGCACTGCAATTTCGGGCGGATGAATGCATTATTTATTCAGGAGAGATCAGAGAGGGTGAAATATTTAACACATCGGTTGAGGATACCCAGATATTACGCAGCATTTTTGACGACACCGAATATGTGGTCATTTCAACGTAAGTTGTCACTGCACACATACCGAGAATGGAAAGTTTTTCGGTTTCGAGTGTCACTCATGGCTGGGTATTTCAATTTCTCTTTAATGACAGCAGACAGCATTGACTTTTGTAAGCATTAAATTTCACTCTGTTGATAGTTCCCCAACTGGTTATGCTGTTAATATCGGAATTTAATGAGGTTAACATAAGCTGCCGTTCCCATTCTACAGCCGAAGAGCAGGGACATGAGTCCGGAACGAATATGAAAAGCAGAGAGTACTGTCATCAGCAAAGTAATATATTGGATTAGAAATAACAGACAAGAGATCATTAATGAAAATTAAAAAGAGTGTTGGAGACAAAAAGGAGCCCTTGGGCCCACTTGCATTTATTTTGTGAATATCATATTTGAAACCATCAAGACATCTTGAATTTAACATTCTGAAAGGTAATTACTAATCGATCAATGACTCTGAACCCAACAGCACGCATTTTCGACAAAATACGAGTATCTGTCAAATTCCTTAGAAATATAAAGTGGAACTATCTTGCTTTCGCCAGATTGAAGTAAGCATTGGTTCAACTTGTCGGTGAGACATGCTACTAAATTACCAGTGGACCTGTTGCTACGAAAACCGTACTGTCAGCCATTGAGTAGCTTTCGTGTTTCGAGATATTTCATGAGCTGACGATTTATCAGCGTTTCCATGACCTTGGAAAGAAGGAACTTTAGTGCAGTGGGTCTGTAGGAAGAGAGAGAAGAAGATTACCCTTTTTTAGCTATGGGGTGGACAAATGCTGTTTTCCTTCTGTTCGGAAAGAGCCCTAGAGAGTAGGATTGATGAAAAAGCTTACACAGTGGTTTTGTCAGCGAGGAAGAACACCCCTTCAAAAGAAGGGGAAATACACCATCTGGACCATCGGATTTGGGTATATCTTTAAGTACTCTTGTTGTACTACACGAATGCAAAAGTGGATTCGTCCCAATGAAGATTCGACGCACTCAAGCGTAGACAGGGACATTTCACAATCTGGAAGTGTTGAGCTGGCCGCAAAGTGTGGAGCAAGAAGATTGGTCCTTAACGGCTGACAGCTGGAATGACATTGTAAATGAGCGTTCCATAAAAACGGATGAGGCAGGATTTCTAACGACCAACAATTTTTACTATTCTATCTTTGCATCATTGCAGTTGTTGGTCGTATTGAAAATTTCACATGCTTAAAAAAGACTTTGCAGTCATTCCTGGCTAGTATGAAAATGCTGCGATTTTCCTCTGTCCATTTATCTAACTCTGACAGCCTCTTTACAGCTCGAGTTGTGTCACGGATAAAGCATCGCGTTCCAAAGAGAATAGTGTATGTGATCATGTCAGCAACGGCATCCACGTCGTCATCGAGAAAACACCAAACGACCAGTTAAAATTCCTAAAGAAGCTCCAATTGGATTTCTGGTATCATATGGTTCTTTTAGCAATCTATTCTCTAACTGTGTGGGCAATATACGAGAAATTAGCTGGTATGACATAGTGGTCCGACGAGCCTAGCACATTGACCTTGTACAATATTTATCAGGGTGAAAAGTTAACAACAAGTCCAGGGTATTGGCTAGTCATACCATCAACGTCTGGTATTCTTGTGGCGCTATTACAAGCTGAGTCAAGTTGTTTTCCGCAACGAAGGTCTCAACACACCGTCCGTCGGGTGTTGTCTGCCCAGTATGTCGAAGCCACCCAGAGTTGTGCATATCGAAATCGCTCGCAATAACGATTTCAGTATGAAGATACAGGGATACAATTCTTTGTAAGGAGTCAGACAGCACATCAAAACCGTTAAAGGTCGAATTGCTGTTTAGTTTGGTAACGGAAATGGAATTTTAATCATATGAAATTGAATTCCGGATTGGAACACGGATCACATTGTGGTGTGGTGGTGCGAGACCGCAGTGAGAGAATAATAATGACACTATTTGGTAGCCTGGTAACTTCGGATCAGAGTGATCTGAGAGGTGTGGGTGCGGATTTACCTGTGTTTCACTAAGTGACAAAACAGTTGGCCCGTATTTGCAAACGAGTTTTAGTACGCGTATATTAATTCCGTCAACTCATTCCCTAGTCTTAATCACAAACACAGAAAACGCAAATACTGACGATGCTAAGCAAGGCTGCGAAGTGAAAACTCTGACCTTGGTTCACCGAATCAAATTGTTGTAGGTGTTATGCTCTTACAAAAAAATGAAACCATGCATCAACAACACACGCACTTGCAACCCGCTATCGATCGGCTGTTACATGCACTCAGTCATTGCTCGTGCCGTATGTCAAATATAGCAACAGCAGTGACCAAGTGCAGGCAACAGTATTATGCCCGGGGGCGGGAGAGTTGGGATATCCGCACTGTGCTTGTTTTTTTTTGTGTATTCTGTTAGATCCTGCCTTGCACTGAATATTTCTTTTGTGTCGCAAGTGCGCGTTTGTGTTTTTTTTTCACAACAGGAGCAGAGAATGAGTGCACTCGTCGGCGGTCAGCACAGTACTCCGTACAGATCACATTCACCGAAAACACAGGGTCAAGCTTCAGACGAAAGACTGAGTAAATTTCGTTCGAAATAAACCTTGAAGAAGGACCCACAAAGATGTTTGAATATCTCAATGGAAGATCGGATTAAAAAGTACGCAACTCGTATAAACCCCAATCTGGAAGTCCAATCAACGAACACTGTACCGAACAGCTAATGCAGTATGTCGGCAATAACGCGATAGATGTTGGCTTCCAAGTCGTCTGGGGATAGATGGTTTTAATAAAACGACCTTGCAGGACAATTCACAGGTTCAATTTTGCGCTCATGAGAGTTTCTTTCAAAAAAGTGATTGTGGCGTGCGATTTATGGCATGTTTTGTCGTTTTGTTGGAACCACAGCTCTTCCTCGTTCAATTGGAGAATAAAGGGGTTAGTTATTACGGACCTATAATACCCTCATTTTTGAAGAAATATGGAACAACGATTCGAAGTTTCGCGAACTGATGATTTTCGAAATAAATTTGAACAAATTTTCAGCTGTCAAATTGGCTGTCGCTAGACAAGTGTTCCCCATTCAAGGAACAAGAATGTACAAAAAAAAACCTATTATTTTGATTTCAACTTTCGATTTTTATGTGATTTAGTCTGACCGGCTAATCCTCGCATCATTTTGTTTACAGTCTCGTTGACGTCTTTTAAAGAGTCTGATATTTCCTCCTTATGCCCTAAATTGGGAAATATGACTGAATGGATGCTCCTCTTCATGTAACGCGTTTAAAAACTCTTTGCAGTTATTGCAAATTCCATAGTGTTCCTTGAGTAAATGTCCCCCTCCTCTTCAATAAACTTCGGCAATTGGATCTGTTGGAACTGATTCCATCGGTTAGCAATAAAATAAAAAAAAATTTAACTAGTTAGCTTGTGGTTTTCTTATATCTCTTCCGAAATTTCCCGCCCGCACATTAAGCGCAATACAACATCTTTAATACTCCGATACAAAGCCTGTATGGCTAACACGCGTGGTCTGCTTATCACTTTCTTCGTCTTTTTTACTACTCGTATTTTTACTCAAGTCGCAGGATTTAGCTAATTCCCCTGTACATACTTAGTCCCGGATTATGTCCGGGTTTATCTTTTGTTCATTACCATTTTGTAGTTCCATTAAATTCTTTATTTATATAGAATCGGCTATTCGAAACTACGGAAAGGGTTTTTACACTACTCTTGCATTTCTCAACGAAACCTTTCTATACACATATTGGGCACTAAATTTATGGTTTATGGCATTGAGTGACCTTCCCGCAAACATTCCGGTTGTGGCCGGAGCGCTGATAAAAAGGAACTAAAAAGACCGTAAAATTATAATATTACAAATTTGTGATATCCCACTCGACTTATGGAGGAAATATTGTTTGAATTTGGAAAAGTGTTTCACGAGGCTGAAGTTGATTTATAAAGGGTGTTCCAAAATTTATGCAAGAAGTAATTTTGATAGAAAACATAGGTTTTAGTTATACATGGAATAGCAATCGGGTAAATGGCCTCCATGTCTCTTCCATTACAGTTTTGCATAAATGTGGCTGAATTAAGTTGATGCAGCGCTCAATTTTCTCCTTAAAGGCGTCTGTGGTCGTGTCCTGGTCGGCATAAACCTTAGACATCAAAAAACCCCAAAGAAAAACCTATGACGGCGTTAAATCGCATGATTCTGATCAACAAGATGGGAAATTACATGACCAGGAAATGACTCATGCCGCAATTGAATTGTTTTTTTGGCTGAATGCCATGTGGCACTGTCTTATTAAAACAACATGCCATCCACATCCATATCTTACAATATAGGCTCAAAAAACTGGATTATGTGCATTGTTAGATAGCACTTTAAAAATATCCGCTGCCTCAAAAGGAATATGTCGCAATACGATGTTAGGGATACCATCTACTCAAAGATGTACAAGAGTTTATCTTTTCAAACAAATGATACGGTGAAACTCCGGTTGTCAGATTGTCAGTCTTGAAGTCTGTCGCTCAGATAAAAATGATTTGCATAACCTCTGTTTTCGATGTCGTAGATCTCGAAAGAAGTTAGCTTTCAGCAGATCTGCACTCTCCCGTAGGTCTTTAACCACAGAAAGTCCGACGCCTGACTCAATACTTTCTGGGGTTATGCCAACTGACTCCAGTAATACTGTGGTCCATGGAATCCAGGCGATTTAAATAGATTGTGTATATTTGTGATTAATCTGTGGGACCATATTCGGGCTACTGGATTTTGTAAGCCGAATTTAAGTGCCCCCAATCCAGACTTATACATTTACCGTAATTTTCTTCAATTACTATAGGTTAAGATTTTAGACAATTTCACAGACATCACCGTTCTTATTGCTGGGTCATTGCTGTCAGTAAAATGTATGTGTAGCTGTTTAAGCTTTGAGAGAAAAGCGTACTTTTGTTGCCCTACAGTGCGTCGAGCATTTTTCAGTGATTCTGACCAATCGTTTATTTTCTGATGTTGTCTATTTCCAGTAAGTGTATGTTGATTTCGTCGTTTGGTAGAGTGTGTTTGGGTTAGGATCAATTTGAAGGTAACCAACGCTTTACTATTTTGAAGAAGGGTGAACAGCATGTCCTATGATTGCTATAAGAGTATATGTACGTGATCATTTGCTAGTTCAGCATAGGTATTGTGGCGGCCAGTTCGTAATGGTTGCTATCATATTATCACATCTGTAAATCTGTGTTTTTCTGTGTTTGTCTAGTATCTATCAGCTTTATGTCCGCGCTATGGCGCAATATCATTCTTGTACAAGTGTGTACTAACTGGTTGCACACAGTGTTCCGATGATTATTTTCCGCTGCTGCATTTATTATGATCTCCAGCTAAAATGTAGGAACTTTCTGCCAATTGAAAAGTATTTCCCATTCTCTTATAAATTATGTGGTAAGAAGTGTTTAAGCTGCGTAAAGTGACACTATATGCACTCCACTTGCACTACGGAGATGAATGTAAATGGTGCACGCTTTCAAAATCAGGAAACTAAACAATTCTCAGCTATTTATGACCATATGCTTATATATATGACACTAGTTTCACCTTCCCTTTAGGAATGAGCCCGTCATCTTCCATAAATATATACTTATATGCTATGTAGCTACTGCAGGATTTTTTTTGTGATTCTGATTAAATTAAGTCTTGCTTACCAAAAGCACATATGGGCGTTCATTCAGCAACAGGTTAGAAAGATTGATCCTTCTTTCAATCCTGCTCACTGAATTTACATTCACAGCAAAGATATTCCGATCTACTTTATTCAGCGCATTAGACAATGTGGTAGAGTATCAGATTTATTAAACAAGTCCGAATAACTAACGCGTATTCAAGGTCAAACGAATATTTTAGAAGAAATTAAAACGAATGTTTGATGGTAAAAATAAAGCAAAAATTAAAAGAAACATATACAAATATCAACGCAATATTTACTCGTAGACCATCGGGATTCAGCATATAAAAATTCATTAACGAACTTGGAGATAATTTCGAACAACAAGCACAAGGAAAAAACATATGATATCATTTTAATGGACGATATGAAGCTAAATATTCGTGACGAAAATAACAATCATGTGAGGAATAATTTGCAAATTTTAGCGCCAAATGGTTTGATGAACGTAATCAAAGAAAACACCAGATTAGATATTAGCCGAGGAACACCATGGCTAATTGACCACATTGCAGTAAGCATCTCCTCAAGCAGCCCAATTCTTTCAGCTGTAATTGAAAGTGATTTATCTGATCATTACCCAATTTCATATGGGACTTTTTCATTAAGTGCTAGAGATCTTACGTGCCGTTGATTAATAATAAAGTGACGGATGGGTATATAAGTTCCACAAACTAGCAATTTCTGTCATGACAAGATAACCTTTCTAGGAAAATGGATGATATCTACCAAAAATCTACAAAATTTCAGGAATTCGGCTGATATGAAGAACAACAGACAAAATCGGGTCTTTAAAAATAATATAAAATCATCCGCAATAAAGTAAATAAAGAAATCTTTAAACAAAAATTTGTTAACTATAAAAACAAATGTACCCAAGCAAAAGAGGACCCGCATAAAACATGGACGTTTGTAAACGAGATCGTGGGAAGAAAAAAAACCAATGTATGAGTAGATTGGTTAAAAACATTCCGACAGAAAAATTCCTGACAACACAGTCCAATAAAGGTAGCGCACACTCGCAGGACAAACAAGTAAGTTAGTATACGAATGTGAGATAAGAATGTCAAACCATATAAATGTTCAGCTATCAAGCTCTATTTTTCTCGAAGAAACTAGCAGCGAAGAGGTGTACGAGTATACTCGTAACATAACATCCTAAAATTGCTCGACGCTACCAAACCACCAGGAGTTGACGATATAAGAGCTCGGGATATGAAAGTGTATACGGATTTATTTGCGCCTATTATTGCATCGAAGTTTAATTGAAGCCAGATTTCCTAAGCAACTTAAAATAGTTGTAGTAAGGAGAAATTAGAAGCCATGCTGAAAATAAGTCAATCAGTCATTCTGAAATTGTGAACACTTTGGAGCTAAATGTGTCAATAGGTTAGGTTAGGTTAGGTAAGAGTGGCTGTTGGAAATACCAACCCACTTAGGCCTATTGGCCCATTGTGATGCCACGTGGATCTATGATCTTCTTACTACTGGAACCAGTTTGAGCTTTTAATAAAGCGTAGGAGACTGTTAACGTCTATTTTTTCTAGATCGTTTAGGTCGTTGTAGAAGAAAGCTCCTAGATGAAGCTTCCTTCTCTGAGAGAGAGCTGGGCATGTGCAGAGTAGGTGGGGGATTGTCTCCTCCTCTTCCTCGTCCATGCAGCTTCTACAGAAATCGTTAGTAAAAGCGCCAAGCCTTCTTGCGTGCTTGCCTATGAGGCAGTGTCCGGTAATGACACCTATTATGGCGCTGAGATGTTTCCTATCTAAAAGGATCAGACACTTAGATCGACTCAGATCCAGCCTTGGCCAGATCTGTTTGGTCGCTAGACATGTTTGTCCAGCAGTCCACCTAAGGTCCGTTCTTTTATTGGCATCCAGCTTTAGTGTTAGTTTGCACGTAGCGATTGGTATATCTATACTACCTTTGTCCGGTAGGATAGGTAGAGTGGTTCCAATTTTGGCGAGTTCAGCGGCTCTGCAGTTCCCTGGAATGTCTCTGTGGCCCAGCACCCAACAGAGGTGAATGTTGAACTGCTCTGCCATCTCCATGAGAGATGATCGGCATTCAAGGGCAGTTTTAGAACACAATGAGACCGAGTCCAGGGACTTGATGGCGGCCTGACTATCCGAAAATATGCGGATATCCTTTGCAGATATCACGTTTTTCTTCAGCCAGGACAGAACTTCTTTAATCGCCAAAATTTCCGCCTGGAACACGCTACAGTGATTTGGAAGGCGGAAAGAGAGGCTTAGATTTAGCTTATCTGAGAAAACACCGCCACCAACTCCGCTGTCGGTTTTAGATCCATCTGTATAGAGATGGATTGACTTGTCCTCCATGAAAGCATCCTCCTCCCAGAATGATCTAGAGGGGAAGCTTACATGGAAGTTTTTGTCAAACCAAAGTTCAGGTATGGTGTAATCGGTGTTCTCTGTGAGGATTCCTAATGTATTAAGAATGTTGGCGTGGCCAAATGAATTATTTGTCCACTGTTTAGTCGCTTTAAGGCGAATAGCTGCAGTCGCAGCTACTTGCTTGCTAAAAATGTCGAGGGGTGTCAAGTGAAGCAGAATATCTAATGCCGCAGAGGGGGTAGACCGCAAGGCTCCGCTTGTGCATAGACATGCTGTTCTTTGGACTCTGCTTAATTTAATGCGGTTGACTGCATTTTCCAAGGCCGTCCACCAGACAACCACCCCGTAAGTAAGTATCGGTCTTATGACCGAGATATATCGCCAGTGGGTTATGCGAGGTTGAAGGCCCCATTTATTCCCAATGGCTTTCTTGCAAGAGAATAAAGCTATTGTAGCTTTATTGACTCTTTCTTGAATGTTAGGTTTCCAGTTTAGTTTCCTGTCAAAAATGAGACCCAGATATTTTGCTGTATCGGAGAAAGCTAAACTGGTACCGTTTATTGAAGGAGGGTCTATGATTGGAATTTTATATTTCCTAGAAAAGAGGACAAGATCAGTTTTATGGGGGTTTATTCCCAATCCGCAGCGATGTGAACAGCAGGTTAACCTGTTAAGATTTACTTGGAGGAGTTCTTTAATGGTATTCAGATGTTTTCCTGAGACGGCTATGGCAACGTCATCCGCATAGGCAATCACTCTGCTACCACCCGCTTCCAGGTATATCAGTAGTTCGTTAACTACTAAGTTCCAGAGAAGGGGAGAGAGGACACCGTCATTGACATGTGTCAATAAGGCGAGTGCAAAAAATTTTAAAGTCAGTAATATCATTGAACACGTTAAACGCATCCCGAAAGTCACATTAACAACATGTCACAAAGCGAACTGGTTGAAGAGTAGTGTAAAGTGGTATTTCCGAAGAAAAGAATAAACAACTTAGATGGGCCAGATGGTTGTCAGAAATATTGGCATGATAAGAGAGCGGAAAGGCAGGATAGGCATGCTCGCGATTTTGGAGGAGGCACGTTAATGGTTTGGAGTGCTATAAGCTGCTGCTCTGGAATGTCACCTATTTGCTTTGTCTCTTCCAAAATGAATAGCCAAAAATATACTGAGAAGATGTTATAGTGGATCTTAGAGATGATTTATTCGGTAGCGAAGTCATATTTCAACAAGATAACGCAGCTATCCACGCATCTAAATTGACATCTATTGGACTGGTCCGCCTGTAGCCTTCATTTGAACCCAATTGAAAATGTTTGGGCAATTTTTTTTTTTTTAAATGGGTGTCAGTTTGATAACGTCAAGGAGCTGAAAAGGACTATTAAGGAAGAATGGGATAAAATCTGCATTATTCAGACGTCACAACGCTTTTTACAATATATTTTACATAAACCATATATACCACTTTCTATACATATTAAGCAGATGATCTTCAGATATTTAATGAGAATTAAGAGTAGAGGAGATTGTTTTTTGATTCAATCGGATCTTAAGAATATTGTTTACTGCTGTAAGACAAATCGCCTTGATTTGAATATAAAAAAGTGTTATGTAATGTCCTACTCCAGATGTTCGTTAACAACAGAATTTAATTACTTTATTAATTCGACTTCTTTAAAACGTATTTTTGAAATTAAGGATTTGGGTGTAATTTTTGATAAGAAATTTTCCTTTAGATCCCATATTGATTACGATGTCTCCAAAGCAAAATCTAACATCGGATTTATCAAACGTAATGCAAAAGAACTTAAGGATTCATTTTCTCTGCTTTCGTTGTACACTACGTTAGTTCGATCTGTGTTAGAATATGCAGATATTATTTGGAATCCTTTGTGCGTTTCATACTCTGATCGTATGGAAAAAATTCAAAGGCGATTTCCAAAATACATCTTTTACTAAATGAATTGGAGCTTTTCACCGGAGAATGGGGTCCGATGTCTTTTACTCAGGATAAAATCCTTAAAATCACTGCGTGCCTCTTTCAAGAAGTGTATTCCCTCATCGGTTTGTCTCTATCTAGAGAGAAATTTAAAAAGAAATTAACTTTTATAATTGTTTTTTTATTCTATCATTAAATCAAAAAAAATAATATATCTTCTTCTGGTTTGATACCATTTTACTGTTGCCTCGGCGCGGGCGGGAAAGTAGAAGGAGGAGAAAGGAAAATTGGGTTTTTGTAGTGGTTTTAAACTCAGGTGTATTTGGTTTCGATATTCGCTCTCTAGGGTTGGGAATCCGAATAGGACGGAGAGTTCTTTCTTCACTCAGAGTGATTCGAAGGTTATAATTCACACTATTTTTTTGTACTTGAAACTACAACAGCCAAATCTACGTGTCAGTGTTATGCCTTCACATGCAGAATTTTTTGTCTGAGTTCCAATTACACAAATGAGAAACTTAAAAAACTTGTCAATGGGTAGGATTCGAGCCTTGACCATTCGAGTGAGAAGCGATTGCTAGTACCACTACTCCACGGCCACCCACACTGAATCATATTACGAGCACTCAGCTAAATTTGAGTCCGGGGGAATTTGTTAAATTGGCTTAGAAATTACTTTAGTGCTAGGTCTTTTCGAATAAAACTTAAGAACCATTACAGAAACGAAGTAGACTCACCGTTTGGCTCAATTTTATTCATATTACTTACAAATGAATTATTTCCTGTCTTCAAAAAAAGCCATTATTTCGCTTTTGCTGACGATACGGCGATAGTTGTCAGACATAGATGTCCTGCGACTCCAATGCAGACACTTCAAGATGAATTTGACAAAGCAGTTAAGTGGTTCCGGGGCAATGGTCTCATATTAAACTCCTCTAAGACAAAGATAACGCACATTCGTGATCCGCAGCGCAGAGCTACAGATCAGCGTACTACAATATTTTTAAATGCCATGTCCACCAAGTTACTGGGCAGATTATGGAAATGGTAGAGTCCTATAAATACCGAGGAGTGATATTCGATAGCAACCTTATATTTATTTATTAATTCAGAATGTATGGAAAGCTAAAACATTAAGAATGAATCTTATAACTTTGCAATAGCTAATAACTTTGCAATAGCTAATTACAATGTATACTTTAATTTACAATGGTTGTTTTAATTTAGTTATGTTAGACAGATAATTAATTAATTGATTCGATTATTATGTCAAAAAAAGACTAGAAAATTACTTTAATAGAAGTACTCGTAATTTAAAAAGTAGGATATGACATGATAGCTATGAAAAAACAAGACAAGAAACAAATGATATTAGCATTAACAGAAAAGAGAAAAAAAAATCAATTATTTTGAATGGACCGGAAATGCTGCAATTCTTTTTTTAAACTTATGTACATATATGTACCTTTGGTAGTAAATTCCAAAGGTGGATGGCAACGACGAAGAATTGTTTCTCAGATATATGGCAATGAAATCTCGAGGTATAAGAGAGGTAGATCTATTTGAATCTGGAAGTTGAAAGTTGTTGTAAAGGTAAGAAGGCTGCCGTGTTCTGAAGATGTTGAAAAGATAAACCAAAGTTCGAAATTTAAGATAGTTTTCACATGGCATGCCTAAAATATTTATGGAAAGGTGTGAGACGTTCTGAGCCTATAAATATATCTAATAGCACTATTAAAAGCAACTATTCAGTGATTGTAAATGGTTGGACCGTCAATAGAGTTCGCAAAACGCAATAGGCCCTCGCTACAATGACATTTATGTGGTCGTTCCATATTAAAAGTCTATTAAATATAATTCTCCAGTTCATAGATGTATCCACAAAATCAACGGAGGAGTCGCTTAAAACGATTTGCGGGTAATATGACAGGTCCAATTTTGTTCCAGAAATAACCAGGCATTTAGACTTAAGGTTAAGTGTTAAACAGTTTTTCAAAGTCCAATCAAATATAAAATTAAGGTGGTGATTGATCTTAAGGGCATAATTTTCGATAAGACCTAATGGGTTGCTCTGATAAATTTGGACATCATCAGCATAAATGTGTGTTGAATAATGCACAACTAAATTAAGGGTATCTCATTTATGTATAATACAATAAAAAGGGTGAAACGAATTGATCCTAGAGTTAAGTCGAAGAAATCAGATAAGATATATCAATCGATACAGCCTGTCTTCTATTGCATAAATAGGATAAAACCAATTTAACAGCTGATGGAGACCAAAGAAGTGGCTTTTTGCAGAGCAAGGTATGATCGACAGTATCAAATGCGTAAGAAAAGACGAGAAGTGTCAAAAAGCTAATTTCATCTTTATAATTCTGTTGTAAGATGGTGCTTGTTGGCCATGATATTTTCGACGATATGCACGTTGAGTTAATACAACTAAACGACTATTTTCAATGTACAGCGTCAATATGGCGCACCCTGTATATATTTATATGACAGGAAAAGCTCAAGCACGTATATTTGAACAAAAACCAATAATGCAATGGTAATCAAATAGGAAACGCCTGCGCTTATGTAAGCCGGTCGTCGGGTCACAAAGTGTCACAAAATGTATCATGTGCACACATTTATCCAAAGTTATGTCTGGAATATAACTGTTAAATAACCGATTGAAGTTACTAAAACTATGTTAAAATTTGTACATTGAATAGGTATGAATTGAAAAAAAGCGACTGTAAATAAAAATATTTCATGGGATGTTAAAAATTATCCTGTCCTTTATGACTGGAAGAACCTTTCGAGTCAATATCGACGGCTACAACTCCTCTCGATTCAGATTGGAAAATGGAACTCCGCAAGGATCTCCTCTTTCGGTTGTTATATGTATACAACTCCTACATAGATTCGCTAATAGCCGAATTATCACAACCAAAATTAAACCTCGATAATATTTATGTAGCCGCATCTGGAAACCGGCCGACAATAAAATCTATTTTGAAATTTGCAGATGGAGAAATTCATACATGGTGCCAAGGCACTGGTGCAATTGCTCCACCTTCAAAAGCAGGTTTACTACACGTATGCAGAAAAAGAAATTGCCAACCAGCTCCGGTGGACATTCAAGGCACTTGTATTTCACTTTCTAAATAATTGAAAATCCCCTTGTTGAAGGTACTTTGCAGCACGGCTTTACCACCTACATGTGGACAACAATAAAAAACTGGAACGCTATTGACGCTGGAATTAATTATTGCTTCCGACCAGCCTCAGGATGCCTTAAATCAACTAAAATCGAAGCTTTACGTGTGGAAACTGGGTATCAGGCTTTCCAGAATTTTGGCGAAATAAGATCTATTAACTTGGTCAGTAAGGCAATATTCGATCAAGCACACCTCTCTATGGTACTGCAAACGAAAAAACTCCTTCTCTGCAATTGCTCGAATACTAAGCTTAATAGCTAACCAAGAGAACTTTCTTGCTGGTAATAGTTCAATAACATACAGTACGCCGCCTCGAAAAGAAACTTAATACAAATTAATACGGATCTAGCTAAGTTTAAGAAGAAGAATATCTCTGTTGAATTGTTCTAAATGCTACACCACGAGATGGTGTAGACACTGGCGAGAATCCGGAAGTATGTGAACACAGTCAGACTGAATTACCTATTTGACATATATATTTGTCGAATTCCCTCTATCACGTCAGATACACCCGTTACTGGAAAGTATACGTACGAGTATATCACAGCAACTAGCAAATATACTCAACCCCTCAGATTACAACACAATCGAACTATTTAACTTTTTGAAACCTTGTTTGTAAAAATTAATTTTATTTTCCCCCCTTTACAACTTTATTCCATTAATTGAATTTGATTTTTATTGAAGGCGGCATCACTTATGGTTTTATTACCCAGATGCCTTATTAAAATGATTTGTAAATTTATTTGTAAATTATTTGATTAAATAAATAAATAAAAACATTTCAGTTTGAAATCCTTTTTGACCCAAACAGAACAGAAGGGTTACAAGTAAGACAGGTAATTAATTTCCTTTTTTCAACTTTAGTGATTTGGTAAATTTGTGACTATGTTCGTTTAAAGGACAAAGTTATCTTTGTCTACTCTTTTAGCCATCCTAAGGGGAAAAATCAAGCAACTGAACTTAAGGCTATAATTGAAATTCATAAGAAAGGTGATTCCAACAGGCGAAATCACACAGATATTGGAAAAGGCATTCAAGCTTTTCTGATGTAAAGACGAGTGCAAGTGGCTAAGAGTGACAAGCATAAGGATTGATAGAAGAATTAATGCCTACGTACACAATACGCTACATAAAATTGGTAAACTTGGGAGAGTTGATCGAACAATTCCTTAAATTTTCAAGGCAAACATGCAAAAGCGGATAGAATTTTATGACGACCATGTACTTAAGCAACACGCACTCTGGGATAAAGTCTTGTGGACGGATGAATCCATGATCAGAATGAAGTATTCTAATGGACAAATATACGTTTGGAGAAAAAAAAGTGACGCTCTTTTTTTACAACTGTACCAATCCAATCTTTGAGGCTGCAGAGAAGGGTTTCATGATCTGGGGATGTTTACGTACAAATGGAATAAGCAAAATTATACCATTAGAAGCCAAAGTAAATACGGATATTTATCTAAATATTCTAAAAGATGTACCAGTTTCGGAAGGAAGACGGCTTATAGAAAACGATGTTGTCTTCCAACAAGACAACGTACCCATTCATACTGCCAAAAAGGTTTTGGAATATATTCGCAAAGAAAAAATAGATATTTTGAACTGCCAACAGCAAAGTCAATTTTTATCACCAATTTAAAATGCATGGGCACAAATAGGGGACAAATTACACAAGATCAATACAAACAAGTCATTGCGGATATAAAAGATAAATGGAACTTACTTTTGCGGCATTGAATTTTGCTTTTAGTCTACTTACCCTCTACAAAAAAAAAGGAAGACTAATTTTTTCTTGTTATCATAATAATATTATTGTTTTCCTAGCTTGTTTTATGTTGTCTTACATTCCTGTGAATAAATTTTGGAAAAAGCTCAGTAGAGGAAAGGGCTTTGATGTTATCTTTATTTACAGGGCGTGGAAACTTATTTTTGCAAAATACTGTAGATATGAGCTAACGAAGCCGACTCTAATCCGAGTCTAAGCTTAGGTCAGTCCTGGACCATTAAATATGTATATATCAGTGTAGAATACGAGTTTATTCATAAATCTGACCAATTCTTGAAAAAACTGTCTTAATTTCTGTGTACGAGTACTATTGTACTTCTGTTCTAAATGTCACCTACTCCCCATGGAGGTGGTTTATTTCACAAAAGTCACATTTAATTAGATAATAATGATATCAGAACAATAAAATTTATAAAAACAAAAAAAAAAAATTACCAGTCGTGATCTTATATTGGGCCATACCCATAAACCATAAAATTCAAGGAAAATTTCTTTAGCGATCATGTGCTCATTAATGCAAATTTTTTTTTTGAAATGATAAACTTCTAGTTTAGGCCAAAATAAATTGGAAACAAAATTATTGGGCCATAAAGAGATTTTAGAGAGACGTCAAACTTATAACACCTTATCGTGGTCTTAAAAATAGATTTCTTTGTTTCTTCTGTGAAATATCTGAGATTTGCAAGTGTGTAACTACCTGCCCGCTGTAAAATACATAATAAAAGTCATATTTCTATTACTATTATTCAGTTGCTAATTGTTGAAGTAGACATATCAGATTTTTTTATGTTTCTTTTTTGTTTATACATTTTTTTTCACAAATTCATCATTGTCAATGACAAGCCACTTATCGGCCGTAATTAATATAGATAAAACGGGCGCTTCTGAGCCTAAAGACATCTTCACAAGATATGGTGAGATACTTGTAGAGTGCGTGCATCTATGATTGTCGCAAAAATTGATGAAGCAGAGGATTTTATAAATATACTCGTACCTTGGCTTACTAATTAGCTTTAGGGTGATGGTCCTTATCAACAAGAATTATGTTTAAGCCTCTTATATCACTGGATTTTCCCAAGTGGTTTTTAAGATTAATGTTTTCTTAAGAAAGAAAAAAAATAGCAGCCAGCTTGCAAAAATGATGGGTAATTCCCAGTACTGGGCTGCGTCATGTTGTTCATTTATTGTATAAGCATATGTATAATACTCGTATATGCACTTCTTGCTAAACACATATGAGAGGTACCATATTGGAGTTATACCATTATATTGATACATACAATTGCTTCTTATGATTAATTTAGTGGAAACAATAATGAAAAATCTGACCATAAACCTTGCATTTTTCTAAAACACCAGATTTGTGTGAGATTTCTGATACCAAAGAGATACTAAAAGAAGTCTACAAAGAATGTCCAGCATACTATATCATAATCGCAGTCGGGAATCGCATGCCTAAGCCGGTAAGAAAGCCGCACTCAGATCAGTTTATGAAAGTACGACTGAACAATTGTACAGCGGATTTTAAATGGGTGAGTACAAACACAGAGCTTCCTAGACTACAGATCCACAAGGCCATTTGGTCGTTAAATTGATCGGATTCTGATCGATGAAAGGCAGAAATGGAATTAAGGAACGAAGTCTTACTTCATGCCCATAGCGATCTGCAACTATAATGTACATTAAGACGTTTTCATTCCAAATTCAAAAGGATTTACACAACTGCTCTAAAGCAAAGGCAGCCATTCACATTATCGAGTTAATTTTTTTTTAATAATTAGCTCCCGCTCAAGGAATTTTTAGAACCCTTAAAATGTTTGTGCTGGAAAGTTAGGAAATAAAAAAAGGCAGATACCGATGTACGTTGATCTTAAATGTTTGCAAGTTGTAATGACTAGGAAGTAAAGAGCTCGGCAGGAGGGATTTCTATAAGCGAGTTGTACAGCGTAGGAAAAAATCATGATATTTCAGAGGACGTACTGGGCTTGAGGGTATACTGATGAGCATCCATAGCGAGATGGATGTTATGGTTGAAGGTTTAAAGAGTCAGAATGCTAAAATAATTTTGGTATAGCACTGGTGATGAAAATATCCGATAGAACAAAGCGAGGCAAGGGTATCAATTGACTGTGCAATATTGGCTTCATATATGACTTCTATCGCACAATTGTAAATCTTATCTAGAGGCATTATATATAGTCATATATAGAGGAAAAATATTTCTTACAATGCTTGAGGATTTATTATGGTGTTAATATCAGAATTTAATCAGCTTAACATACGATGCCGCTCGCGTTCAGCAGTCGAACAGCAGGGACGTAACCCTGCTCGTTCGTAAAGCAAAGAGTACTATATTCAGCAAATAAAAGTGGCAGACAACAGATCATTAATGAAAATTAGAAAAAGTGTCGGAGACAAAACGGAGCCGTTGGGCGCACCAGCATTTATTTTGTTAATATCAGACTTGAAACCATCCAAAACAAATTGAATTGAAGGTTCCGGAAAGTAATCCAATGAAGAAGAGAGTCATTGGTCTCAAATGCACGCATTTTTGACAAAAGACCCTGATGCCAAACTCTGTCAAATGCCTTAGAAATATCAAGTGCAACTATCTTGCCCTCGCCAGATTGAAGTACGCTTTGGTTCCACTTTTTGGTGCAACTTTCACATGCCATCAAATTAAGTACCTGTTGCTACGAAAACCGTACTGCAGTTCATTGAGAAGTTTTCTGCTTTTCAGCTGCTACAACGCAGCTTAGTATTTGACTGTCATCCTAGATTACAAATATCTTCAGACTAAACTCCAAGGTGCTGTCGGCCATCTGACAGTGCAAAGAAGCTTAAGACAAGACAAGACTATAATAAGACCAATTATATCCCATGTTTTAATTGCATGGTGGGATAAGCTTTGACGAAAGTACGCCACTGCTTATTTTACCTGAGTCCAAAAGACGTCTGTTTCGGCTGCATACGGCCTTTTCATAGCACACCTGAACGCACTGATGAGTCTACCTCCTCTTGATATTTAAATTAGGGGTTGCACTCTCAGAGCCATCCTCCATTTAAAAAGGAGATTTCTTTGGTACAACACGGGTTTTGGTTACGTTGCGTGCCGACTATGTTTTGATTTTGATCTAATGATCCGTACGGTGCAGTGACACCAGAATTCCAGTTGCTGCGAAAATATGAAATCTACTTTTCTTTTGCCTAGGAATGATTTCGGACAGAATCTGGAACAGGTAAGGAATGTAGCAAGGTCTTCACAGGGGTCTGGAAAACCGATTTAGGCTGCGGCGCTTGCGTTTTTCTGGAGGACAATAGCATCATCTCAACAAAAGGTGACATTTAAAATTTCGGACCATTGTTGTATTGTCAACTTCAACATCTCTGTAATGACTTCTGATAAGCAAAATCTAGGAGGTTATTAAATCTGAACCGATACAGACTCGAGCAATGTGTTAAAATAGTGAAAATTCACTACAACAACGATGACATTATCGCGGGAATGTTTCGTTAAGTTCATACTGCTTTTGGCTATCATCAAGGGCCTTCTGGCGCAGATATAGTGAATTCAATGGATAAATTTGAACGTCTCGAACAGGTTAGTGATGTAAAAACCCAAACTCGTGTGCATCGGGTAAGGTCAGCTGAAAATATCGCAGCCCTAGCTGAGAGTGTGACTGAAAACCCAGGTTGCGTTACCGAACGATGTTGACTACCTTTTTTTTATCTAAGATTGATAGTATGGACTTGAACGACGTTTATTTTCAGCAGGACGGTGCCATATACCACACAGCTGGTAAAACAATGGCTATATAGCGTGACAAATTTGCTGGACGTGTGATTTCTGGAAATAGAAACTTCAAGTGCCCGCCGAGATCATGCGATTTAATACCATTCGTTTTTTTTTTCTTGGGGCTATGTTAAAGTTAAAGTCTACGTAAATGCTCCACCAACGATTCATGCGCTAGAAGAAAATACCAGATCTGAATTATTGCAAAATATTGCTATAATTATACGAAAATGTGATGACAAATTTATAGATCGAATCGAGGCGGACATTTGGCAGATATTGTATCCCATTACTAACCGCAGATTTTGTACTTTAGATTAAAATGTTGCGTATAGGAAGACCCTTTAATACGTATATTGTGGTATATTCATCTATACCGTCAGCCAAAGTGCACTAAAAGCTTGCTTAACTCTCTAACGACTACCAAACTAGTTCGAGAATGCAAGACTTCTCTGAATGCTGGCCGAAGGTTGAATTTACTGAGTCTTGTTTGGGTGCCAGGCCAAAATGTAATTACGCAAAATGAAATTGCCGATAAATTTTCTAAGAAAGGCTCCGAAGGGAGTTTCTCAGATCTCCAGGAATGTCTGCGTCCTCAGTTAGGACTTGTTGATATCATGATGGGGCACTAACCTAAGTGTGTCAAGCACAAGTAACACAACATCTTGCGACCCTTGCTATGCGGGGGATAACGATACTACGGAGCACTATCTGTGGGTTATGCTAGCACCAGGCTGCAACTGAATGAATGTTCTGTTCCGACAAAAAAAAAGAGTCAGGAGTGAACTCTTCGGGATATTGGATTAATCTAACTAGCCAAACGAACGAATTCAGCACTGAACGTTTTCAAGGAAGATCACCCGTCAACATAGAAGCAACTGAAAACTTTGCTCACTATGATAACAAAGCTTGATATCAAGAACAACAACGAACATACATGCATTCAAGTTACTCATTTCCTAGCATTTAAACCATGATTAACTCTCACAACACGCAAAACATGACAATACTCCGAAAAGTATGATGGTCCGTGGAGACCGGCATCACAAATCTATCATTCAACTGGATACAATTATCCTCTATAGCAAAGAGTTCAAAATACTAGTACAATACAAATACAAGGTTCTCTCAGTACCGGCATGGCCCAATGAGAAGTTCACAGATTGAGTATTGTTTCGTCAAGCTAGTATTTAATACTATAGTTAACCTACAAGGAGATCACTATTACCTTTTGAATGAAGCTTCTTTTTCCTCATGTAAACAGAGATCTTTAGATGCTTGTTGCATCAATGCATCCAACATTAGGTCCTACAAAATTAATCACCTTAGACACCCGTAGACGTTATACCCATAATGTGTAGCTTGAGTTGTTCAACAATATAGCACGACAAAACCTGGATATTCAGTGCGCCGTATGGGATCCAGATAGATATGTATTATGGAGAATGGAATTCAGAAACATCAGACAAACTTTAGAATTCATCAATGAGCAGTGACCATTACTGCTTGTATCTTCCTGTTCAAAACCTTACAGTGCAATTAATGAAATTACGAGTATGCTATAAGCATTGTGAATCTGCATTGCAATTGATAGGGAAACTATTAGCGTAACAATTAAGTTCGTGATGAATTGCTTCCTTTGTCTCCTAGTGATGGTCTCCGTGCAACTGCATATATAAAAACGCCCGCTACGGAAAGCCACATTACGTCGCAGAAAAGAAATTATCAAATGGTGACGACTTTTGGCAGAAAAGACGAGTAGCCGACATGGGGTTGGTACGAGATCATCACCTTATGGTAGCTACTGTCCAGTTACGTACTGCATCTGTTTAAAAACTACGCAATATCAACAGGATGCCTAGGTATAACATCGACCAGCTAAAGAACCTCTCCGTGCGCCAACAACTAAGGGATCACTTTTCGCTAGAAGTGGAAGAAATCAGCAGCTTACCGCCGAAAAGAACATTGGAACGCGGTGCAAAATGTTTTCATATTTGAGGCGGAAAATATTGTTGGTAGATGACAAGCAAGATATAGCGCGTGGCTCTCCAAGGTTACCTGGATGCGGATTGAAGAGCGTAAGCTACTTAAAGCTCGTATTGTAGATACCCTAGCAGTAGGGTCGCTAGAGTCGCTGTATCGAAAGATAATGATATAAGTGCATCATACCCATGACGGGACAATCGTAACTATCAATGCCATGGCCTCGGAACAGCGAGCAGGTGTGACAGCACAACCGATTACAGAATCGCCAAGGAGATTGCAGGTGGTCATCGTTCTAGCCAACATCCGATGAAAGGCTTAGATGGATCCGTACTCACTTCGGATGAGGATCAGCTCAAGCGATGGAAGGAGCATTTTGCTACGGTCCGTAACTACCAGCAATATACACCCAAATCAAACTAAGCTGTCCGCAACAATTTCCGGAATTTGCGTCTCCATTCCCAGTAAAGGTGAGATCGCTACCGCGATCAACATGCTGGATAACAACAAGGCGGTAGGACTAGATGGTATTCCCTCAGAGCATCTGCGGAGAGGCATTTGCGCTCTTCCGGAATTTGCAAAGGTAATAGATAAAGTGGTGCTTGAACCAATAAAGGGACATTTGGAAAATACACTCGATGCCGAACAAGCAGGTTTCCGCTCTGGATCCTCCTGTGTCGACTACATCAACAACTTGCGGATCATTATTGAACAGTGAGTTGAATACCGGTCACTACTTCACCTGCTGTTCATTGATTTTGATAAGTCGACAGTGTCAACAGACAGGTTATCTGGCTTGTCTTGCACAGGAGAGGAATACCCGACAAACGCAGCGTCATCTACTAGAGACGGACGAATTCGTTGCATTTTAACATCACAACTCAAACATGTGGACTACGCTGACGAAAGAGTAGAGAGTTTACAGTTTCTTGGAAGTATTATCTCTACCAAAGGTGCAACCAAGCAGGATATTGTCGACCGAATCGGCAAAACGAAGTCTGCTGTTGGAATGATGTCCATGATATGGCGAAGCAATACAATCAGCTTAAATGTCAAGCAACGACTGCTACATTCAACTGCTAAATTCGTGCTGTTTAATGGATGCAGCACTTGAACGTTCGTTCATAGCTATCTACTTAATATCTTAAGGGTTTTCTGGCCTAACAGTATCTGTAACAAACATTTTTACTAGAGACCGGGTCAGGAACCAAAAGGAACATATTTTCTATTTGACAACATATTTCATGCTGTGCAGCGTAGTTTTGAGGAGGACACGAATGAATCAAATAACCATCGTGCAGGGCAATTGGAACTGATTTACAAGATTCAGCTACTGCAATAATTGAATCCACTTGACCATTGTGTACGTCATATGGGTCGAAAATCGGATTGCACTTGATCCTCTTTTTCACCACAGTGATGATGCTGAATGAAGAAAATCAACAAGCCATTATTGAGACGTTGTTCAAACGAATGTCACTGCTTGGCGTACTTTATGGGCTAGTGAATCCATTCGCAATGGATCCATTGAATTGCATTAATGTTAAAGAGCCATGGTTTCAACAAGATGCAATACAGCGCCCGCCACAATCAATTTATTGACAGAAACATTCGATGAACGCATAATTTCGCATAATGGACATGTGAATTAGCCTTCAAGATAGTGTGAAGTCTCTAGACTACGCCGATATTCGACAATTTTCTTATTGCCGTATTTTGCATTGTTAAGTTCTTTAAAAAACAAATAAAAAAAAATACATGCACACATCTTGCTCCTAATATGCGATATCATACAGTAGACCAGATACAGATGAGATTTAGTTTCCTACCAAATATTTTATACAATACACACTTAAAATGATAGATCATGCAAAGGCTGCCTATACCAGCTTCTATACTAGTTTTCCCACTGAAGATTTAATCGCCCGAATAAATTCGCCTCCTGGCATGATGGCCCGCAAATCTTACCCTTTCCATGGGTGTTTCAATAAAATTACCAATACGATCACACTGCTTCTATAACAATACGAAGATATAAGTAATAAACTATCTCCCTGACAATCACATGACTCTTATATTTGTACCCACGGAAATGAAAGTGACTACAACTCTCGTGATCACCATGAAATGTATCTTTCAAGTTATTTTGCGTAACTACATATCTCTAATACTGAATAAACTCTAACCACAACTTTTGCTTGGAATTGGCAATATGACCAAAAGCCATTGCCCACAGATATTTTTTCCTTCCTCAAGAGCACATGACTTGGTGGATTGAGCTTTAATTAATAGTGATTCGAAAATTGTATAACACCAACAACAAAATTGGTATCAAAGAAAGTAATACTTAACACAAAATTCAATACAAATAGCCGGGGGGTGTGGAATATTTTATATTAGTCATAATGGTTTGGTTATTTACCTTCTTTGTATGGAATCCAAGGAATGAAAGCTTCCTCTTACTATTGTCAAGCGGAGGGCCACTCATTTTGTCTGGTGGCCTAAATTATTTGCACGGTAATTAATTGATGAATTTGATTTTCTTGTTTGAATATTTTTCGTCTACAGTGTGAACTGATTTATGGTGATTGTACAGTCTTCCAGTACTCGTCCTTAAACAGTCTAGGCATACGGATCTTGCGCCTGGTTGTGCTAATAATCTGAAAATAAAATAATTTAAAACATTGTAGAGAAAACAGTTTGTGTATCTTTTTTATGTATGATGGAAGTAATTTGATGCAAAAATCTATTGGTTAACAAAGAAGTATAAATATATCCAGGGCTGTTACTACAATATTAGGCTAATAAAAGGAAAAATTACACATGGGCATGACAATATGATTGCGCCTGTCAATCAAAGATAAAAAAATGATTTGCAAAACAACGGTGGAGTAGGGAGTTAAGCCTTTCGGCTTACTCACGACTTCTCATTGTGCAAAATGACCCAAAACTTTGTGTTAGTGTTAGGCGAAGTTAGATGCCAGGGAATCCACATGTTAAAGTGCAGAGGAGTCCAGACAAATGGGAATCTTCAACAAAGACAACATGCCGCCACTAGTTCTTTGGGCATGATACATGCTTTGATGGGATATATTTTTTAACATGGGGTGGTTGATGCAAGATCACATAACCAAAGGCCGTCAATACTCCTTTTTGGACTCTCTCGAACATCCTCGGCCACAGCAGTGATATTCTCGGTCGTAGGAGCTATACGGGGCCAGCCACTACTTACGACGTTTCTAGTGGACCCAGTTTGCACGAAATGCTTCGCACGTATGGTGCAGAAAAACGACGATGAAATTTTAAAACAACGGACCGAAAATTGTTAACAGGTTATCGGCCCAGTTACCTAAAAAAGCGTGGCGTGTTTTTTTAGACCTTACTTTTTTCTATAGAAGTTTCGCGAGAAATATAAAAAAAATATTTCAGACTCGTGATAGACACATCAGTTTAATTTCTTAAAGTTAAAATTCATATACGTTTATATTGTTTACACTATGGATTGCGACAGTGCAAAAATCGAAAAACTGCAATGTTCCGATCAATGGAACATTTGGAAGTTCGAAGTGAACATTCTCTTGAACGTCAGTGATTTATACTAGGTGGTTACTGGAGACAAAGGGATGCTGGAGGTTGGAGGAGCAGGTGGTAACGCTGTCAATCTTGTTGCGAGTTTACGGGAATGACAGACCAAAGTCCGCAGGGCGCAGAAGATCATAGCAACAGGTGTGGGACAACAGCCCTTGATTCACATCATGCATTGTGAAACATCTCACGAAATGTGGACAAAACTGTGCTCAGTCTATGAGCATAAATCGTGCGCGTCAATCGTGCGTATCAATTTACTTCAACAACGTTTTTATAATTTTCAGAAAAATCCAGCTGATGATATAGCTACGCACATTAGTAAATTCATTAGTAAATTGGAAAGTCTGGTGCAACAATTGAGAGATGCAGGAGAAAAAGTTTCCCCATCCACGCTTATTGCAAAGGTACTGGAAAAAGGCTATGGACGATGAAATGGGTCAGAAAATGGGAGATGGAATCTGAATTGTAAGACCATCAACAAAAGATGGGTTTATAAAGTTAAACTATCACCAGATAACACTATCGAGCAATACAAAGCACGCTTTGTTTCGAAAGGCTTCAATCAATAACATGGTATTAATTATGACGAAAAATTCAGCCCAGCAGCGAAATCCACGTCGATTCGCGCAATTTTTGCTGTAGCAGCAAGCAAGAATTTGGTTCTTTACCAATTTGACGTAAAGACTGCGTTCCTCAATGGCGTTTTACAAGAAGAAATCTTTATGAATCAACCTCAAGGGTACAACGATGGATCTGGTAGAGTTTGTAAGCTCATTAAAATTTTGTATCGCCTGAAACAAGCCTCTCGGTGTTGGAATTCTGCCATCACGAAGTTGCTTACAACTTTCAAGTTTCAAGTTTGTAAGAAGAGAAAATAATCTATATTGCTCTTTATATACTTAGATGATGGTTTGATTGCTGCCAAAAATATTTGTGATGTGGAAGATATTATAAATCGATTAAATCAACATTTTGAAGTGAAAGTCAGTGCAGCAAACTACTATCTGGGACTTAAAATATTTTGTAAAGATGACGGAACATTTTTTGTTTGTCAATCGAATTACGTCGAATGTATTTTTCAGAAGTTCAACATGCTGGAGTCAAACCCAGTTTCCACGCCCAGTATGCTTGGAAACAAGCCATCAGTTTTAAAAGAAAATTTGGAGTCAGCAACGAAATTCCCTTTTCGCGAAGCTGTGGGTAGTCTAATGTATCTGGCTATTGCAACGGGGGCGGACATTTCGTGTGCAGTGAGAGTAGTAAGCCGTTTTTTGAATGAACCAACCTTACATCACATTAAAGCTGTTAAGCGTATATTTAAATATCTGAAATATACTAAAAACTTTGGAATAGTTTTCAAACCGAACATTGATTTTTCTTTTTCTATTTATAGTGATGCTTACCATGCGGGTGACATATCAACCAGACGGTCAACAAGTGGACATATTTGTCTTCTTAAAGGAAGCCCAGTATCCTGGTCGTCTAAAAGACAACGATGCACAGCATTGAGCACAACGGAAGCAGAATATGTAGCTGCGTCGGAAGCAGTCAAGGACTGAAACCAACACTTTATATAGACAACCAGAGTTCCCTAAAGCTAATAAAATATTCGGAGTATCACGTTAGAACTAAGCACATCGACGTCCGCGTGTACTTTATACGGGAAAAATTCTACGTACGCCGTTTTGATATTTGTTTTGTGTCATCTAAACAGCAGTTCGCGTATATATTTACTAAACCGCTTGCCACAAAAATGTTTAACTTTTCGGAAATAATATTGATGTAAATAAAGCTGATGCCTATCTGAATATCTATTTAAAAAATAAGTGGGAGTGTTAATATTGTATTATTATTTAAATAGAATTGTATCAAACTTGAAACACCCACTGTGAACATATTTAACATATTTGGTAGCACTATTTGTTGCGGTGTCAAGCCTATTTATAATAATTGTATATAACTACCTTAGCTGTTAATAAACACTTAACTTGTTTTTTTGTCATCTGATCTGAACGCTTCGTTTAATTTATCAACTCTGTTAACAACAATAATTCCACTCTCTTCAGGTGTATATCACTCCGTTGCTTGTGTTCAACTAATTCTCTATCTGTCTACAATATAAACATCGAAGTACAATAATACGAGTACTTGACGCCATTTGCAAGAATTATGCCACATTTAAATGATGACAATACTTTTGCCCTACAGTGGAACACACTACCTATATCAAAAACTAACACCAATGGGATTGGTCTCTTACAAAAATCTGGTGGAAACTGAGCACTGAGCTGCGTGCATTGTTTGAACAAACTTAATTTCAAAATGAAATGAAATCTGACTCCTTCAGATCGGTCATGTCACTGCAGATGCCGTATAAATCTCCTAAAAGCGATGGAATTTTTCCGCCCGCACCCAACATGAAATCGGAAATCATATTGAGTACCTACCTAGTGCCTATCTTTAAACCCAGCTATGATCCTAGCTACATTCCGATAATATGGAATGTTAATGGAAATACTTTAGTTAATGTAGTGTTCATAGCTAAAGCTGGGAGATTTTCTCAGACCCAAAAGTCCTCAGGACTATTAGCATCACGTTGGCATCGTCTTAATAAAACGATCATAAACATGGATATCATCCAAATCAACAGTAATAGCCTTGCATGATGCAATCTATAGAATGCATTTTGGAGCACTATCAAAGAAAGAAATAGCTCTTTGTTATAGATAGATCCTATGGATCTATCAAAATTGTCAAACAACATTCAATCTCCGTAAAAACAACCTTCTCACCTCCATTACTTTGGTGCATTGTAGTGCCCAAAATTCTGATCGATGTTAATAGCACCAGATCTCTAACGTAAACTCTGCATATGAAATAGTCATAATAACAAGAACAAAGAAGAAGTCACTATTATTGCACATACGAGGGGCGTTCAACATATTCTCGGTATCGGGGTGAAGCTGTGGTTGTATATATAAATTGACTTATTTATCAAGTAATACTATTATTTTAGTGCATTCATGTAAAATTTCATATAAATGTGATTATTAATTCGCGTTTTATCTCTAGTTAAACAGAATCATAATGGCAACTGAGACGATGATGGTGAAAATTGAGCATCGCGCTGTAATTAAATTTCTCACTAAGCAAGGAAAAAGTCAAAAAACTATTCATGAAGAGATGGTGGCTGTTTACCAGGGTTCCGCACCTTCATTATCAACTGTGCAAAAGTGGTCAAGTGAGTTCAAAAGAGGCAGAGAGAGCATTGAAGACGACCACCACTCCGGCGCCCCGGCTACTGCTTGTACGGGAGAAAGCATCAAAGAAGTCGAAAAACTTGTTCTTGAGGATGCCCGAATAAAGGTGAAAATGATGGCAGAGATCATCAAGCTTTCAATTGGTACCATTCACACCATTCTTCATGACCATCTTAACCTTTCAAAGGTCAGTGCAAGGTGGGTGCCACGAATGCTCACAGCGCCTCAGAACAGAGTGAGAATCGCATGCTGTAGAGAGCTTTTGGAGATGTGTAATGAGAACGCGGACGTGTTATGGATCGAATTGTTAATGGGGACGAAACATGGGTCCACCACTATGACCCTGAAAGCAAACAAGAGTCCATGCAGTGGCATAAAAAAGGAACAGACCCCGGAAGAAGTTCAAAGTCACTCCGTCTGCCGGGAAGCTCATGGCCACAGTTTTTTGGGACTCAAAGGAAATCTTGCTCATTGAGTACAAAAAAAAGGTGAAACCATCAACGCCACATCCTACGCTTCCACTTTGCATAATTTGCAGGAGGAAATTAAAAAGAAAAGACGGGATAAACTCGCAGCTGGTGTGATGCTTCTTCATGACAACGCTCCTGTTCACACGGCGCGAGTTTCCAAGGCTGCTGCGCGAGATTGTGGTTTCGAAGAAATCCAACACCCAGCCTATAGTCCAGACCTTGCCCCTAGTGATTATTTCCTGTTTCCGGATTTGAAAAAATGTCTTCGTGGAAAAAGATTTTCTGATGATGAAGAACTCAAGTCGGCAATAAATGGGTATTTTGCAGAGAAAGAGGAAATTTATTTTTTTGAGGGTTTAAAAAAAGCTTATCTCAAGATGTAACAAATGCATTGATGTTAGGGGAGATTATATTGAAAAATAAAAACAATTTAAATTGAATTCGCATTTTCCTTCATATCAATACCGAGAATATATTGAACGCCCCTCGTACATATATAAAAATACTACGAGAAATAATACTCGTACATGACTGATGTGTTAAAAGTTTACACTACCAAAACCAGCAATTCCTTCAGCAGGAGAAGAAATCTCCAATTAAACAATGGCGTACAAATCGATTCCTTATGAAATGAAATAGATACCTAGTCATGAAATATTGTAGGTGTCAAAATATTTCAACCCTTCGGCAAAAGATATGGGCCAAGCCGAAAAATAATCTTTTGGGCTTACTCCAGTATTGGATTTAGACCAAAAAAGTTAAAAATTCATCAACTGTTACAACTTCACCGTGATGTTAGCCGATATCTTAACAAAAATGAAACATCAGTGACATGCCTCTGGTCACCGAGAAATAATTCGATAGTGCTTGGATAAAAGGATTAATATTCAAACTGCTATAGACAAATTTATAGTTTTTTTAATGAGAAGATTTTTCTTTTTAACTCTTTCGCAGCACGGGGTTCAATGCTCAGATCAATCCTGTTTAACCACTTCAAAATGCATTTATTTACGCCGACGAATTAATCACATCTGGCCGTTCTTCATCACCGAAGACAACATGAGCATCACATTAGAAGACTTTAACCCGGCGAGAGTGTGGTGAAAAAATGTAACATGGAGTTTGTGGCTGGGTATGACATACCCAAATACAAAATACCTATAAATATTGTAATAATAAATATAAAATATTTAAAAAATGGTATTTTTTTGTAAAGAGTATATAATAATTAGTTGCAAATGAAACACATGTAATATTTTAAGAATTTTTATCCTTTTATCCACGTATACTGAAAAAAACTGAATTCACTAAACTTTTAAATCATAATTTGCTCACATTCAAAGTAGCCCGTTAAACTAACAAATTTTTCTTCTTAATAAGTAAAAAATCAATAAAATA
The DNA here is from genome assembly GCA_949129095.1 of Volucella bombylans. Lineage (NCBI taxonomy): Eukaryota > Metazoa > Arthropoda > Insecta > Diptera > Syrphidae > Volucella > Volucella bombylans. The sequence goes on along the minus strand of OX422142.1, from coordinate 123,274,587 downwards.
TAGATAATTTAACAGAATAAAACAAAAAAAAAATTAACATGTTCCAAAGCATACATATTAAGAACTGGTGTCGGAATCGTAACAGTCCTTACATAGAAATATTGCATGTTCCATACATATGGCCTGTCCACAGGTTGTACATGCGTGTTTTGTTTTCCGATCTTGTTTGGTTGGACAATCACGACATCTGATATAGCGACTTGTAGCATTTTGGGATGTTGAGGGTAGAAGTTCATTGATTTGGGATGATATTCTCTGTCGAATGTACGTTGGAATATTTCTTTGATTTTTTCGCAATCGTAGATGTTCATAAACCAATTTTAGTCCCAAATTACGAATAAATTCTGTTCGTTTGGTGTTGTTGTTGTTGTTTTCCCGAAAAATTATGTTTGCGTTTATAGCAGCTATGTTCAGCATCCCATAAAATATTGTCATCGGCCAGCGCTTGCTGTTACGCGAAACACTGTAAGATGCGCACAATTCATCGACAACATCTACTCCTGCTTTTGTTGAGTTATAAAACGTAATCATTTCTGGTTTTTTCTGGTGTCCTGTGGTATTATCAATTCTGTCATCATGATGTAAAGTAGACATGAGTATGACTACTTTATTCTTTTCAGGAGCATACGACACCATAGATATGTCCTTTTGAAAGCAGAACAAAGAACTTCCCGGTTCCCTTCAAGTCTTCAAAAAAGCGGCCGGGATACATCTTTTATTTTTCCGAACAGTTCCAGTAGAAGTAAGTCTGTGCTCAACTAGTAGATGCAACATCAGTTCGTAACTGGTAAACCAGTTGTCAAACGTCAAATTGCGGCACGACCGCCATACTTCGCAGGTTTATTTGGCATATAGACACGAAATTTGCATCGCCCTCTAAATGCTAATAGCATCTCGTCAATCGTCATATATTCATGAGGAATGTAAGCTTCTTGGCAGCATTGAACAAATTGATCAAAAAAGGATCTTATAGGAGCCATGTTATCATTTTTCTTGCGCTCTTCCCTCGTTGATTTGTCATCAAAGCGAAAACAGTTTTGCAAAAAGTAAAATCGTTGAAGTGACATGGTTGTACGGAATATATCCACTCCTGTTCCATCCGTTCTCCACAAATCTTTGAGACTCTGGCGGTTTGATTTATTGAGACCAGCAATGTATAGCAAACCAAGGAATGCATCCAGTTCCGTAGCTGTTGTTTCTTTCATATGTAATATTCCAGTATCTTTATGCTTGGCCTGTCGTATTTTTATTTCTGCGTTCGTGTATGTCAATATGACACCTTTCATTTCCTTGGTAATAAAAATATTCCAGCATTCGGTTTCAGTCTTCGCTTCTTTTGCTGTTCCTTTTGCTCCAGCCTGAAAATTTACTATGTTCTCAGCACGAGTACGTACATTTGTTCGTGGAACACGTTTACTCCATCTTTGGTTATCCTTCGACGTATAGTGTGGCGCATGCACTTGAACAGATGAATGTAGCAGTGTTCTGAGAACTGAGAGTGGAATATTGTCTTCCGAATCATCAATTTCCCCACCCTCGACTTCGCCTTGATCACTAACTTCCTGTTCCGTATCAGTTTGAAGGTAGTGTTCACTGCAATGGACGGATTCTATGTCAGAACTCGACTCGACCGAAGTATCTTCTAGCACTTCTTCCAACATGGACCAAAGTCGCCTTTCTCTAGTTTCGAAATCCATTTCTTAATCAAAGACTAAAGAAAAAAAGAGAACAAAAACAAAGAAAACGAAAACAACAATAGTTAATTTTGGCGCAAAATGCATATGTGGCAGGGTATTCAATACCCAACAGATGTTTGCACACGCGTATCTCGAACAATGGCTATCGCGACACTGCGAACTAGTATTGTGTTCCCCCCCTCTTACATAATTATAACTCCAGCTACACGAAACAACAATGTGTTTGTACGCTCGGTTAAAAAAATACAGTTATTTAATTAACAGGGTGGGTATGTCATACCCAGCCACACTCTCGCCGGGTTAAAATGAATTTTGAGAATAAAAGGTAGCAAGACGGGGCTCATATGCTTCCGGATTCAAATGACAGTTCTCAGCGAAAAGGGAAAACACTACATTGGTAAGAAAAAGCAGCAAAATCAAAATGATGCTCCTAAGCCGTTTAATAATTCTACCACAAGAGACAACTAAATACATACCTTGGCATTAACCTTACCGATAAGTTTAAGTTCAAGGACCACGCGAGAATCATATTTAAGAGAGAACATGTTCCACTGGACTTAGTAAACCAAATTCTGAGAAAAAATAGTGACTCTGCCGGTAAAACCATATGCTTATCCCATTTGATACACAATTTCCTCCAGCGCCATGGAAAAAATTCCCTTGTCCAAAAAGAGATATGAGATATGACCAGTAAACATATTCAATAGCCTATTCACAAACTACGGATATGACTGAAGAAGAGCCAAAATACAAAATACAATACAAAAACGTGGGGATGGTTTTTCAAAAGGTATGAAAGCAATCGGAAAGGAGTTGGATGAAGAGACAAATCGTTTGAAATTGTATCCATTTATTGTAGATACACGTAGACACGGCAATGTGTCCAGTAATATTAACTCGATCACTTATGTAATAAATGCGGTTAAGGATACCTGACACATAACGAGTGTTAACAAGAAGCGAAGGCCAACATCGACGAACATGACCCCGCTAAAATCAACAGATAGATTTGTATTCAGCTCAGCTTTAGTATTACATCAAAAACGAAATCTTATCAGCAGTCAAACGGAGAGTAATATCATACTTGGCAACTATTAAATACAGTGTGAGAACATAATCATTCCCATACCTGAAGGGATTCCGTTTTTCTCAAAGGGAAGAAAGCCACGAGAGATACTTTAAGAATTATTTACTTCAATCTCGTGGGAAGTTCGTACCCTAATGGTTTGTTGCTTTTATGAATAAGACATCAAATAATGATTTTGTGAAGACTTCAGGTCATTCATACAGTGCCAATATACAAAGTTACCATGTCACGTAAGAAATGACCAGGAAGTCAGTTAAAATTGTAGCCTTACATAATCTTTGTACATTGTTAGGATATCTATTTTGTGTTTTAGTTTTTTGTTCTTCCAAATAATATAAATTTCTTGCGCTGTCTTACTTAAGTCAATCTTTTCGTTCCGGGAAGAAAACATTTCCTGACGTTCCTATTACTTTAGCGCAATCTTATATACCCAGCCAGATACGCCTCAAAATGGTTCAGAGCAATTAGAGTGATGCTGAGGAAGATAGATGTAGATTAGATTAGATTGTTGTGGGAGGTGGAATAATGAATCCCAGATCACTGCGACCACAGATGGGCCTACTGCGATGTCCTTCATTTTGAGCTCATCTATGATGCCGCAGTCTGTGAGAAAGGCGGCTAAGTCTTTAGGTGAGCTGGCAGCTATGTGCGCCACTTCGAGGTAGAATTTACCTATGCAACGTTGGCGTGTTTTCATTAAACCATTGCAGTCACATAGTATGCATTCTGCTGTTTCCACATCCTCGATGTACAGTCTGCACATATATTGTCTTGTGCTATGCCCATGGTTATGACGTTTTTTTTCATACGGCAGTGCCCTGTGAGTAAACCTGTGATCAGTCGTATCTGTTTTGTTTTTGGCTTTGTTTGTTTCCTTCGGATTCGCTCCAGAAATGAAGCTTCTTTTCCTCTAGCCAGGTTTTAATACTTCCTTTTACTGTATTAATTGATAGCCCACAGAATGGTCTTGGCTTCATGAATTGAGATGCGGATCCCTTCCTGGCTAGTTCGTCTGCTGTTTCGTTGCCTTCATGTTCGCTGTGTCCTGGCACCCAACTTTATTTGTGGTGGCCAGTAGTTGTAGGAGTTGAAGGCAGTCCCAGACCAGTTTTGATTATATTTCAAAGGCGTTAATTGTAGGGCTGTTTGCTTGTTATATGTGCAAAGCTCTATTGCATGGATTTCAGCCTAAAATAACGAGCTACTTGTATTTATACTGGCATATATGGATGTTTTAGTGCGAGAACCGTATACTCGCTCCAAATCCTTCATTTGTTTTGGACCCGTCTGTTTACCATACATGCGAGTCCTTGGCAAATGTTGTTTTTTCCTGTTCCCAGTTAAGACGATCTGGAAATGTAACCTTAAAGTTGTGCCGAAAGTTATATCGTGGTAGGCATTTGTCTATTAAGCTTATTCCAAGTAGTTAATTCTTTTTTGAATTCATAAAGAATTGCGGCATGGAATTGGATTCATCTTCTGCGATGAGCATATAGGCATTTAAGACTGCTTCTTTTATGACTTTCAGATGAAGTGGTGGGGTGTTTAGAACAACTTCAAGCGCAGCTGTTGGTGTGGTTTTCATTGCACCTGTTTCGTAGGCACAGGCTAGTCTTTGTATTTAGTTGAGTTTGGCCTGTGTTGACCTGCCTGCATACGTGATGATAGGTCTTATTATTCCATAGTGTCATTTTGAGATTAAATCCCCAATTTTTTCCAACTGGTACATAGTGAGGTCCTGGCCTTGTCAAAAGTCTTAGAAATATGAGTGTTCCACGTAAGTTTTTCATCCAGTGTGATTCCTCGATATGTATTTAACTTCCGTTGAGAGCTCTATTGTTTCACCGGGGAGAGTGGCATTTCTGATTCTTCCCCCCCTTCTTCTGTTAGTGCATCTAACAATGGTGCATTTCTTGGTATTGAGTTTGAAGCCAACTTTGGTGCACCATTCAGCAACTAGGTTCAGAGTCCTCTGGAGGTGATCCGAGATTGTGTTCTCGAATTTATCTCTGATTAGGATTACAATGTCGTCTGCATATCCTTCGACATAGAAGCCATCATTGCTGAGTATAATCAGTAGTTCATTAACTACGATGGACCATAGTAGGGGTGATAGTACTCCTGAGGACATCCTCTCGTAACTATCACACTGATGTTTTTATTCTTTTATCCTCTAACATAAATTTTATCCATTTATATGTAGTGTCGTCAATTCCCATGTTTTGAATGCCTCTATATATTTAGGAGAATTCTGTGTTGTCAAATGCTCCTTATATATCGAGGAAACAACCGACCGTTACCTCTTTATCTCTGAGCGTATGTGGCTATAGCTTGATAGGCATTTTAATATTTGTGAAGGGGGTTCATTTGAAGTGTCCCGTCTCTGATATGTCTATCGAGGATTTTTTCCATAGTTTTGAGGAAAAAGAAAGTGAGGCTGATTGGTCTATATGACCTTGGTAGTTCAGACGGTCTGCGTCCTACCTTAAGTATGTATTTGTCAGCAACCTCCTTCCACTTTTTGGTAAATATCCCCATGCGGAGTTACTTCTAAATAAGTTTACTAGTACAGGTAGCAGTTGGAGGATGACCTTTGCTCAATTGTTCGTTATAAAAAATTGTCCCGCTTCAAATCGAGCCTATTTTGAACAGGACAAAATACATTTTTTATGATTTGTGTTGGTTTTTTTTTTTTGACTCAGTCAAATATTTTGACAGAATGTGAGTAATAATGTGTTCATGTTGAAAAAACGCAGTAAAAGCATTATGACACCTGCTATGCAGGATAAAAGACCATCTCGTTGAAAGCATATATATTGCCGTGGTCCATCTTTGATCCATTAATATTGTTTGTACTCCAATCCCCAGGAACAAAAAAGCCAGTGGAATCAGTGCCACTTTAGTCCGTGGGCGTTGTTTTTCAAAAGCAACTTTCTTTCCCCGCTTTCGTAAATTTATTTTCCATTCCTGCCAAAGAATTACAAGTGTTACATAACGAAATTGGGGAAAATTTTCAAATTCAATCTACTCGTACTTCTAATATTAAATTCAGTTTACAAGTTTATAATCGAACCTAAATCACATTAGATTTTTACAACTTTCTCGTAAATACGTACCTAACCTCTGAAAATTTTGCTCGAAAACTAGATCAACTGCAGAGAATCGGTTTTTGATTTGTTATTGCTTCTAAAACCATAGATTTTTTTGATTTATTACCACTGAAAGTCGCACATACCCATAATGCTTTCATTTAAAAAAAAAGACATTCAAAACAACATAAATTAAAAGGAAAAAAAACTGTTGTTTATAAACAAGAAGACAAATGAGTCGCCTGCTCAAACATCGAATTTCGTAAAAAAAATCTTCAAATTGTTGTGGTTTCAAATAATGTGAATAATGTAAATTCCCTTATTACTTTTGTTTTCCATTTCTCATAAACAAAAGTCCAATTTATGAAAACTAATGAGCCACATGCAGTCGTATGATTTTAGGACGATAAGATGACATAAGAAATGTTACTTAACAAATTACAAATAGAGCTGTTTCGGGCACTTAATAATACGTTGGAGACCCATAAAAATAGCGTTCGCAGTTGACTTGTTTTTTTTTTCTTTTTTTATTATTATTACGTATATACTCACGACCAAAATAAAACTATTACAAAAAAAATACTACTAAGCATTGCTCGCCGTTCAATGGGCTTTAACAAAATATTTAGAGAAAAATTGCGCATCAAACTACCCGAATAAATATTTTAAAGGCTTTAAAAAAAAAAATAAACGAATTTTACGGACATATCGTATGTCTAGAAATTTGTGAAGTTTAGGACCTGGTTATAAGAATAGAAAGTACACGTCATCCTCTATAATTACCGTAGTATTTGTTTTATTTTTTTATTTTTATTCTTTCACACTCGTCTCTCTCGATACACGAGATTGTGTTTTACTCGCATAATACCCGAATAACTTGATTCAACTAAGTTTTCTGGCAGATACATACACATATAGTATGTATGTGTTTACAATAGATATGTAAGATTTTCAGAAGATTATAAAAGGCTTAGTTATGTAACTATTCAAAATTCTGCTCGGAGTGTTGTTGATTCTTGTTGATCACTCCAAAATGCTATAAGATATGGAGAAATTAGTTTTTTCATAAAAGGAGTTGGAAATGAGATAGCACGGCATAAATAATATTTTTTTAGGAATATGAGGATAGTAGAAAACTAGGTTAACTGAGAAATGTAGTGTAATGGACCAAATTTTGAACATATGTTCTGAACGTTTGTCGAACGCGTGGCAATTGAACCTGGATTGGGCCAAGAGCGAAACAACAAAGTTCATTGCGTAGTGCTCGTATTACCTCTCAATGATAGCCACCGTTAATATAATGAGCAAAACCTTATTCATACAAGCTAAAATGTCGAATGCATGCTCGAATTGTAGCACAATACTACCCTACGCTGTCACAGGGCTCACAACCCTATATGGACGAGATAAACAAAAAAAATATGACAAAGCAGCTATTGCATTGGTCTCGAATAGTAACGGATCCACTGAATAGTAACGACCCTGGTAAACGGTTAAAGGATAACGACATTCGAACATCCCGAGAACTTAGCAGAGGCCCTTAACTGCTATAACGTAAATATCACCGCCATTGAGGAAGTGCGATGGGATAGGCCGAACATAAGAAGAATGAAAAACTGTAATGTCTATTGTGGTGGTTGTTATAGGAAACACAAACAGTGCTCATTCCCGTAAGGATATAAAATATAAGCAAGAAGTCTTGACCTTCTGACACGTGAGCAAGAGTCTTATGACAATCTGTATAAGGGTTAAGTCCGCTAACATAAACCTAACATAGTCATGCCTCCTCGCCAAGACAAATGAGCACTGGGAGAGGAGATCTATGGTAGGACAGTTAGTAAGCATAGGCTACACAACACGATGCCTGGCAATAGACACTATAGCAAGCATACGGTTTCCTCATCTCAATATACATAAGGGGACATGGCGGGCTCTGAAACATGAAAGGCTAAATTAAGTTGATCGTTTGGCGATCGACGTAAGGCATGTCTCCAGTATTCTGGAAGTCCGAACATTCCGGGCAGCCAAAACTGACTCGGATCAGTACCTTGTGTTAAGCACCATAACAAACAAGAACTGCTGTGTGAAATTATAATGTAGACATTTTTTTATCGCTAAAAACCACCGTAATCTTTGCCGAGCGCGTATCCCAAATTTCTCAAAACTTCTATCCTGCCAGCATCAAGTACTGAAGGCCAGTGACAACGCTGTCGACGTGCCACTAGAGACATCGAACAGACCAATAAATCCCTGGTTTGATGAATACTGCTCATAAGCACATGCACCTAAACAAGGACCGTAAAAAGCGGCAACAAGATCAGTTTAGAAATCTGTAGAAGTGAAGAAGAAAGCCCTGTTGTAAAAATACCTCTTCTGCAGACTGTATAACGGCGACGAAATCCAAAATCGCAGTCAGGCAGAATATACGAGTACCATTCACCTGACCAAAATTATATAAGGATTGCGATGTATAAGCCTACAAAACCAAAACATACAAAGTGGGCGGAAGTGACTTTGTAGAGAGCATACACCAACTCATTTCTCAGATCTGGTCAGAGTATATGCCTGATGAATAGAGTCCCGGCATCATTTGCCAGATCTACCAGAAAAGGAAACCCGTAAACAGTAGCAACCATATAAGTCTCCTCAACATCGCCTACAGGATATTATCTGTCATATTGTGTGATTGTCTGAAAACCTTCGTCAACAACCTGATTGGCCCCTATCGGTACCCTTTCAGACCAGGAAGGTTCACTATCGTCCAACATTTACACACTCCGGTAGATTCTGGAAAAAACTCAAAAAGTCCAAATCTCTAAAATTCAAATCACCTTTTCATGGAATTTAAGGCCGCATAATATGATAGCCCTTTTATAGTCGAGCTATATATGTAGAGCCATCTCTAGTTTTGGCATACCGGCCAAACTCATCCGTTTGTGCAGAATGGGGATTGAGAACGCTCGCTGCTCCGTCAAGCTTGGTAGCCGCTTAACCGAGTGATGCATATGCCTTCTGTAATATCATAATTAAAAGTATTGTGCGGAACTCTTCATATATACGGGGTAAAAACTTAGACTTTCGGAAATTATTCATCGTCTGCCGAACGAATGGTGCCGTAAGATTTGTAGCTATGTTTTTCAGTGTACTGGCCAGAATTGAAACCAGAGAAACAGCCGAGGTATCACGCCGACCACAATCAACCTTCGGAAATAAATCTGATGATTACTATTGTATGCTAGTTAATCTTAAAACGTAAAACCGCGCTTCTTCAAGTCCAAAACAATCCCTTATCTCTTGCCGACTACTTCAGATAGATATTCCCGACAAAATTGTCTTGAAAACTAATCTCCTTGCTAGAACAAACAAAAAGGACTTCTAAACTAGTTCGGCATTATTTTTGAGTCCAATGCATTAGGTGATAGACTTTTTTTCATTTCATTTAACTACAACCTAGAAGATTGACATAAAGGTGTTACCTTTAGATTTTCCATACTACCAGGAGCTCCAAAAGGCAGCCATTTCTTTTTGTCTACCTATACACGATGTTGATGGTCGAGCATCTCTCCGCCTTTTGTTACAGAACGTTAAACGTCAGCTAATGCTTCTCGCCGCAGTAGCAAAATTGGTGATATGCGAAACAATTTTTTACACCGAACTTTGTTTCCTCTTTCATAAAATAAATAATAGAAAAAGCCTTAAATATTTAACATGATATATCTGATATACTCCGTTGGTATAAGTCTGTTTCAGTTTGCCTTTTGACGAAAATGCAAATGCCACAAACTAGAAATGACTTTTCACCTTTACTCTACGAACTTGTAGAGACAAAATAAATAGACAGATACTTATTTCATTGCTAGGAACCGAGAGAATCCCATCGGGTCACTGTTTTAATAGGGTACAGCCAGGATAGAAGGACTCACACACTCAGATGTGAGAAGATGCTACAGTATAATATAACATAGTACATTCAATGAGATACACCATACCACCATGGACAAATTTATTCGGCACCCTGTTATTTATTTCTATCAGCAATTTGTTTCCTGTAGTCAGTGTAGAATGTTGTTACTGTACAATGTCATAACGGTAGGTGTTTACAATCCGTTATATTTCTTTTCAAGTAAAAACATTTTTGCGTAAACATGCATCACTTCGTGTGGTACGTTCTACTGGCAAGGACAGCTTTTGCGACGTTTTGAAGTGAAACCATTTATCGCTCGTTGGACAGTAACTCTGAACTCTGATGAAACGAAAAAACGACAGTATGTGATTCCGAACACCGATAAAACGAAACAGCGAAATAAAGTGGTTCGGAACTCCGATGAAACGAATCATTAATCCATTTTGTACCCACTAGATGGTATTCAAAACCGTGCGATAATATTTTTAAATGACACTAACATCATCCAGCAAGGATGAAGCTTTTGTAAACAACGAAAACGACACCACGATGGTGTATCACTATTTCTACCAGTACTTCTCCTATATAGCCAATAAAGTTATTCCACTGCAAACTCTCTTACCACCCTTCTCGTTGTGAATGCTAACAATCCTATAAAACGAAAAAGGAACAGGAAACGGAAACGAAAGCGGGTAGCGCAGATCGAGCAGAATGAGACATGGGAGAGGAACGAAAAGACGACAGACTCGGAGTAGGGGAAAAAAGAGAGGGGATATAGCGAGTGGTGGGGCACTAACTCGGACGTAATGAGCCATAAGCGGTAAAAGGTGCGTCGTGGGTGAATGCAAAATGCACAAGTCACGTGCAAACTAACAACATCAGCATCGTCATCTTGATTGTTATCATCGTCAAAGTAATACCTACTTAGACATTACTTGGTAACAACTCCAAAAGCATCATTAACATGTAGCGGGAAACCTTCAGTTTGAAAACACAAATGTGGCTTGGTTTAGCCTATCTTATGTTTGTCAACACCAAGAAGATAAAAACCCAGCAAAAGAATTGCTCCAGCGGTATTTTTATATTTTGATTGACTACAGGCAATACAAATACAGAAGAAAATGCCAAAAAGCGGGAATTAAGAGGGAATTTCTTAATTCCAGATTGGAAAGGACGTGAAGTGTTCGCGTTGTGGTGTGCAAACCACAATCAAAAGAAGTGCTTTGACCCAAGGAGTAAAGTCTAAATCAGGAAGAGGAAGGAAACGTAAAGCCACAAATAGAGAAGACCGCCTTAAGGAAAGAGTAGCATTTCAGCAGACAGCTTCTGACTTAGCGGCACCATAGAGTCGATATTTCTTCTAAAACTTTTGGCAGACGATATAATGAAATTGGCATCAAAGCTAGAAATGGCATGCATAACGCTTAGCTTTGAGAGGATAACAAAACAAAATTACTTGCTTGGGCGAAAATGTTATCAGAATTGAATAGCTTCAGACTTATGGTCAGATGAATGTAATACCAAAGCAAGCTCAAAGCACGATAATGAATCACAATTTTAACTGGAAACATAAGAACATGAGAAATTTGTACTCTCAACAGCTCACAATCCCAAATATCTGGTTACTACCGTAAAAGCACGGTGGGGGTAACGCGACGATTTGGGATTGTATGAAGTCCGGCGAAGGGGGATAACCTTTATTTGTCGGGGACGGATGAACTACGAGACCTATATTCAAACGCTGTAGCAAACTCTGAAGCCTCAACACGGGAATGCTCCATGTTATACTGCGAGCAAAAGCAAAATGGGGTTAAAATCTTGGAGTGGCCAACTCAGAGCCCTGATCTTAATCCAGTTTAGCATATATGGCCTCATCTGAAGAAAATCATCCGTCCCCACAAGTGCAAATCTATACCGGAGTTAGAACAGACCATCCATAGATTACGGGACAGTACAAATCTTTCTGTATGCAAATGATTTGTGGATAGCCTTAAGAGTCCACGTCTAGATGAACTGTTAAGGAAGATCCTACAAAGCGAATATCACTGCCATCCAAGAAGTGCGATAGAATAGGACAGGAAGAAGATGGATGGGCAAACTACTATGGTGATTGCCACGGAAGCAAAATCAATTTTGGATGTGAACTTGTCATCAGAGGGAGACTTAGGGAAGAAGTCTTGACCTTCAGGGAACCGAGCGAACATCTAACTGCAATCCGCAGGAACCCTAAATCTGCCAACATAAACCTACAAAGAAGAACGACTCTGCCGAAGATTGCTTCTCTGAGCAAATCGGCAAGGCTCATGACTCACGAGCAATATCCTAAGCAATATTCTGCCCGCTCCGAAAATGGACTCAAATTAATTGACTTTGCGGTGGGGTGTTATTTCATCATAGCAGACATACTTTTCCAACATCATAACATGCACGAACTTGCCAGTTGCCTGATCAAGAACCCGTCTACCGGATTTAGCAAATTGCGATCGATTTGTAGGTAATGTACGAATGCAAATATCTTGGACGACATAACATCGAAGAAATACAATAAAAAAAATTAATGTCGAATGGCTACAATCGCAAACAACTGACAAAAAGGCCCTTCTAATCTAGTCTTCCAAAACATATCGAGAAACTATCAGTAGCGATATTGTCATTAGAAGTCATTAGAAATGTCACATCTGATGAACAAGGTTTCACAGATATTCACCTTACGGCAGATCCTGAAAATAACCCACAAAGTTAAAATCGTTTACTGATTTTAGGGGCGCATATGACAGCATTTATGGAGCTGAGTTGTATATAACTATGTTAAATTACGACAGAGAATATCCACAAGGTGACTCAACCAAGAGTAGAACCAAAAGTCTGTACAACTACCAGGATACACTGACGACATTGGCATTTTAGAAAGAAATCAGCGAAGTGGCACTGAGTCGTCGGAGAAAATGGGTTTAGTGACGATAAAACAAAGTATATGCAGTCAACAAGAAAAAACACCCAATATCAACGGCTCGGACTCCACATCACAATTGCGAATTTTAAATTTGACGTGGTAAAAAACTTTGACTAGCTGGAATCCACAGTAAATTGAAACAAAAACCCGAGCTCAAGCGAAGAACCACTCTTCCCAATGGTTTTTTTTTTTTTTTCTGGTCTAAGGGGACAACTTAGTAATAAGTCCCTCTTACGAACAACGAAGAAAGCACAGCATAAATTTGATATCGCCCCAGCCCTACTGTATGGCACGGAAGTATCCGACATTCTAGTCGGAGGGACAACACGGTCAAGGAAGACTTTGTCCTAGTTGGGGCACGCTCAAGTGACCTCCGCCTCGGTAAATTTGATGTATTCCACTGGAGGCGTTTAGCGCAATATTCCGCTAAATGAACAGACCTGTTAGTTGGGGTTCAGTTTCACCCGGAATGTTCCGGAACGTAAAGTGAAGTAAGTTCAGCTGCGTTCAGTTGTTGATTTGATTAATAATGTTGATGTCTGTTGTATCGAAAACAGTAGGCTAAGTGGAACCTTCGTTTTCGTAGATGAAAAAGACGAACCAGGCTAAAATTTCATGGACGAATTTGAAAGCAGACTTCCAAAGACAGAATAATAATAATAATAGAGATGATCAATAACAAAGTTTAGGAAAACCATGACAACTATGAGACCTCCGATATTGACAACCTTACGGCTTCCATTATTTCTGCCAGATCGATGGGGTGAAGACATCAACTTGTTTTTATCACATTGCACGTGCCAAAGAAAAATCATCTTTGAACCATATCCGACAAGCTATGTCAATGCGCCAATATTCCTAGTCACAAGACATATAGACGTTGACTTTAAGTTAACTGTCAAAATGATATTCGATTTATTTCTTAAAATACAACAGAGAGAAGCAAACACTTCAACCTAGTCAACTGCGTCAAAAATACCCATTAAAATCCATTGTGAGTTGGCAGAATTCGGGAAATATTTACCAAATGAAATCACTCTTTTCCTAGCTAATAAAACATGCAAGATGATTGTAATCATACATCAGATTGTGTCGTTCATTGAGCTTGCAGTAGTCAGTGTAAGTAAAAGTCCACAAACTTCCCTTCCGATCATGAATCGTTCAGTATCTATGAGTAACACAAAAAACAAATATTTAGTCTGAATACATGTTCAGAAGAAAACAGTTACAGGTACTTACTTTACGTCACAACTTACTTTTTCAAATATGGTAAGCTTAACAGTTTTAGATACATTTTGTGTCATTTTTCATTTTATCAAAAATTAAATATCAAAGCAATCCGCGATCATCTGATCGACTGTTCTGCGCGATTAGACTCTGACCTCACTTCATCAATGCTCATTAACATGTTTTCGTTTTATGGCACATCTAGACCCGAATTTAGAGTTGATTGCCTCCTCATCGACACTATAAAAAGCTACAACAAATCATCACGTGCTGAACCAAATTAAAACAGCGCGAAACAAATTAATTAAAATCACCATGAGTTTGAGATCGATTCTAAGTGCCCAATGACTAGAGAGTAGTAGCACCAAAATAAAAAATAAAAAATCTATATTCTACGACCTTCACGTTCTTGTGTAAAAGATACATCAGACCATATACATCCACAACATCACATTTTGTGATGCTTTACATTATCCGATCGTGTGACAATGTAATCACATCTTTCATGATCGATCATATCAAATGATTTGAAGGCGCCTACAATGAAGGAGCTACGAGAGCTCTCGACTCGACGGAAGTCTGCCTTTCATTCAGCTTTAATTGATGTCACGCATTTTGTCACTAGTCACGCTGTTTGTTATAGATATGTACGAGTATGTACAATACATAGACGTACCACTCAATCTAGGAATGCAATGTACACCAATTTGTTTAGTTTTGTGGTATTTTTTTTGTTCTAAGAAATATGAATTCACTTGTGTTTGCGACATACGGGCTGGTCACACCGACCGCCATCAAAATTGAAATTCCATCTATGGGACATCAACCAGTGTGACAAAGATATATGAAACAAATTGAAGATATACATATTTATTGTTTCTTTTATTAACGTTTGACTTCAGTTTCATTGCCGTCATAGGGTTGCACATCTTCCTCGCTGTGTCAAGTAAGTGATTTGTAATGCGAACAAATAGGTAATGTACAAATTCAGACAACACATTTACCAACAACTGAAGTAGCTCACACGTTTGGCACGTGATTTGGTTCAATTTAAGGAGAGCTGTCACTGACAGTAATCGTATGTACTCATATTTGCAGAAGTTCGATGTTTGACACTGAATGTGTCAGCTCTTGGTTACGTACGATTTGCATCCCAAGTGACAATGGGTTTTCAAAGCATGGTGTTTGCATACGATATAATATTCAATTGAAGGGCAACGTCCATGCGAATTAAAGCACCACGCCAGATTGTTGTTGCTGTTCCTCTTGGGGTAGGTAATCGATGACGTTCGATTGAATCGGAATGTACTTAAATATATCTACAATTTTCCTGTATTCGTTTTATATGTTTTCACTGATTTCATAATGCATTCGGAACAGTAATTGCTTGAGAATGGACTCTGTTGCTGGTAACTTTGCTTTTTGAGTCGATGAACGTCGATTAAAAAGTTGCCTGCATCATGTTGTGCAAGTTGAAAATGGTCGCAAATGGTGATGGTACTGACAGTAGTGATACTTGCTTTCAATCAATTAAAAATCAATTAAAATGATTCAGTGAATTGATTCGCAATAACAATAAATAATAAACGAACATGTGTACATGAATTTAAACCACTGCAATAGGATGACATCTGACTGATTTGTGTGCTAGTATGTACACGCAACTATGAATATTATCGGCCTTAATCGAAATATTTTATGGATTTTTTTTTTAATAAAAAAAGCAGATGATTTGTGAAAGGAGAGATAAATATGGATAAATAATATGGACTTCCCTTTCCCTTACTTGCGGGCTTGCTTACTTAGGTGACGCTACAGTTCGGGGTGAACCTGAACCTCAACTAACAAAATTCTCCAGTTAGCCCGATCCTTAACTACAATAACTTCTTACAGTTGCGTTCTCCGAGTTTGGCAGGGATGACAAATCTAAACATGGCTCTAAACAGCTTGTATCTATATATAAATGCTCTTGTATGCGAACTTAAAATCGATAACGGGTATCTTATTGGACTTCTTCAATCTTTTCCAGAATCTGAGTTTGAAAATTTGTTGGTTGTCGATTTTCCTGATTCTAAACCAAACTCATAGGGGCCAGTTTAGGGGGTTCCCTCTTTCGTGGAGCGAACAAACCATACAGCAAGCATACACTCTTCTGACCAGATCTGAGAAATGAGTTGGTATATGATCTCTACAAAGTAGAAAAGTAGCTTGAATACTTCGGCCGGTAGCCCGTCAGGCCCAGCAACTTCGATATTGCTATACAGTTTCAGCTACCATCGTCTAAGTTGAAAGGTCTATTCTGCCTGACGTTGGGATGTTGGGCATCGTAGCCGTTGCACAAATTGCCGAAGTAGTTTTTCTAAATTTTCAGAACCAACTGTGACTCTACTGCAAGGTTTCCTTCTTCATCTCTACAGTTTTTGTACGGTTCTTGTTTAGCTACATGTGTTCACCTGCATTCTTCATCAAACTAGTGTTTTTTTTATGGTCGTCGAATGAAACCTACATAGCACATCGGGTGCAGCACCTCTAATGGGACGTAAGCAGCATTGGTCTTTGGTACTTGATGATGGCTACATAGAAGTTGTTGAGAGATTTCAGGATATACCAATGTACATTCGGCAAGTTTTCTGGCAGTCTCTTGCAACTTATGCAGCTTTTCTATGTTACATCTTTTCACAGTAGTTCTTCTTTGTTGCGCCACTTGGGAGATCTGGATCCGTACCTTGGTTTCAATAAGTCAATGATCCGATTCAATGTTGGTTCGGACGTTCAGAATACTGAAGACATGCCTTACATCGATCGCGAAATGATCAATTTGATTACGCGTTTCACGATCCGGAGACCGCCTGTTCCCCTTGTGTTTATTGAGATGAAGAAACCATGTACGAGCTATAGTAAATTTCGGCCCGCCGCAAAGGCAATACAAAGTCCGTTGGCAGACGTGGTGTAGGCTATGATTGCCAATGATATAAAAGATGCCCTGCTTTCTCATTGCTCATACATATGTATGTCTTTTCGAGAGCCCGTAGAAACATTCTTTGCCGTAGTCGTCCTGTTCTTGTGAGCCTTGTAACCACTGAGATTTAAAGCAAATTCTACAATAAGAATTGTTTTCATCGATATTGAGCAATAGTCGATTTGAGAGTATATGACGACATTTTTGTGTTAAGGATTACATTTTTAATTTAAACCCAAAATCCGGTTCAAACATAAGCATCGCAATTTTAAGCGAAATATGAGAAAAGTAAAAGAAAAGGTCAGTGCGGAGATAACAGTTTTATCGAAGTTATATGGTTTATTTGTAGAAGAATTTATATTTGATAATGCTGTTTCCAAAGGCCCGCTATTTAAAACAATTTAAAACGAAGAAAATTAGCAAACTATTGTAAATAAAGAAAAACCAATTACCAGAAACAATAATTAAAAGAACCCTAATCAAACAAATAAACACCATAGTTGTATGAAATTAAAGAAAACAACAAATTTGCTCAGAATTTATTGACTAAAGCATCGCAAAAAGTTCTAAGAAAAAACCGGAAAGTTGTTAACATTAAGAAAAAAAAAATATTTACGAACAGCTTTCTTAGGTCAACAGTGCCTGAAAAGGTGTACGCTTTCACGCACCTAATCAAATAGCTATAACTAGAAAGAGGGGGTGGTATTAACGAAAAAGAGCCCCCATAATAGGTTCAAAAAATGTTTCGAGTATGTTATTGTGTTAACTGACTTCCGGAAATATTTTTTTTTTATTTGTAATACGAGTAGGTTCTATCATTTGGGTCCAGTCTTAGATATAAGCTTATTCGTTTGGTTCTCAGGCTAGAAAATATTTTTATTGTGTCAAGATTATTGGCCTAAAAAACCTTCAATGAGGCAACAGTTAATGGGGTTTCCTCTACAAAAAATATAAGCAATAAGCAGCAATCAATCGTCGAAGCAAATTGTGGTCCGATCATGCAGAAAATAGAGATAGTAAACGAATTCATATGATCGTACGGAATAAAAATAAAAGAAATGCAGCAGAGCGTGCGACTTGATAGGAATGACGTCAAATCATTGGCAAGAGAAGCATGTAAAATAACAAATAGATGTGTTGTTACAACCGTCTGCAGAATCACCAAAAAACTAGCAGGTGGTCGTAAACCTCGGTGACGCTATCTCAACTCGTTTCTAGTGAAGACAAACATTGAAGATCAAAGGAGTATTTGTCTTCAATTCTTAACTGTGTATTCGCCAATGTCCGCAACCAATTCAAAACGAGTAGTCCAAGGCAGCTGGTGCTCGTACACACAAATCTATTCCCAGCAAGATTAAGATCACTGTCTCTATGCAGGTACTCAAAGCCAATAAGAAGGTCCTACAAGAAGGTATTTCCACTGGCCCATTTAAAAAAACCTGTAAAAAAATAGACCTGTACGAATGAAAACTGAAAAAGACTTTAAGGTGGTCTAAAAATAATCAAAACTAATAAGTTTTTTTTTTTCATCTAAACACAAACATCTGGCCTTAGCATCTGAAGGAATAGCAAAATAAGCATTACCATTACAAAATTTACTAGCCCAAGAACTGTCGTATCCTCACAAACCAGTTCAGTTATGCCGGGACTTTCTTCCAAAGGCATTGAGGCCAATATCTTAATAGGCTTAATATCCCTATGGTATATTTTCCACTAAACAACACAGATTTTAGTATGTATTATATGTCATCTTAAACCGCGGAGATCATGCCATGCCGCAAGATTCGTCAGTTAGATTTTGGGAAACGTCTTAACGTATGACCTTGGCCGTCATACTAACTTAATTGTGCATAGGCGTTGGCATTGCACCCCTAAATCCCCTGATGACCACGATAATATCCACAGTGAATATCCACCGGTTTCAAGTATTCACTTAAGCGATCAGTTTGTTATATCATATAGAAGTTTAAAAAGTGAAAAAAAGAAGTTTTAAAAGTTTAAAAAGTGACCGGTGTTGAACGGTGGAATTACTGTTACTGAAGTGTTACTGCTCCGAAGTCCATGCAGAGTTGGGTTTATATTGATGGAACAGACATTTCTTTAAAAAAAATATCTTAAGAACTTTGTAAAAGTACAAATGTTTTAGCGGAAGAATTTTTGAGATAGTAAAAAGCAAGAAACTATTTTCAAGGTGCCTCTTTCTCCAAATCAGTCTAATAATAAGCTTTTGACAAGCAGTCAAAGGTTGTATTTTATTTGTATGTGTTCCTCCCCAACAGTATAAACGGCATTTTAAGATGTTGCTCGCAAAACATCTGACTCCAAATTGGTGATTTCTTCTTCAATGTTTTCTTTAAAAACTTGCTTGGGTAGTGGTTAATTGCGGTGAACGTAAGAATTGAAAAAGCCCCAAAGGAAGGAGTCTGGCGCCTTCAGATATGGCCTGCCAATTCAAATCGTCAAAACGGGAGATAAGACGGCCTAAAAATTGATGATTCAAAATCTCCATCGTTGCCCCTGCTGTGTGAGCGGTTGCATCATCCTGCTGGAATTCAGCAACTTGCGGTAAAAAAAAGAGTTATTTAACATCTGTCTATAACGCTCTCCAGTTATGGTTATGGTGTTGCCGTCGGCGTCTTCAAAAAAAAAATTGCCAATTACTTACTTTTCCACTGCAAATGCCGCACCAAGCAGTAACTTTGAGGAGATGCAATGGCTCTTCGTGCATTTCGTGTGAATTCTACGTGCCGCAGTAATCCAAATTTTTTCTTATTCACATAACCACACTTAGGAAATGGGTTTCGTCGATCATTATGATTTTGGATACGAAGTCATCTTCTTCTTGCACCAGGTTTAACAGAGCATGGGAGTAAGTTAACCTCACTTCATGGTCAGCAGGCGGCAATTGGTGAACGGTTTGCACTTTATAAAGGAACATTTTCAGGTGTGTGGCCAAAATTCGGCGCATCGAACATCTGCTGATGCCAAATTGTGTGTATCGTTGTCTCGCCAATGTTTGTAGTCCCTCTCGGACGTCCTTGGCAACAGCAGTGATATTCTCCGTCGAACAAGCAATAGGGGGCAGACCACTTCTTGTGACAGCTCTAGTAGACCCAGTTTGCATGTGATGTTCAATTGTTCGACGAGGTACGATGACGAAATTCACGCTGCGGTAAAACAACGGACCGGAAATTGGTCAAATAAGCAGTAAAAATAATTCCACGTTCTTCAGTTGTGTATCGCTCTATTGCTTGTTGTCAACTAATTCTTTATCTGTGTACAACATAAATGTTAAAGTATAATGACACTTGACGCCATTGCAAAAATTATAGCACATTCACATTATCACATCACTTTTGCCCCACCTTGTACCCACTGCATTGTCATCACTATAAGCGGGCACTTTACAGCCATTTATTGTCCAGAAGTACTATAGTTTAAGTCGTGTATTGACTGCTGTGTTCCATTGAAGGGAATTAGCATTCATTGTACCTCGACTGATATGGTAGATCTTTGCGCTGATGATTTTTCTTGCCAATACCAATAAGCACGCTACTTTTGTTTCGACTATGCTTTGATATTTTACAAGAAGTTCACCATATTCTTCCAGACAAACAGATGTACATTATTGAGTGCACGCCAGCTTTTACTGGCTAACCCTTACAGAACGCATGTTGGGGTGTGCAAAACAGAATTGGTATATTATCATTGGAAGATGTGGTAGTTTGGCATTATAATACAGACCATTTAGCCACTTTTTGTTCACTCTGAAAATATACCTTTAAGATGATGCTAAGTTCGTTTTGTGGCTAATCAGTCAATCTTTTTTAATATCTTGTTTAGCCATGCTCTTTGTTGTACTTTATCTGCATATGTTTTGATATAAATGCCTAGTTTGACATGTCCCAATCTTTTGTTAACGTATACTATAAGGAGAGAATATAGTACAGCCAAATATGCCTAATCTTAAAAGAGTTTTTTAAACAATTTTATTAGTAATGGTTTGGAAAATTAGATACAACTTTAGGCATATGGCTCTTTCGACTGTTTTTGACGACGACCTGTCGGTCGACCCAATTTTCGAACACTTTTTCGAGTATTATGGGCTGAATATTGGGGTCGAAGTCCTAAAAAGTCCCAAAAACTTACAAAGCTCCAAAACAAGTAAACGAGTGGTGTCAATTCATGATATAATGTTGCCGTTGAATCGACTTCTCAGTAGATCAATGTCATCCAAATTTTCGAAGAAATAATCACTGATCCTGGTCCGGTAATGTTGCCCGTTCACTGTAAGAGAGATCCGGCTATTTGGAAAAATAAAGATAAGAGTGGAAACCGCATCAAAGAGTGCTTGTTCACAATCCCAGTTAGCCAAAAAGCATAAAACGGGCTGACTTCAAGCTGTTCAAGGGCCCAATTCATTCCCAAGCCATGGTCTCGTGGCTTAAGTAGCACCAGATCTAACACGGGTGTAGGTCGAGTTCTTTTAACATAATTTTTCGCATTGAGGAATGATATAGGACAAGCTGTTGCGATCAACGCTTACACACAGGTAAAACCTTACTGGTGCCTATTATTGACTATGCACTAGTCGTATGTCCTAGGATTGATTCTCCCTCCCAGGTATTTAGCGTCACGTTTAATTATATGGTCAGACACGTTTACATGCTAAGCCGGTTTGATCGCATCTCCGACCACTAACAAATTTAATTGGGTTGCACTCTAAAACAGTTTCAGTTTATGCTGTCACATAGGACGCATAATTTAATTGCACGTCCCTTCAAGTATCTGAACTCCTCATGACTATTCCTTGTCTATAGTGTCTTTGGAACTTTTTACCAATGGTGATAAAACAACTAACGAGAATCGAAAAATTATTATTTCTGGACTATTTCATTTTTTTTCTCCTTATAATTCTAGGTGACAAGATGAGAACAATGGGAACAATTTTTTAAAAAATGTGTGAGATATAAAATTGATTCTGGCCATCATGTGTGGAATAGCACATCATTCAAATGGCCGCTTCGGCTTCGCTGACAGTGCTTCAAGCGGTCGGTCCAATTTTTGATAACTTGATCCAATATGTGCAGTGTTATTTGGGCAAAAGCGTGTCGAATGTTGGCCTCGACTAAGGAGTTGACGTAGCCCGAAAGAAAATAATCGAGTGGTGTCAAATCGCGGCGGCTAATTGATGAACGCTGGCCGTGAGATGACCCAGTCGCCAAATTTCTCCTTCACAGCTTCGAGCGTTGCGTCGCTTGTATGGCAAGTAGCGCCGTCTTGTTGGAACTATAGCTCGGGTTATCGATGCTGTCGAGCTCTGACCACAGAAAGTCGGTTAACATCGCTCTATACACGAGACCATTGACAATGGTGTCTACTTCCTCATTTCGAAAAAAATAAGATCCCGTGATGCTGCCATGCCATAAACCGCAGCAAACAGTCAAACAGAACACCTGTAGATTGTGCTTGCTCCGATAATGGCAATTTTACTTGGTGACAGAGCCGTTGAGCCAAAAATGGGCCTCGAGAAGATGATTTTTTGGCCAAAATCCGGATCTCCGGCCAACATTTTCAACGAAAAATTAGCAAACTCACGGCGTTGTCTATTGTCTTTCGGCTTCAATCCCTGCGTCAGCACAATCTTATACGGATGTAGACCCATATCCAATCGCACAATTAGCCGGGTGGACTCTCTGGCGATGCCCAATTAAGCTGATCGGCGCCAACATTTCTGGGTCTTTTTCAATACTGGGCGCTACTGTGGCTATGTTTTAATCATTGCGCACCAATCTCTGTCTGGTTGCTGGCTTAAGATCCAAAAGACTGTACTCACGTTTAAACTTTTCCACGCTGCACACTGAAGCCATGATGACGACCGACTTCTCGACTAAATTCGGAGCAGGAATTTCGACAATATTTTTTTAATAATTTCCGCACATTTGGCAAGCGTAAAACGATGCATGATGAAATGGCAAACCTTACTGAATATCTTGACAGCTGGATGTCATTGGTAGCTTTGACAGCATTAAAATTGGAAAAACTATCATTGCTATCTGGTCACGCTATATCTTCCCTATCTCTCGTTTTTTTTTTATTTATGTCTCCATTATACTTGCAATTACATATTAAATTTATATATATTTCTTTTCTCTACCTGTTTTTGTGTTAGAATTAAATATGATAAATGAGTTAATAATTGAACAATTTTATACAGCCATCCAAAAGACTAAGTCTTTTTTGTACGCTTACTTAAATGAATAAATTAAATTGAATTGAATTCAAGCAACTGTCCCTCCTTTTTGATTCTCATGTTTTTTTGTTACCTGTAAAACCAGTTTCGTTTGAAAAGAAGAAAAATTGTTCTGCCAGTATACCGAATTTATTTAAATTGCTTTTCAAAATTAAAGTTTGAGTTTAAGAGCCGTGTTCAGCTAATTATCTCTAAATTTAAACAAGATATGTTAGAGAAAATTGGTTATATTGTACATAACTTACTCACACCTTTTAGATATTGCTATTTGAAAAATTATTTTAGAACTTACTATATCACGGAACAGAAGGAAAATGAATAAGAATTTAACACTTAAAAACTAGAACTCTTGAACTAGAACTACTTGAGTCATTGAAACAACAAATCACTGTTTTTAAATTTATAAACTTTTAGTTTCCTTTCGAAGACACACCAAATACAGAATCTTACACTTTTTCATGTACGCAAACACATATGTGCGAATATCTTCATTTGAAGCGAAAAAAATTCCAATTACATATCGCCCGACACTAATAAAATCGATAATTTAATTTTCCAGTTTAATAATACGAAAAATAGAAACAAAAAAAATTAGTTACACTCTACGAGTTCACCTGAATTTA
This sequence comes from Volucella bombylans, assembly GCA_949129095.1. Classification (NCBI taxonomy): domain Eukaryota; kingdom Metazoa; phylum Arthropoda; class Insecta; order Diptera; family Syrphidae; genus Volucella; species Volucella bombylans. The sequence goes on along the minus strand of OX422142.1, from coordinate 123,250,795 downwards.
CTTCCCAAACTGCGCAACACCTACTTCGAACCGCTTAAACCACCAACTGATTCCTTTACCCTACAATTTATTTATTTATTTATTACTTTTCCCTGGAACGAACGCTCTCCAAAGCACCCCAACGACTAATGACCTAAATGCTCAACTCTCTTCACCGTTTTTTTTTTGTTTTTGAAATTATGCTCTAATTTAGTATTAGTATTGATCTTATGATACGGAATGTAGCAAAGCCTTATCTAATTGTTTCATACAATGCGTTAATTAAAGGTGATTACATTTTTCAACAGACGTCATAATATTGCACTCTCTAAAGCGCTCTTTTATTTTTGGACTATGTAACATACTCGTACGTATCCGTATATCCATTATCTAAATTTTTACAGTCATGCGAATATGAAACGCGATCCATCACAATTAAATTGGCTGCTTGCCAAAAAAATATAAAGATACGAGATCCTAGGGTATTTGCAAACATCTTTGATGTCTTGGAATTCATTTACGAACTGAACCTAATCACCAGCGTGGTTATCTATCGATCTAGCTTAGAATGAGTTCCATACGTTGGAAAGATATACGAGTACAAGTACACTCTCGTATAAGGGTTTGTACCCGTTACTGTATCTGATTTTGAATTTCAACGTCTGATTATATAGAATTTCATATCGCACTCGTCGATAATTACGAGAATGAGTAAGCTATCAATTTTATAATGAAAGACTCTGGCATTTACTGAAGGTTCGAATGATTTATTGAATTTTCCAGGCGAGTTAGTGGATTTATCTTCATCGTTGTGTCGCTATACTACCATTTAAGTTTAAAAGTACATATTGACAATTTCGAGAGCATTGTCGTTTACTTTGATGGGTGAGAGTTTGGTTATTTAGTTATCTGATGACATACTCGTAATTTGTTCGCAATGACAATGGCTAACCCTAGAAAGGTGTTCAATCATGGTAGGTTGTATGGAATTATATAGAGGTTGGAATACTACACTGTTGTTTTTAATTGATTGTTTCTTTGGTCTTAAACAGGATTGGTCTTTGGCACGAGAGGGCTTAACATGTGAACGAACTGAAGTGTCGGCATCTTTTCAATATCCAGAAGGTCGTAGTTTTTTTTCGCAAAGCTGTCGTAGAAGACAATTCACATGTATAAGCTTCTTTCTTTTGCTAATAGTTTTGTTTACATCTCTTTTTATAACAACAATTACTGAGGCACTTAAACTTTTAAAATTTCTTTATTTATTTTAAGATATATAGATAGTCGTATCCATACAAGAAAATCTATCAACCATTATTTAAAATTAGCAAAACAAATTCGCATGGTTATAATAAAATGACACAACTGCATTTTGCATTAATAAATGAACAGGAGAAACTAGTGGTTATCTGATTAGCAATCAATTAAGAAGATTGATCACTTTTTTATCCAGACGAGGCTATATAGAAACTGTCAGCGGCTTACTTAACCAAACGAACCTTGTATTCACTTGAAAAGTTTAGACATATGTGAGCAATAATAAACATATATTTACGAGTACTAAGGAAATTCAATGATATTTTCTTGGAACTATCGGATGCATCTGAAGGACTATGCAGGAAATTTGTTTTCGAAAAACTCCGATGAGTTTAAAAAGATGAGGTCATTTGTATTCAAATTGGGAATTACAACGGTTTCAACATACAGCCACCTACTTGATGAAATAAAGCACTCCTTGGAGATGTGCACTCTCCGCTTTTACGAAACATTGCCCTCAACGGAACGCTTGCCAAATTAGAGCACACAGGCTATGGTGTGGTAGCTTGCGCAGCCAACGTTAGTACGTTAGTACGTGTCGAGCACTCCTTAATATTATCCAATATGAATTAGATATAGTCTGGAGTGCATCTGTGATCTTAGTATCAATCCGGCCAAATATAAGAAAGCCAAGATACAATGTTTAATCCCATCCAAACTGAATGGCATTTCTTTGAGTTTTTTAAGGAGTGCCTGATTAGCAAACTGAGGAAAGTAAACATTACATTCGTGTAACATTGTTTTAGGCTCATGAGGTCTAAAATACAGAATCATGCCATAGGGTATGCTTTACAGTCTGGTTGTCTACACCAGAAAGGGGGACTAGTATTAAATTGAAAAAAAGACGCAAATATCTGCCACATAGATACGAGTATGACAGGCTCCTTGCTACGCATCGATATCTTCAGCTCTTAGACTGAGGGACAAAAAACTAAAAGTGGGGCATGCGTATCTACTCACGACTTCCCATATCAATCCACCTTCATTATACGAAATTCACTTCAACATAGACTTTAATTGCCTGATTCCATGAAGGAACTAGTAAAGAGCAGCAGTAAGTCTATCTTCATTTTGGCTGATGGCTCTTCAATTGAAGACTTTGGCGCAGCAACCTTCTATGAGGAATTCTGATTACTATTCTATTCTTTAAGTTATTCACAATGTAGCGCTGAGCCAAGCAACGGCTTGATGAATGCGTATGCTTTTTATACGTGTATACAGACAGCAGCGATGAAATCTCTGACTTCAAAGATGGTTAAAGACTAGCGGATATTTCTGATCGAGATAGCCAAGCAAGACAGAATAATGGTGATGGATTATACGACATATGGGCGAACCAGCGACAAACTCGGATCTCTGGAAACAAATAGCAGGTAACACTAATACATTCTGAAGCGTTCTCTAAGCCAAGTAATGAATGGAGCCATCAGGAAAACTGTAAGATATCTAGTCTAAGAAAACAGTCGTACATGAAGAGTCATAATCATCGCTAAGCGTTTAGCGTTTTTTTGGGAAAAAGAGTATATAGTGGTATTTGCAACGTAAACAAACATTTTAAGGGTACACAAACCCCTTGACCGAGCGCTCATTATAAAAAAAAGAAAAAAAATTGCGAATTCAAAAAAAAACTATAAAGTCCACTCAGATGCCAACTCACATGGATTAACTGGGATATCGCCTCATTTTCCAAAAATAAACTTAACAAGTGTTCAGGCACTTTAAGTGTATTCATACCCACTTGAGTATTAAGTTCTTTTATAAAAAACAAAGCTGTAGACGTTTCTGACGAACGTAAGCCTATTTACTACTTTAGTCGTACATGCACAGCAGCCGAACTGAAATATTCTAGATATGAGCTTGAGGTACTTGACGTAATTAAGAATTTAGATCGTTTCCAGATATTCGTTAATGTATGGGTCTGTAAAGAGTGCAATTAAAACATCGGTCTACTCTGATTCTTTCGATATTTCACCGAAGTGCTACTGAAAGTTTATCCGATACGGTCACCGCTAGCATTATGAGGCTTGTGATGATTTGATTATTTGCATACAAAGGCTAAACACTAGACGTGGTTGGGGCGTTAACGCCATGCACAATAGTCAAATCCAGACATTAGTTCACTATTCAGCGGCTGCTGAGATAGCTATCCAGGGGCGCCACGTGGAGGCTGTATGTTAGCTTGAACTGTACGGAGTACGATGTTAAAATCATGCTCGGGGACATCTTTGGCCTCTTTGGCCTCCACGAAAGGACAACAGATAACGGCTTCGGACTCACTGACTTGGCGGCACCCAGTAATATGGTGATAAGTAGCACAAGATTTTCTCATAAGAGAATCCACACAAAAAATAAAAAAACTGAAATAAAAAAAGACACTTGTCAAACATCCTAAATGTGCAAACATTTAGAGGGGAAAACGTCGACTCTGACCACTATTTAGTTGTAGCTCAGGTCCAGAGCTCGACTATTCAATGAAAGAAAGCTGCGAAAAATAACAAAAATGAGGTACAACATAAGATCCCTGAGCACACTTGAGATAGCCAGAGACTACAGAGAGCAACAGAACGAAAGACTCTGCAATATGCCATTGAATATCACAAACGCCAACTACAGGTGATTACAACGCTGCACTACTATTCAGAAATTAGCGGAAGCAACTCTAGGCTACCAGCCACCCCCGATAAGGAATCCATGGAATAATGACGTTGCATGCAGAAGATGAAGCATATAAGAAGGCGTTGCAAAGAACAACAGAGGAGAAAAAGTTAGTGCGAAAAACTAGAAGAGCCGTCGCAACTCCCAGCTCAAGGCTGCAGGATACACACTAACAACTCAAGCCCTTCGAAACACTGAGGGTAATCTTGTCACTGATCCGCAGGGTCATCCAACTGATTCTGCTTGATGGGCGTGACCAGGAGAGAGTGATAGGGTATGAAGAAAACTCAAGTCCAACCGATGAAGTAATTCTACCACCCAGCCATTAATAAGCTGAAGAGGCTCAGACGGATTGCCGTTATAGCTCTTCAAAGCTGGTGGCAATGTTTTGTTAAGGAGCATGCACCAGATCACCTGCAAAGTATTACCAAATCTTCACACAGCATTCATCGCACTGAATTATAAGCGCGATAGCGGTATCAGCAGAAAACTGATCAGGTTGTGTCGCGCCACACAAGAGAACTCGCAATGTACTGTGCAGATTGGAAACAAAACCTCGGAATTATTTTAAACTTGCACCGGATTCCGGCAAGGAGACGCGGTGTCATGCTATTTCTTTAATCTTGTGCTGGAGCAGATAGTGCGAAAGGCCGGCGTAAATATAGAAGGCACTATATTTAATAAATCCATTTAGCTACTGGGCTATGCAGACATCATCGCTCGTTCCCAGCGTGCCATTATTGAGGCTTCTACTGCTACAGAAAAACAAGCCAAACAAGTTGGTCTCATGAAGAATGAGGATAAAACAAAAGACATGCTGTCGACCAAAAACCGACCCGTTGAACACCGTCTAGGACAGAATCTAACTAAATAATTTTGTAGTGGTGAAGGAGTTTATCTACCGCGGGGCAAATATAAACTCCACAAATGACACTCTAGTGGCGATTCGACGAAGAATAATCTTAGGCAACCGCTGCTACTTCGGTTTGTCCAAACAACTAGGATCCAAACTCCTAACTCGAACTCATGCTCTAGAAACCCTGATCTTGCCAGTCTTGCTTCTCTAGCGAACGTGCGAGAATGCTCCAGCTAAGAGAATGTTCGAATCCCAGTCACCTGGTTCACGAAGAAAAGTAAGACCGAACCTCCGGTTTAAAGATCGAGTAATGGCGGACGCCAGAAGCCTTAATCTAGTAAACTGAAAGCAATGTGCCCGGGACCATGAAGGATAGAAAGCAGCATTACTACAAGCCGCATAAGTAAGTAGGTATGGCTGCTATTATAGTCTTATCTCACCTTAGGAAATATTAGAGTGCGGATTAGGCAAAGAATATTCGATTCAAAGATCAAGTCTTCCAGACTGGATTGCTCTCAGACTGGCCAAAAGGTACTTAATACTAAACAAGAGAGATATTTCATTTTCAAAATGTTTGATTTCGTTCTGATAAATGCAAAATTTGAGATCTCGGAAAAGTCACAGACAATGCCAGATTATTTCCAAATGGTGTGGGTGGCACTGCGAGCGTCAACTCTTATCAACAAACTAAGCACGTTTTACTTACTGAGCACGTTTTTCACTTCATATTCACACAAATCAAACTCAGCACACTTTACAGATACTATTATTCCCACTCACAATCAACTGAATTCTAAAAATAATTTCCAAAAAAAAATGCATCCTATAAACACTCTGCGGCGTACAAATCTTACAATCTACAAACGCATACTAATTGGCTTTTCTCCTTCAAAGTCTGAATGTAAACAAATTCTTCTAATTGTAAAAAAAACTGCATCAGCATCACCATTCAAAGCGCTGAATTTCGTTTGAAAAAACTTTTCACATCAAGCTAACTAATTATCTGCAACATGATGTTCACTCTAAATACTCGTACACCTTCGTCTACGTACAACTTTTAAGCAAAATATTTACACTAGCTTTTCGGCAAATTACGGAGATTCTCTCTTCCCCACAAGAAAAAAAAAAGATTTTCCCGTTTCCCTGATTTAAGCACTCTTCAAGCGTGTAGATACAATCAAAGTCGCTACTTGATTAACGATTGCAAATCACTTCAAATTACCCCGACCATCGTGTACGAGCATACTCGTATCTCGACTTGTCCCACGGTCTTGACAAGAACTTCTATTTTCAGTTTTCTGCTATTTAAAGCAGACACGTGAATTAGTATTTCACAGATAGGTACGAGCTCTGCCGACAATGGCACAGGCCATAACAATAGAGGGCTTTCGCCTTCACTTTCGCTTTCGGTTCTGATGTTCATTTTGATTTTGTTGTTGATATTACGACTATGTATAAATTGAACGTGGACAGCTGGTAATCAATCAATGCCACCACTTTTTTTTCGTTGGTACGTAGAAAATGTATAATTTTGGAAAATTGTTCTAATTTTTGATTGGATAGTGTGATCGGCAATAAAAAATTGCAAAACATTCCTTTTTACGGGCTGTCAGTTGTTTGAAATACAATTTCAACGGTTGCCCCGTAGCTGAAGGTGGATTAATACAATTTGAAATATGATATCAGACGACCGACTGACCGTCGTCGACCAAGTGGGCGGAAACTGACATTATGTAGGAAGACTTTCAGGAGTCACTTTAATTTAATTAGGAAAAGAAAAAGTTACTCGTATTATGGAATACGGATACGATTACATTTGTGAAGTTTGTTAGCTTCAAAAAAATTTTGTGACGCGTATAGTGATTATAAGTATCGAGTGTCGGAGGGGTGTTTGAATAAAACCGCAAATCTGTCAATTCACTACTGAAACTTCGCTCTTACACAAATTGCTGTTCCACTAAGTGTCGGTTGGGTTTTTCTCCTCTGTTTACAAATTTGAAGAAAAATTGTAGAAACTTGTGTGATTAAATATTTATTTGAAGAATTCATTGATTTCAAATTGATTTAGTGGGAATCGTGTACAGCAGGCAGACATCTTGGACTGCAATATCAGGAAATATCACTGGGCACTGCACTTTTAGTATTAGTGCAGAACGACTCGGAATCTTGTATAATGACTGAGTAATTGTGTTACCTACTATGTGACATTCCTATCGATTCTGATAGAGGAATGAGAACTCTTGGTTTGGATGAGCTGGAGCACTTCAGCAAAATTAAGCGCAAATGCCTTCAAAAGTTCTGGTTCCAAGCTAGAAGCACAAACTGGTAAAAGGCGCCAAATTTTAGTTATTTAGTTAATTAATTTAGTTATAATGAACAATAATCAATCAGTCACAAAGAACCACCCCTCAGATCATTCTGATCTAAAGCTACCTGGCTTTGTGATCCATGTGATCCATGTGATCCATGTTCCAATCCGGAATTCAACTTCATGTGGTTGAAATTCCATCTCCGTAAGCAAATTATCCGCTACTGGGTCAGCAATTCGACTTTTAAAGAGTTTGATGCGCTGTCTGACTCCATTCAAAGAATTTTATCTCTGTATCCTCATACTGAAATCGTTATTACGGGCGACTTCAATATACACAATTCTGGGTGGCTACAACATTCTGGACAGACAACAGCCAAAGGACGGTGTGTTGAGATCCTCGCTGCGGGAATAACTTAACGCAGCTTGTAAATGAGCCCACGCGAATACCAGACGTTGATAGTCATACCGCCAACACCCTGGACTTGTTTTCAACTTCTCACCCTGATAAGTAACCGTTGATGTGCTCTCCCCTCTAGGCTCGTCAGACCATTGTGTCATATCAGCTAATTCCTCGTACACCGACCACACAGTTAAGAAATATTCCTAAACGAACCGTGTGGCAATACGAAAAAGCCAATTGGAGCGGTCTTAACACATTCTTTAGAAATTTTAAACTGGTCGTTATGATTTCCTCTTTGGAATGAGATCCTTTATTCCTCATCGGATGAAGAGTATCAAACCAAAAGAAAAGGCATGGTACGACTCAGGTGTAAAGAGGCCGTCAGGGTTAGAGAAATGATTTTTCGGTCCTTCAAGACCAATCCAACAGAGGAATACCGAAAAAAGTTTAAACGAGCCAGGAATGACTGCAACGTCTTTCATAAGTGTAAAATTCCAATACGACCAAAAACTGAGGCAAAAAATACTGCAATGTCCCAAAGCCAGTAAACATTTTTGGTCGTTCATCAAAAACATTAGAAATTCTGACTCATCCTCCATCCCAACGCTCATTTACAATGACATTCCAGCTGTCAGCTCTTTGGACAAGGCCAATATGCTTGCTGGATATTTTGCGGCTAGCTCAACACCAGATAGTGCTTTATCCCCGCCTAAATTTGAGTGCGTCGTATCTTCAATGGGACGAATCCACTTTCGCACTCGTTTGGTAGCAAGAGTACTTAAAGATCTTAATATACATAAATCCGCTGGTCCAGATGGTATATCTCCCCTTATTCTTGAAGAGATATTCCTCCACCCTGACAAAACCACTGCGTAAGCTTCAATCCTACTCTTTAGGACTCTTTCCGAGCAGATGGAAAACAGCATTTGCTCAGCCCGTCCCGAAAAAAGGTGAATCTTCTTCCCTCTAGTACTAGAGACCCATTGCATTTACGTCCGTTCTTTCCATAATCATCGAAACGCTGATAAACCGCCAGCTAATGAAATATCTCGAAACGCGGAAACCGGCAGTATGGTTTTCGTAGCAAAATTGGAGTACAATGCCCATATCTGGTCAGGTGCTCTTAAAACATCTCTGCATCTGCTAGATAGGATTCAAAACCGTGCGATAAAACTTATAGATAATACTAATATCAGTCAATCAATTGACACCCTCGAACACCGACGTAACGTCTCCTGTCTCACTTTATTTTATCGCTATTTCCACCACCAGAGCTCCACTTAAATCGCCAGGAGCATTCTGCCCATTCAAACTTTCAACCGTAACACCCGTCTCGGTATGAATGCTCATCAGTATACCCTCAAGCCCATTTTCGGACGTACTCTAAAATATCGTGATTCGTTTCTAACCCGTACAACTCGCTTATGGAATGCCCTGCCGATCTCTGCCTGTTCGTTATAACTTGCAAACATTTAAAAACAATGTACATCGGTACCTCTCTTTTCTTGCTCCCTAAATTTCCTTAGCCCTCAAAAAAAAAAAAAAAAAGATTAAAAGGCTAACAATCTTGCATTTCATGAACACACTTATTTTTCTTTCAGTGCTGTCTTCCGACTTCAGCTGGAACTTGAATATCTATTGCTTGTTGGACCGGATTTTCGACCTTCGTTAAAAACTAGTTGTCTTGCTCAGCCTGGAGTGTGTCCAATATCGATTTCTTAGTACGGAGACACTTGCGAATACACATATTTCTAATTTGATCAGCTTTTTTATACACTCGCCGACATTCGTATGTTTTTGACCTTGATTTCGTGAAGTTAACGACATCCAAAATCTGTGGGACCTCGATCGAATGCTTTCCTAAATCACTTAAAATAATATGCAGATCTTCCAAAGCGTCGCGATATTTCTTCATCATTATCCATAAGCTTAGAAACCTGTCAGTCGACATATCACAAGGACGCATGGATTTACATACAATTCAACAATGTTGCGTTGCGTTGAAAAATGACTAAAACTATTTTGTATATTTTCATAGTATGCGACACTATTTTTATCAATCAATAGTTGTTGAACAAGAAAACTTATCCTCAGCTGGTAAAGTATCCGATCAGCTGTCATCATTTTATTAAGCAAAACCCAAAATTGCCGATTGTCGGCCATACTTCGGGGGGTATGTGATTCGACCCGACTTCAGTCTTTTTACTGCTTTGATAAAATTTGCTTCCGAAAAATCTACTGAAACTATCAACGCAAATTCGCGTAAAAACTGTCCACACATGTTCATATAAAAAGTGACCATTACAGTCTCAGAACGAAAATAAACTTATTCAAACAAAATTCTCTAGAGCAGTAACGAGAGCTTTCTGCCCGAGCTTGTTTTAACCATCATCCAATGGGAATCTATCAAACGAGGTGAACATACGATGTAGAGAATTATACCTCGGTGTCCACACACCAACAACGAAGATACATTCTGCAACGGAACTACTGACGAATAGCACCAACACAAAGGTAGAGTGCAGTTGCGACTAAAACCTCGTACAGTCAGTTTACTGACTAGCATAACTCGGAGATCATGACACTAAGGTCGTTCATCAAGAACCTTCAAATATTAATAAAATAAGATTATATACCATCTATTGGTTGGATTAGAATTTATTTTATATCATTAACATTATATAGATGTAATATTATTATTTTATGTTATTAAAAAAATATTTCAGTCCAAAGATCAAAATAATTCTCCGTATCTAAAAATCGTCCGAATGACGGATAATGAAGAAATATTGCCAACTGCAGGTGAATTTCTCAGGGAAAGTTGTAAGTAATTCCAACTTAATGATCATAGATCCACGGAAGAAGGTAATGTCTATAAGAGCGGGTTTAGGTTCAGGTCAGGAAGTATGCAGGGCGAATGATATCATTGGCGGGCGGGTTCCGGCGCCCTAGAGAATCATGTACTTTTGTGCAATTTCTACCTTGAAAATAATATTCGGAACTGATCATTGCGTTACACTGCTGTCGGATAGTGTAGCCTGCTTGACAAAACCTCTGATAACTGATTCAGGCTAAATGACTTTGAGGCGGTGCGAAACATTTTCGCAGCTAGCACGCAGTTACCGTATTTAAATATTCATAAGGAGACTTGGGGATCTCCTGATCAATCAACCGTCAACTAGATTGACCACATTGATCAGCACTCCTCTAGTGTAATGGATGGCCAAAGGCTGATGCGAATATCCCGAACATCACAAAGGCAAGCCAACACTGTGAGGAAGTTTAACGTCGGACGGCAACATTCACAAGAGATCACCAAATGCTTTTCCGATCGAGTCTCCCTTAATTCCTATGTCACCAGTATCAAGTATTAAAAACCAGTTGCAACATTGCCAAAAAGCTATCAGAGATACCGCCTCCGATGGGCTGGGTTTGACTCGTCCACGAAAACGAAACCCTTGATTTGACGATGAGTTCCGGCAAGCACATGCAGCTAGGCAAGAGGCATACCATGCGGCGCTACATAGAAGGACTAGAGTTGTTCACGAGCTCTGCGAATAGAAGAAGAATGACGAACACCGGTTCCTCAGAAGGAAGAAAAAGGAGCATGACGAGGTGATTGGCATATGCTATTTCAGGAATGAGATTCGGAGGTTTTACAGAAAGCTGAAAAAAACGATTCACGGATACAAACCTCGAACCAAAGCCTGTAGAGACGAACAAGAGAACATAGTAGTAGAGTCGTAGCCCATGCTGAGAATTTGGAAAGAGCATTTCTGTAGACTGTATAACGACGACAACGAACTAAATACGGCTATCAGGCAAAATGAATCTCTCAATTGGGCGATGTAGATCAACAATCCCGACCACCCGACCTGGATGAAGCGAAGGTAGCTGTATCTAAGCTAAGCCTAAGTCTAACAAAGTGGCTGGAGGGGAACGCCTAACTGCCGAACATACAGCAACTCATCTGTAAAATATGATCGGACGGGCATACGCCCGATGAATGAAACCTCAGCATTGTGTCTCCGATTCTCAAGAATGGAGACACTCTGAAATACGGCAACTACAAAGGCATCAATCTTCTTAACATTGCACACGAGATCCTCTCTGCTCAGTATAATGATTGAGAACGCACGCTGCTCCATCAAGGTCGGTAAAGAACTCACCGCGACATTTGATGTCAACAAATTATTTAGACAAGGCGACGCGCCGTCATGCGATTTCTTTAACATCATTCTTGAAGGAATAGTGCTAAACTCACGCGCCAACACAAGAGGCACAATCTTTCGAGAGTCCGTCCAGTTACTGGCATATGCCAATGATGTTGCCATAATCGGAAGAAAGCAGCGTGATGTCAGTGTCGCTTTCGGTTGTATTGAGGCTGAAGCGGCGAATATGGTTTAACGGTAAGTATATGCTGTTAACCAGAAAGGACACTCAACACCGACTTATCAGATAGAACGTCACTCTCGACAGATATAACTTTTGAACTAATTAACGACTTTGTTTACCAGAAAACGACACCAGCGCTCAGATCAAACGAAGAATAACTCTTGCCAATTGCTGCTTGTTTAGGCTAAGAAGGCAATTGACTAGCAAAACCCTCTCTTGAACAACAAATGTGACCCTATTTCAGACCGTAATAATCCCAGTCCTAGTCTATGGCGCAGAGGCTTGGACTTTATCAAAAATGGATGAGGGTGCTCTTGGACGCTTTGAGAGAAAAATTCTTCTGGTGATTTTCGGTCCCGTCTGGATAGCCGACATCGACATCGACTTAGCCAGCAAAGTGAAGGTCCAACAACTGAGGTGTAGACCGGATGGACACAATTGCCACGGTCCTAAAAGTCTTCGAATCCGAGGGACAGCGCAGTAGGGGAAGACCGCGACTCAGGTGGCGCACGCAAGTTGAAGGGGACCACAATCAACTTAGCTTACGAAACTGGAGACAGCAAACCAGACGTCGAGCTGGAAAGAGGCGCTTGTTGGTTGAGACCTATGTCCACACCGTACTGTAGTAAGTAAGATAGGTTGTTGGAAGCATTCACACACATTTTAATATGATGGCGGACAGATCATCTGACCAGCGGGTCATTCGTTCTTAAGTTTTCCAATATCTCCTCTCACCAGTGACGAAGTTATGTCAGCATTTAAATTTACATCGTAATGTGATCTTAGATAACTGTGCCTTGAATTAGTTGAAGTTATTTATTATACCAGTGTGGAGATGTGAAAAACAGTTGAAAAACAAAAAAACAATTTCAGTTTAAAAAGAAACGAGACTGCTAGTGTTACTCGTATTATAGACAGAGTTGAAATTGGTCTTGCTTAGTAACTTGTTTAGTTTAGCGTAATCTGCTCTACGAAGTTAAAACTATAGATGTTGTTCTACAGGTTTGAAGAGCGCTGTCTAATGAAAACGTAAAGGCAGGTGATAAAGATCTAGATTAGATTGAAGAGGAGGTGATTACTGTCTCTGCACTATTTTCCTAAAAATTTAACACGTGCATTGGCACTTTAAATGTTGTCATTCCTGCTTTTATGTTAAGTTCTTATAGAAAAATAAAAAATAAATAAAAAGTGGCCACATCCGTAAAGAAGATGATATCAAGCAGTCTTCCAAGATTGTTGACAATATTAGCAAACACCGTAAGATAGTCAAAGAGAGAACGTCCTTCTCTATTTTAGCATAATCATTAGAAGCAATAACAACCGACGTATCAACATGATCAAATAGGGAGTCAAAATCATCTACAGAAAAATGTTTTAATGGTGTAATTGATTAACAAGTATCATACTTACGAAGTATTGGCAAGGCACTTTGTCAAACGATACTGAGTTATCTTTTAAATAAATGTCCAAAGCTGGTGTGTCTATACCTGAAAAAAAAAACAAATTGGTTAGTTAAGCACATTCTTAAAAATGGGAATCGACAATTAATCATAAATATAAAATTAAACACCCATAGAGTTTTCCAATCGAACAACCCTTAATTCATTTCGCCTGTACTAGGCAAGAAGGACCTGTCTCAACAACTCCTGGAAGCTACCATAATGTCGACATAGATCTTCTAGGCCTCCACAAAAAAAAAATAAACACAATTTGTAGTGCAAACCGATGGCTTTTAACATAATTAACATTCATTTAGAATTTTGACAAATTAAAATTCAAAAGTTCATAATGCTTGCTTAAAAGCTTTATGAGGTAAAGAGAAGAGAAGGTTTCGCCATTTAGCGCTGTCGTCTTATTAGCAAACATCTTGAATTGGAAATGTGCCTTATTGCTAAACATGGTTATTCTATTAAATTCCTAATCAGTTTCGTGCATTACCAACACCCAATTGGCAAATTTACGACGATACTGATGGTGGGCAGGCTTAAGTTCTTGCATCAGTTGAACCTTAAAGGCTTTATGATCCAAGTCTTTATGAAAAATTCGGTGGAGTGCTGTTTGTGATATGCCCAATTCCTGAGCAACCAATGAACCTAGGTTCTCGGTCACACTTCAAACTACATAAGCGATATTCCCAGTTGTTCTTGTTCAATAAGCTCACTAACTTTTCAATACATCTCAAATTTCGGAACAAATTTAGTTTCAATTCAAATGAAAGCATTTACTGGAAATCGACATTGACATACAATAATTGGGAGAATATAGCAAGTATTAACCAGCAAAAATTGATTAAGTTGTGACTGTAAACCGAACCAAGTTATATTGTCAACAAGAAGCAATGCAAAACACAGACGAATCGATGTCCTAAGAGAGGTAGTTACGAACCTCAACACGAAAAATAATTTTGATAATGACATCAGATCAGAAATTAAACGGCGAGTTAAATTCGATAAACGGTGTTTCCTTGGTGGAAAAAGTCAACTGAGAAGAAACACAAAGCAAACTATATATAAGACCCTTATCATCATCATCATAACCGTAGGGGCATGGAAATTGGCTAAGGTGGATAAAGATATTTTTGACTGCACACTATATGGACTTCACGGTGAAATCGATCCGAAGGATGAGTATAAGTTGATAAGGATAAATGGGATACGCAGAGCGAATACACAACAATGTTCCGGCCCGGAGAGGGACAACGCAGTAGATGAAGACCTCCCCCGGGTCAAATTGTCCAGTGCTCTTATCTTGCTCGAAGGATCAATTTATGGAATGAATGTTCACATAGAATCGATCTTATAAGACTTTCAGTATGAGTTGCCTCACAGCTTTGATATTGTTCATTATAAAGGTGAATATGTTTTAAAAATAACGAGAATCACAATGACTTTGAATTCGTGATGATATTAACTGTAAGCCAATGCTGGAAATTGTTAGCAAGAAGCCTATCTAGTGACTGTCTGTATTCTGTTTAAGGCGTAAATTCCCTGAGACGTAAAACGCTACTCATGAGACAGACCTCTATGCGAGAATTTGCTTTTCACAACTATCTCCAGCTAATGGTCCGTGAAGTTCATTTTAACATACTCTGAAGCAGTTTTCCCAAATGAGATCACTGCGATGCGATACCCCACTGTGGAAAACTTGCTTTATACGATTACCAAGTAAAACCCAGCTACGAACTGCGAGCGAATTTCAAGAACGTAATTGCGCCATCAAGGTTGTTACAGTGGTATTATAAGGGATTTCTTTACTTTTTTTTAACTCAAAAATGCATAAATAAAATAAATGAAGAAATAAAGATTCAGATTTTGGCCGCCGCCAAGAGTCAGTATTTCCTAGAAAACACGAATCAATTCCAATCGATATACTAGAGCGTGGTACGGAATAAGTTTATTCATTTTTGTCAGCTAATAAATTCATGACAGGTTTCTAAGGTTTATTGGTCATAAAATTTATCTGCAACCAGTGATTTAATTTACGAAGCTTTGTCTATTTTAGTGATCATAATTCTGGCACCTTCTATGTATAACTTAAGAGCCGTTCTGTCAAGCAAAGTTTTTTTTTTGTTTTCTATTCAATTCAATTACTATAGTTGTCTACTTTTAATTCATTGGTTTTCGAATAAGAGTTAATACGTGTCCTGTAGTGGTGATGTCAATGAATTAACTTTGTGTTTTAATTTCTCAACTTAGCCATAGATTAATTGGTACTCAGAGAAAGTTCCTTATTGCATAAGTTTGTCTTTTTCATGTTGCGCTTCCCCGTAGACGGTAGGAAGTGAAAACTAAATTTTGTAATAAGTTGCTAATAGAAGGTTTATTAAAATTGTTTGCTAATGTTTTTCATTTTAGTCATCTTCAGTTAAGGTCTTTTAATTGAAAAAGAAATTTACGTGCATTCATTTTAGAGTTATAATAAAAATTTAAGGGACGGTTATAACCAATTATTTTGCTATGAAGGCCAAAAAGAGAAGCTATACGAACAGATGAGAATAACAATATGACAGATAGTTCAAGACTTAGGTTTTGTCAACGTCCGCAGTGCAACAAGATATTTATTAACGTACGACATGCAAAACTAGCAGACAGAAACAGTCCCTAAAGTTCTATTGTCTATGCTTAAGTATATATTAGAGCCCTGCGTGAGTGGAGTCAAAGTACTGTGCACAGTAGTCAACTCATTCACACTGATTCAGATTCATGAATCCTTCCACAGTAAAATATGAATTTTTGAGTTAATGAATCATATAGTTTCCTACGACTCGTGTGGATCATGTTTCATGATCTAGAATGTGCGGTATCAATTCACTCACAGTAAATCACAGTAAATTATGTGCTATTGACAAAGGGTTTTTTGTATTTTTTTTGATTTTGATTGTTCTCTATGTGTTGCAGCATTTTATTTAAAAGCAACATATGTACATATGTATGTATGTATATGTTACATATTAATTTATTAAGAATGCACAAACTTAACGAAAATGTATTTTTTTGCGATATTTCACTAGAAACGAGACCGGATTAATTGTGAGTATTTACTATGTATATATAGAAGGAAACCGCTGATATTTTTGGAATTCCCTTTTTCGTAATTGTTGCGATTTATTACAACAGTTTTTTTTAATTGTTTATTACTTACGGAAGCGAAAAATGATTTTTTAGTTTAAGATTTTGGAAGCTAGGATGTATTGAAATTAATATTATGTGTTTTATTGCATTATAATTAAAGGATAATGATGGCGAGTTAATTATATTTTCTTCCACTCATAAAAATATGATGGAACGAATGAGGATTTGGCAATTAGGTCGTAAAATTCAAAAAACTTCATTCAGGAATTCTAGGAAACTTTAATTTTTTGTAATTGAAGTAGGAAGTAGAAAAAAAGTGTTATGCAAAAATTAACCCGGAGATTCTGTATTGTTATTTTTTGTTGCAATTATTAATTAGTGTGTTTTCTTTTCATATAAAAGAAAATAACTTGTTATGAAAATGTTAACTGAATACACGCAGAAAATCCTTTTTATTGCATTATACCTACACTCAAAACTTTTACGATAAAAAAACTTTCAGAGCATAACCACCAAATTAATCCCCACAAAAAAAAAAAAAACAACAACTACAAGTTATTGTTCATTCATTATATCACGCTCTAAAAAGAAAAGCGTAAGTTTTTTTATTATGTGTTTTTTCTTTATTAAACTCTTAAAATTGCAAGTTTTCTGTATTCAAATTAAACATCTCATTAAATGTTACTTTTCTTAAATTATTTTTTTTAAGTAAACATATTCCTTAAGAATATGTACATAAATTCATTACGTGCTGCATATTTTCCATTCCCACTTATTATTTTCTCCAACTGTCTTTCAGAACATCGAATCAAATGCAATCACAGTGAATCACAATGAATCACACCACTCACAACACACGAAAAATAACTCCTTACTGCAGTTACTGTTCGAATCACAAACTCTGAGGTATGAAAGACATAAAAATGAATCTGAATGAGACTGAATCATTTCAAATCACACGATTCATTCTGTCTCATAAAATGAGACATATGATTCATTCAGAGTCATTTTTAAATGAGACGAGTTATTAGAAGTTTGACTCCACTCATGCAGGGCTCTAGTATATATGTGCAGACAACGTCGGATTATGCTTAGCGAAGTTCTGAAAGTGTCATATAAATGCCCATTCACGTTTTGAGTCTTGTAATAGAACGTATGAGATTGATGATAATTGCAACCATCTGAGGTAACCCAGTGGTAACATAAGTACGTTGGCAGCACACTCTCCGGCAAACCATTTTCAGCAACGTATACTCTCACTGGTCCGGTAACTTCAGAACGCTCGCTGGGTAACACACCGCCACGTAAAAAAACAGACACCTGCTTATTGGGCCCAATGCCAAACAAACGGAGCATCAGTTACAGTAATTAATACAAAAAAATTAAATCAAAACCACCAAAATGCTGGTTTATTTATAGATCTGCAATAAAAAAATATTGTACAACCTCGAGATGGGGAGATTAAAAAACAAAAAAAAAACATTTTAGAACGATCTATCAGATATTAATTTCACCAGTCATAAGGAAAATCTTGAGATCCTGCTAAAGCTGCATTTTCTCAGTTCTACTTTAAAACAAAACCCAAGTTTCGTCATTTGGAATTATAGAAATCATTATTTCTGCAACAGAACCAGCAGTCCATCTAGCAAATTCTTACCCAAAGACAATGCTTCCGTGTCATTCAAACTAATTATTTTGAAGATCGGTCTTCAATTCGCAAGATCTATAGAAGGGTACGTTTTTAAGCTTGACATATGCATCGCATACTAGACGTCCACATTAGAGGCATTCATTGGCTTCACTTCGGATCTTGCAAAGACCGATTCACCGATCCGACACATTTGGTGAGATTTTCATGAAGTTATAACGTCTTAAATGGCTAGCATGTATCGCCCATGTATTACGGGACCTCTATAGGCTTTACTTATATTTACTCAATTTCACATTTTTAGTAAAAGATGCAGATGTGGAGGCACATCCAAAAGTCTTTAGTACGTACAACCGATGGCCTTTGTATATATATGTTATATCAATTTCAATTACTAGACCCGTAAAACTCGTCTCGCATCAACCTTACTGCTTCACAGACTAACGAGAAGTTTCCCCCAAATAGCTAAGCATTTGGTTCGTGTACAATATGAAAAGTAGTGCTCCAAATTCTGAGCCTTGTGGAATCTATAATATAAACCTTATTCATTGCAAAAGAAATTAGTGCATGTCATGCGAAACGAATTCCTCTTAGGAATTTATCTTTTCTCTTGAGTTCATAGAACTCGTGGTTGGCTATCCAAAATTTTTTGTTAATCCTGTTGAGCAGCAACAGAACGTACACTATGTGGAACATATTGCGAAACATCTCAGCCTACAACCGTAAAAGACTCAAATGGGACATCAATGCAAACCACGAGAACATGGCCTGAAACGGGAGTTCGCAGAACGGTTCAGCAACTACTCGTAGCGTGTGGCCCTTATTTTTACCGATAAATCGTGTTTTGTGACGAGACTCACTTTTTCCTCAATGGGTTTGTGAGCTGTAAGAGTCTCCCACAATCTTTGCAGAACCAGCGGCGCTGGTAGCCTGTAGCGATGAAGAAGACAACTTTGTAGTAGAATCACAGTCGGAAGTATATGGAAAAAATTCTTCTGCAGACTCCATAACGGCGACGAAGCAGAATACACAATTCAGGCCGAGGCATTCAAGGCTGCTGGAAGTGACTTTGTGGATAGCATACACCAACTCATTTCTCAGATCTGATCAGAAGAGTATATGCCTGATGAATGGAAAGAAGATCACTAACTGCGCCAACTACGAAAGAATAAGTCTTCTCAATATTGCGTGCAAGATCTTATCTGTCATATTGTGTGAACGTCTGAAACTCTTCGTCAACAACCAGAAAAGTTCACAACCGTTACAATTTTCATACTCCGGCAGATCCTGGAAAAAACTAAATCCAATACGATACCCACCATCTTTTCATCGATTTTAAGGCCGCATTTATAAAGACGAGCTAGCTATGTATGTACGAGGGGCGTTCAATATATTCTCGGTATCGATATGAAGGAAAATGCGAATTCAATTTAAATTGTTTTTATTTTTCAATATAATCTCCCCTAACATCAATGCATTTGTTACATCTTGAGATAAGCTTTTTTTAAACCCTCAAAAAAATAAATTTCCTCTTTCTCTGCAAAATACCCATTTATTGCCGACTTGAGTTCTTCATCATCAGAAAATCTTTTTCCACGAAGACATTTTTTCAAATCCGGAAACAGGAAATAATCACTAGGGGCAAGGTCTGGACTATAGGGTGGGTGTTGGATTTCTTCGAAACCACAATCTCGGGCAGCAGCCTTGGAAACTCGCGCCGTGTGAACAGGAGCGTTGTCATGAAGAAGCAACACACCCGCTGCGAGTTTATCCCGTCTTTTCTTTTTAATTTCCTCCCGCAAATTATGCAAAGTGGAAGCGTAGGATGTGGCGTTGATGGTTTCACCTTTTTTTTGTACTCAATGAGCAAGATTCCCTTTGAGTCCCAAAAAACTGTGGCCATGAGCTTCCCGGCAGACGGAGTGACTTTGAACTTCTTCCGGGGTCTGTTCCTTTTTTATGCCACTGCATGGACTCTTGTTTGCTTTCAGGGTCATAGTGGTGGACCCATGTTTCGTCCCCAGTAACAATTCGATCCATAACACGTCCGCGTTCTCATTACACATCTCCAAAAGCTCTCTACAGCATGCGATTCTCACTCTTTTCTGAGGCGCTGTGAGCATTCGTGGCACCCACCTTGCACTGACCTTTGAAAGGTTAAGATGGTCATGAAGAATGGTGTGAATGGTACCAATTGAAAGCTTGGTGATCTCTGCCATCATTTTCACCTTTATTCGGGCATCCTCAAAAACAAGTTTTTCGACTTTTTTGATGCTTTCTCCCGTACAAGCAGTAGCCGGGGCGCCGGACCGGGGGTCGTCTTCAATGCTCTCTCTGCCTCTCTTGAACTCACTTGACCACTTTTGCACAGTTGATAATGAAAGTGCGGAACCCTGGTAAACAGCCACCATCTCTTCATGAATAATTTTTTGACTTATTCCTTGCTTAGTGAGAAATTTAATTACAGCGCGATGCTCAATTTTCACCATCATCGTCTCAGTTGCCATTATGATTCTGTTTAACTAGAGATAAAACGCGAATTAATAATCACATTTATATGAAATTTTACATGAATGTACTAAAATAATAGTATTACTTGATAAATAATTCAATTCATATATACAACCACAGCTTCACCCCGATACCGAGAATATGTAGAACGCCCCTCGTATGTTAAAGCCATGCCTAGTTTTGTCATCCCTGCCCAACCCGTCTGCCTATGCAGAATGACGATGGTAAGTCGGTCGGTAAGCTCACACTCATTGGCAGAACTCAGGTGGCTATCACCGGTGCATTCGCTGGTATTGAAATGGAACCTGCCAAAATGAGTTTAATGGTAAATGACTGCAAAACCAACAAGAAGGGATAAAGAAAATCGACGAATTGGACAGAATATCACATTCGACAGCTATAACTTCGAGGAAATATGGGACTTTGTCTACCTTGGCTCTGCTATCAATTCTGCCGACAACACCACTTCATTAGAAGTGAAACCAGGAATTCTTCTGTTTCTTTGGGCTAAGAAAGCAATTGCCTAATAGGAGCCTCTCCGTAACAAGTAAGGAGACTCTATATAAGACCATGATCATCCCAGTCCTACTTTATGGAAAGAAGATATCTTCGAACCTTTCGAGAAAAAAATTGTTCGTTCAGTATTTGGTCACGTTTACGTTGACGGGCTTTGAAAGAGAGCTTTCAAACAGATGGCGTTGCCACATCAAATCCAACATTTTGCTTGTCAAGAAGGATATTTCAAAAGAACACAGATCTGTCAAATAGTTTTGTTGTAACAGCGATTTGAAACAGTAGTCTACGAGAATTTTCGTAAAAATGGAACAAAGTGAATTTTGTGTGTTTTTACGCAAATAAAAACATCACGCAAACCAAAGAAAAGCTTAAAAAGTATTATGGGGACTCTTCACCATCGAACCATCCACCACTGGTTTACTCAATTTAAATGAGGTCGTACCAGCAAACGTGACGCCGGACCTTCTGGTCGCCCAATTGAAATCACCACACCAGAAATGGTCGATAAAATTCACGGCATGATATTGGACGCCCTGCGAGTGAAGGTGTGCGAACTTGCAGAGGCTACAAGCTTATCACATGGATCAGTGATTTCAGTTTTGCAAAAATATTTGGATATGAAAAGGCTATCCGCCCAATGGGTGCCGCGCTTGCTCACAATTGACAACAAATGCAAACGTTTGACAACTTCAAAGGAGTGTTTGGCGATGTTCAATCACAATCTGAATAGGTTTTTGCGCCGTTTCGTAACCGTGGACGAAATATGGATCCATCACAACACACTGGTTACCAAGGAATATTCGAGACGGTCGAAACAGTGGACTTCTCCTGGTGTATCGAAACTACAAGGTCGTGGCTATAGTTTTTTTTAGATGCGCGCGGTATCATTCATATCGGTTACATTGAAAAGGGTAAAACGATCACCAACCCCTATTATGCAGAACTGTTGGATCGATTCGACACCGATTTGAAGCAAAAACGGCAGTATTTGGTGAGGAAAAAAAGTTATCTTCCACCAGGACAACACATCGGCGCACAAGTAAGCAGTTTGAATAAGTTATTGCATGAATAAGATTACGAAATGCTCCCTCATTCAGCACGTTCTCCAGATTTAGCCGCCATGAAGAAATGGCTAGGCGATAAGAAAAATGGGTCAAATGAAGAGGTCATTGATGAAACGAGAAATCAGCATCAAAATATTTGGAGAAATGCTGGACAAAGTGTATCGAGCTAAAAGGAGATTATGTTGAAAAATAAACGTGTGTTCCTTATTTCAATTGGCAGGGACTTATTTACCCACCATACTGGATATGACATCACTTCCCAACCATGGTTCAATAATTTTCCAGGATTTACCAAAGATGTGTAGTCTAGCGTCGTCATTTATATTGCTTCCTCAAGTGTCATTAATTGTTGACGGTAAGCATCTGAATTGACCGCTTGGATCCATTGAAGCAGCTCGAAATACACGAGATTTTTGGAAAGTATTGTATAATCCCACCAAATTGGCAATATAACCTTTTGAAGGCAAAGAAGCAGTTCAGCTTTCGATGTTGTTTGTGCTAGTTCATCATGCTTAGACCATGATAGTTTTCAATTGATATTATCGTCAGTGATATCACCGCACTGCACCGAATTTCAGTGAAAGACTTACAAATGTTTCCGTACAAAGTCCAAACAGTCGAGTGTGAATGAATTACTGTCAAGCCATCCTCAATCTCAACAACGAAGAGGACGATTATGTGTCGAAAATCATCATGACCGACGAGGCGCATTTCTAGTTAAGTGGTTACGTCAATAAGCAAAATCTTCGTTTCTGGGGCACTAAAAATCCGCATGTGATGCACGAAGTGCCATTACATCCGCTCAAAGCCACTGTGTGGTGCGGCGTTCCCGCGGAAGAAGTGATTGGGCCGTATTTTTTTGGGGATACTATGCGGCAATACGGTCACTGTTACTGGCGAACGCTACAGGGCCATGATAAACGACTTCTAACTGTCGGAATTGGATGAGCGGGGCTTGGTGAACATGTGGTTTCAATAAGATGGTGCAACTGCACACACAGTACGAGCCACAATGGATATTGTGAAGGAAGCGTTTCCTGGTCGCGTAATCTCCCGTTTTGACGATTTGGCATGGCCAGCAAGATCGCCCGATTTAGAGACGTCAGTCTTTTTTCTTTGGGGCTACTTGAAGTCGCGGGTTTATGCCAACAAGCCTCGGACAATCGCAGCCCTTAAGGAGAATATTCAACAGGAATGTGAACAGTTATCACCGGAAATCATGCAGAAAGTCATAACGAGCACAAATGTGTATCAACACTGGCGGCAGCCACTTGGCGGATATTATCTTTTCTACTTAATAGAAAAAATTGTAAAGGTCCAGATAAAGATTTCCATCACTCAAAATCATTTTTTTTTTATTTAGTAAAAAAGTAATTCAAAAAAAAAATTGGATGATTAATTTTCCGCCACCTTGTACGAGTATATCGCAAATATTGAATTGTTGTATTAAGTGTATCTATTTCACTTCAAATGGAACTCAAATATAGATGATGTGATTTATTTATAACTTTGATTTGGTCATCGTGAACTTCCGTTGATCTGTCAGAACGTTGATCACCTTTGAGTGAAAAATCTCCAGTACGGAATTTCTTAAACCACGTTTTAACATAAACTTCACATATCTCTTTGTGAACCTCAGCCGCTTTTTTACCTTTACGGAAATAAGAGATTATTTTATTGCCAACGCAATATTATCGTAAATGGAATTCCTTTTAAATTTTTATCTGCTTTAATAAAACAATGATAGTTTTGATTTTCATGCATAAAAGTTTGTTATATGTAATATTCCGTGATTCTTGCTATTTAGTGATATTACTTAATTTAAATGGTAGTGTGCTTTTAACGTAAGTATGTAACATACGTTCCACTCGATTAGAACAGAAATGGGCTTAAGCCAATTTCGTGATAAAACACAGCATTACCTACATGCAATGAAATGTTCTTATGTTTGCACATAAATAAACGCTTGATAGACTGTGTATATTCTAAACCGATACCATAAAAATTTACTTCGCAAACTTTCTTCTTTCTATACCAACAGATTGGACCGAAATGCTCAAATGTACTGTAACTACGTTTTTGACGCAAATTCTTATCACCGCCCCTAAATTGTCTCAAAAGCTTGGCGCACACCCCAAAATTTGTAACCTTTAAATACAAGTGTTGTTCGTAATTTTATTCTTTTATGACTCGTGGTGCAATTTGCCGCCGAAAGGCTTATCAGGTTCGATAGCAAAACGGAAAATACCCATACCACTGTATCAAAATTATGTTTTTCATGTTTTATTAATAGCGAGATTTTGTATAACAAAAAAAAAAATTGAAAAATGCAAGTAAAAATTGTGCCTTTTACAAGAAAACAATAAAATAAAATTTTGCAAATGGTCCCTTCTTTGTGGTTCTCGACGATTCGGGTTGACATATTTATTCCATATTTCTTGGAGTCTCTCACCTCCAAGTCGTTCTATCTTATACAAAGCGCATTGTCTGTACAACATTTGTATCACTTTAACTTACTTAGATGACGCTACAGTCAGTGGGGATCATGGTCAACTGCCTTTAGTTGCGTACTCGAAAAATACTTGTGCGCACTACTTAATGTGAAGTTTATCTCTCCGGTATTGTACTTTCACGTAGATATTGAAGACTTTTCGCATTGGATTGTTTATATCAGTCCGCTCTACACGTCCTAGCCAGGCGACTGATACGGTCTTTTCTGAACAGGTCAATGTCACTACACCCTTCGTAAAGTTAGCTGTTATATCTCCTTAAGGGGGTAGTCTTATGTCCGAGGTTAAATGTTGGAGGTTTTTAAGGATGATGATGATAATTATATGCTATTATTTAGCTGTTGAGTAATACAAAAGAAAATTTGTTAAATAAAAAAAAATATTTTAATGTCATTTTGGTGAGGTAAAGTAGGTCTTTTCAAAAAAAAAAGTAGGTGGTTGGCCCCAATGATTGCTCTGTTTATAATTATCTGAAATCAAAATTCCAAAAAGATTGTTATTCAGTAAGGTTGTCATTCTGTTCTGTAGAAGATTTAAAAGATTTGAGTGAAAAATAACAAAATGGCGGCCTTGTAAAGAAAAAATTTCAAATATCGACTGTTTTTTTTTTTGGTTTTAAAATCGAGATAAAAAAAAAGTGGGTAGAAAAATCTAATTCTGGATAGAAACATTCGGTCCAATGGTTTTTTTTAAATCATGTAAGTCGACGGATAAAGAGTAGATTCGAGAAAAACGCGTTTAAAATTTCTTATAATCCCCGCAGCTGCAGGGTACGCTCTCCCCTATTATTTGCTGTAACTTTAAAATGACTTAGTTTATCGGTCTAATATTTTCACAATTTATTAAACTTTGAAAATATGCAAAACAAAAATCGAATTTTTGAAGAACGAACATGAGACTACCTCCTTAACAAAATAAAAACTAAGTATGTATTTATCCGTCCTTGCTTGGGTATCTTTGGAGACTGCTTAGTGCTTCTTAGCAAAGCCTTATTACTCAATTGCCGTAGACCTAAGGCACAGCGATTGGGAAGTGTATTTCTATGTTCGATTTCTCTGATGAGTTTAGCGTACTCAGTTGTACCACATGAAATGTCTGATTTTGAGGTGAAAATTCATGACCGTTAGCATCCATAACTTTTTTCGAACGGGATTCAAGGACCGGTTTTAGATGTTATAAAGTCTTCAAAAGCTTTTATGACCTTGGTTTCGGAATACCTTCTGCCAACAAAATGACTCCAGACTGCGAAAAAGGTAGTCCATTGGAGAAACATGAGGAGAGTACGGTGGATGTGGAAGAATTTCAAATCTCGGCTGTTGCAGTTTTTGCACCGTTACGTGTGATGTATGGGGTCTACCATTCTCATGCAATAGGATCGCACTATGCCTATTTGCTAACGCAGGTCGCTTTTAAGACAATTTCGCATGCACTATGTCGATTTCCTCACATTTCCCCTGGTTGAAGAAGTGAAACATTGAATTGGTCCTTTCGATGTCCACCAGATTGTCACCATAAAGGTTATGGTGGAGACCTAGTTTGGGGGTGTTGGTTGTTCTTCTGTATCCAGATCTTTTACGGCTGTCATACAAAATCCGTTTTTCATCACATGTGATTATAGAGTGCAAGAACGGTTTATTTTGGTGCGAAGCATAGATTTCTAAGCGGCGTAGTTTCTTGTACCTCGTTCAGTTCATGGGGCACCCACTTTTCGAGTTCTTTTACTTTTCCTGAGATAGGCGTCGACTTATTATCTTGGGAGATACTCCCATTTTCTGTGCTATGTCCCGCACCGTTTTAGTTAGGTCTGCATATACCGTTGCTTTGAAAACATTGTCATCAATTACCGTTTTTGGTTTCCCATGTTGTTCGTTTTCGAGGCTAAGATCTCCCGAACGGAACTTAGCAAACCAACGTCCAATGTTGCATTCGTTTACTGCTACATCCTTAAATGCATTATGTCTCAGTTTAAATTCATAAAGGAAGAGAGTCCGAGTTTGAGCCGGCGACAGCAAGATAAACAATTCTTAGAAAAAAAACTACCATAGTTGCAACGAACCCTAAAAGTCTCACACGTCAAACACATGTACCTCTTTATCTTATAAAAAAAATTTCACTTTCTGGAACAAATAACATATATACTCGAAAGCTTCTAAATGTAGGACTTGAAAAATTCTTACAAATTTCTCAAGTGTGATACTAAAGAAGTCACATGACCTTGAAGCACCTTACCTAAGCCTTGTTTTGACGTCAAAGGTTTCGGTGAGATCATTTCTGACAGATATATAGCAGCGAGCATTCTGCGCAATGTACTCGTAACAGTTTAATCAAGAATGGCAAAATTAGACATGGATCTGTGTAACTCGTCTCTATTAATGGTTTCATATACATTTTCATTTCAAACATTTTCAGGCATTCAGACAATTCGGCAGACAAGACCTTGTAAGAGTTGTCAGGGAGACTGATGGCTCCATCGTTGGCGAATTTAGAGAGTCACTTTTCATGTGATAGGCTTCCGTTCATCAATTATATATTCCTCCGATCAAATCAGTTGATCCAAGTAATATATTAACTTAAATTGCTCGACAGGTAAGACGTCCGGTTCAGCTGCAATATTATGCTTAATTGTAAGCTTTGCTATCTTTACATCACTTCATTTTGATTGGATGGACAGAAAAGTTATCTTTCACGGAAATCAAATGGTTCGTTCTGCCTAACAGCGAACTTTGTATCTACCCGCCGCTGAACATTCTGCAGAAATTTTATATCCAAATCTTATCCATATAACTTCTTTGCAAAGGTGCCACTAATTTGCTGATTCCATTGCATGTTTTAGAAGTGTTGACGAGTAGTTGAGCGATACTTGATCAGCAAAGGTTCTGGCGATTGGCCGATCGGAATAATGGGCATCTCTAATACTAATTAACGGGCCAAAGGACGTAGTACTTTTTTGTAATCAAGTATGTAAATTACAAAGCACTTACTTATGAAAAGAAGGGTGTCTTTAAATGATGAAACGATGAAACATCAGATTTTTAAACTTAATATGTTTTGTCAGCTTTTAAATCCAATAACTGATCCATTTTGCTGTTATCGGTTTCTGTAAGTGATGAATTAGATGCACTAATGATTCTGAACACAAAAATTTAAAAGATGGGAAGATACTAAATAAAATCCCGATACAAGTCTACAAATAAGGAACACCTCAGCTGACCAAAACGATAAAAAATTTATTTAACAATGTCTTCGGAAAATTCAGAAAAGGCTTGATTTTTCCGATTTTTAAGAAAACCCGTAGGTCCCAATCACCATGGCATATCATTACTAAACACTTTTTATAAGCTTTTGACTCGATAACCAGAGGTTCCTTACTTAATGTATACCTATACAATATAAGGAATGTACAAAATGTTTGGAAAGATAATCGAATAAATCTAAATATATTAATTCAGCAGTCTTAAACATAAAAAATAGTCCAATGTGGCCGAGCAAATATGGGTGCAAGGGCACTGACAAAAAGGTACAATGGTCAAAAGAACTCCTCCGAGACCATCAAGGTCAGCAGCGAGTCCAGAACGTGTGTTCCAAACGTGCGGAATCCAAACGTTATTTTGAAAATGAAATTTAAAATTCACCCATGTAATATACTCGTACGAAATGTGCAGGATATTTTTTCGAAAGAAATCTAAGCAAGAACATTACTGGAACGTTTTCGAACCAGAAGAGCGCTTGGTAACAAATTGTTGAATTATGAAGCATATTCTTATATCGATTTTTATGTGTATAAACAGAAATTTTTTTACTGTTGTCTC
Organism: Volucella bombylans; assembly: GCA_949129095.1. Taxonomy (NCBI): domain Eukaryota; kingdom Metazoa; phylum Arthropoda; class Insecta; order Diptera; family Syrphidae; genus Volucella; species Volucella bombylans. The sequence continues at coordinate 123,222,253 of OX422142.1, read as the reverse complement.
AAGAACCCCTTCAAACGTGTTTTCATTATCCAAACACAAAAGTTTGTCCGATTCCTTCTCTTATTCTTTAAACCAAAGAGAGATAATGAATTTTGAAGTATATCACCGAAAGATCGACCGATTTCTGCAGTTACAGCTATTTCCCGTTCAAAACAACAGACACTAGACTCCCGAAGTTGAGCCTAGCAGAAATTTGCAATATATGGAATAAGGGCGAGTTACTTAATGAAAAATTTCTGCGCTGTACCATTCGTTCAGCTGTCTCGCACGAAGATGGAAAGGTAGATTCTATGGAAGCCCCAGTTAGTAAAAAAGTGAAAAGAATGAACTACGACCCTGCAATCAGGCCATTTTCTTTCAATCAGTAAAAATTTTACGTGGACGATGCTCATTTGATCTAAGTTATTGGGTTAGTACGACGTTAACACACGCATAGTCAAGCTGTTTTGTAGAATAAGCCACACGCACGTTTGATAGATACACAGCTCTTGAGAACAGCGTGGAATCGATTGATTGCGCTTTTTTTTCTATCGGAACAGAGCGCTTAGACAAGGAACTAGTCTACTGTACTTCTGTGATCCGCGTTGTAATCATCATTTTCGTAGCAATCATCGCAAGATGTTGTATCACTCATGCCCATCTCACTCAGGTTCTTATCAACAGCGTGCCCCTTCACGACTCCAGTAAGCAACCCGCAGTTTTTCATACTAAGGGACAGCAAGAAGGCCGCTGACCTCTTAGACACGGCTGGGAGCACTCGTTTGGTCTGCCGGCTACCTGTCATGTCATTTGCAGTTATGCTCATATGAGACTCAACTCTCAACGCAAGCACTGACCGAGCAGCAAGCGGACCTAACTTAGGTTCGGATGCTGAAAATCTCTCCTCTGAGCATTGACTAGCAAGTTCATCGGGTATTCAATTTTCCGTGATCGTCTAGGGGCCAGACAAGATTCAGTGAATTTAGCTTTCCGATTGCGTTCTCGAACTAGCTTGGGAGTCGTAAAAGGATACACCAAGTCTTTAAGTACAGCTTAGTTGTCACTACAGATGAAGATATTTCGCCTCCTCCACCGGTTCCTCACAATATAATTCATTGCATACATTTCCGCTTAGAAGTTTTCCTAACGAGGGGTGACCTAGATCGATTTTGGAGCAATCGGTGATGTAATCGTAATACAAGCAAAGTCGTTCTGGTTTCATTGCATCGCGCAATATCCCCATAAATAAGAGTCAAATGACAGTCGGCGTACCAGTTCCTCAATGCTGTAATGTGTGTTTTACCAAAGACCAGTTATCTTTAAATGGAAGGTGGCTTTGAGAGTGCAACCATGATGTGAATAACAACGCGAGGGAAATTCATCAAAGCGTCTAGAGCAAGCCCAGGCGTGTTAGAGAAAGCCTCTATGCAGCCGAGATTGACCGTCCATGGAGTCTGGTGAGCTATCTGGAGTCTATACCGCCAGACAACCGATGCATGAGATATACTTGGCCTTATGATGGCGCCTTAGAGGATTTCGACGTAACGTGTTTAGTCTAGAGAAGTTTGTTATCCAAGACGACATGCAAAGACTTAGCTTTTTTGGAGAATTAGATGGGGATACCTTTAAGCGCTTAATGAGTCAGACCAGTCAGCTTCCTCCTTCTCGTAAAGAAATGAAAATCATTTTGGAGAGGATTGGCTGAAAACCCATTTCTATTCCACCTATCGTTGATCACGTCCGTCTGCCCTTTAGAGCGGACAGTCGTCAGACACTGTCTGTTGGACAGTTAAACAGCACAACTACATCATCTGCATATGATTGAGCACTGATGTCAGGACTAATGAGAGCGTTAAGCAGTGAGTGGACCAACATACACCGTAGCAGTAGCAGTAGGACGCCAACATGCGTCAAAAGATCTACCAAGCCCTGCCCGAGTAGTTCGAGGAAGTGTGAGGCATGCAGTCCCCATCCGTTAAATCTATGAGGAGAGCCTATGCAGGAAACGCCAACTGTCTCCCGATAAACGTTGCCAAAAAAGTTATGGAGGTTGGAAGAATAAAAATCGGATGGACGGCATGCAGAATACGGAAAAAAGTTGTAACTCTGCGATGTTTTAGGTGCCTTAACTTCGTGTATCTAGAAAAGGCGTGTAAAACACTTTAGATGGAAGTGGTGATTGCATCAAGTGTGCAAGAACTTGCGCCTGCGGAGACTGCGTCTTTGAAGATAAAGTGATGACAACTGGAATAGGCTTCGTTCGAACAAAGGTCGAAAGGGTACATATACAGAGTCACTCATGGAACAAATAACGGCAAAAAGGGAAAGAAGACCATAAATTGCTACCTCCCCGAAGTACATAATACCTTACGGCAGTCGAGCGGGATAAGTGCTGGAAGTGTGTAGGGGAAAAAAACCACAGCACGCCGCCTTGCGGGTAACACCTGTTTATACCCGCTATCACATACGTGCCACAGTTAGCAACCGTAATCGGTATCCAATTTACTAGCACCGCTTTTATCCACAAAACTTGTGATCCGTCTACAGCGTATTGTCTGGCCGAGTTTCATTGTCGATGAAAATGCACAGCACGTATTCATTCCTGTCGAGTGCGCACTCTTGCAGTATCTTCCGCGAAGCATAATGGATGTTAGACATCGATTGCATTCGTAAAGCAGTTTTACTCACCCGAATCTCGACCAATCTCCCTATGCTCTTCGCCAGTTGATCGTCTATCCGGACAATTATGGTAGATAACTGAGCGCAAATTTTGTTAAAAAATTTGTATGATTTGTAAGCGTTGTCCATGATTAAATAGTGGACAATCTGGAACACAAATATGACGTCTTTCGAATGGTATGCCTGTATTCGGAAAATTGCGCTTTATCCTACAATATTGCACAAAACGTCTTGATAAGGCACTTAGTCTCGTTTTACTATATTAGTGAACTTAATTCCATTTGGAGTACTATCGAATAACGATAGTAGAGAGAGGTTTAAAACGAAAAAAAAACAGTAACCGCCAACAGAAATCAGTAAAATTTATCTCCAGAAAAAATCAGAGTCAATGCCTGCATTTCGCTGTAATAACTTTTTTTCGCCTATAAATCCATTCACTTCAATTTATGTTACATCATCAAACATATCGAAAGCCATTCACCTTTACTTGGCCGTTTTGTAGATATTACAACCTGGGCCAACCTCGATCTACATAAATAAAATCCCATTCAAAAAAAAGTATGCACATTTATCCACACACAAAAAAAAAAAAAAAAAAAGATTTATGTATGAGTATAAAAATGTGCACGTGTTTCAAGGTTACCATTGAGAACGGTCGAGAAAACAGATCGACTGCTAAACGATTTTTAAGAACATCCAAGTCAGTTCCCACGCACCGGTGCGAAAGGCGATAAATTGCAACAAATTGCATTCGTGAGTTTGGCTCCTGTTTACGATTCTTGATTACATCATCAGTATTATGTCTATACCCACACATACAGTTAGCAACCTCACAGCTACAAGTAACGAATACGCTTAGTGTTACACCCTCTCAATCTGTTACATCATAACATCGCACGGTTGAACTTCAAATTGTATAAAGCGAAAAACACGTTTTTCAAGCATCGTCAGCAGGTGAAGCTGTTGGTTGCACTAACCAGTTCACTTTAGTATATCTCAAACGCTTACATTGTAAGTCTGCAACATAATTCTCCTCAGGCAAATGTATCGTGTGCACAATCACGTGTGTACCACAATCGAAATACTTATAAGTCTACAGATACTTTTTCAATGTCGACACGAAAATACTCGTCTCACAGTTTTCTAAATATAATCACGCATTATGGTTGTGGACCAGACTGAGCTAGTCAAGTCTAATTGATCCACTTAAGACCAACTGCTAACTATAGATCATGAAGACCATAATGCGCTACGGTTCACACCTACTTAATATCTTCAGGATCGGATACTTAACTTATTGCCACCTCGAATCATGTTTTGTTTACTAAACCAAAACTGAACGAATTAAGCAAACATTTAAACAAATCGTTAATCACAAACACAATACGAGTACAATGCCGCGGTATCTTATTAACATAAGACTTTTGAGACTGCAGCCTAAGCTTCGGCTTTGTTTGTCAAGATATTTAGCTGTGGCGTCTTATCGGTTCACATTAGTGGAAGAATACGAGAGAAAGACCGCCCTGACGCGTCGATCGAACGAAGTGTGTACACATAATTTCCACTGTCAGACCGCATGGAATATCAACTGGAAAAAAGAACAACGTGTGGATGGGCAGGAACCGGTAATATCGGCGTAGATTTGTTTTTGGATATTATCGTTACATGCCACCAGTGCTTATGGTATCTGAAAGCAGATTGTCTCTTTATTGTAGTCTAAGAGAACATTTTAAAGAGAAATTCAGTTTTTGATTCATGATCACTGATCGTTGAATGAACATCTGAAATGAAACTTTCTCTAAAGATTCTTTGAAGAATTGTTTTGCATAAAGATCCCTGATTATTGATCAGAAGAAGACTTCGTGAGGTATTTGCATGACACGATCCGCTGGAGCTTAACATATTTAAAAATAAAATTCAATCAAATCGAGATCTTAATCTGAATCTACTTGGTTAGGTCTGGTTCGAATTTAAATCCCAATCTAGGTATCTTCATAAACAAAAGCAGTGTTGATCTATCTACAACTTGTGCTGTTGATTCAAATTAAAAACAATAATTGAATTCTAAATTCATGTAATTATGTAAAATTATGTAAATTAAATATAATGTAACGTAACACAAATCAAATGTATACCAACTTAAAATAAATGTATAACAAGTTAGAACAAATATATAACACATTATAACAACATGTAATGTCAAAGTAAAAGCAAATCACTATTAAAGAGATTGTTAAACAGAAAGGTGTGAGATTAATTTTACAATAAAGAACCAGCAGAATTTAATTAATTGTGGAAAATGCAACTTGTTTTAAAACAAATTTTACTGTTCTAGGTTAACATGATTTTTTTTTGAGTTCTTTAATTTCTCGGACAACTAAAGAGGCACCATGTTGGGTGGCCAACATTTAATAGGGAGACTAAATTATTAGTGTAAATTGACGTGTTGTTATATTTTAGGCAACCATTCATCTCACGATATTTTAATTGGTTGAAAAAAAAGAATGTGTTTCGGCTGGTATTGAACCCCGAACCACACGCTCCCGCTTGAGCCACGGCCACTCAGAGGAAAATTCAGAAATAAGTCCCTCTCACGAACAACGGATAAAGTACTGCATAAGACACTTATAGTCCCAGTTATACTGAATGGCCCAAAAACGTGTAAGTACTTCTAACATCCAAGGAGGGGCGAAAATGCCCTTGATTACTTCGAAAAGTTCTTTGTGTGATTTTTGGTCCTATCTACATTAACGGATTTCGACAAAGAAGATAAATATAACAACCAACTGCATCGACTATATGTACATTAGTATTGACCTGGACTGGAATTCATAGACTCCGATAGTAAGGATATGTTGACTGAATGAATATCAGCGCTGCAACCGAGGGTAAAACGCTGAATTTAGCGTTCGCAACCAACTGGAGGCTATTCGCCCAATTTGTTAAAGATCACCCCAAAATGTAGCGGCACTTAAGGTAAGTTAGTACTCGTAAGATCTTAGAAAAAAGCCAAGAATGCTAATTTTCTTAAGAAAGGTACATCTTGCCATGAAGTAAAATCCATCTGCTCGCTGCGTAAGGTTACAAAGGTTACACAGTTCGGGGTGGTGCGGTATACAAGTCAAGTTTAAAAGTCCTCCTCTCAACTTAGAAAATATCTAATTATTGGCTAGAAAGTAAGTATCATCTATATATGCACTCGTATATTGTATTATAAGAATTGATTCATTTTGCTATAAAAAAAATCTACATTGTGACGAATGTGCTTCATTTGTAAAATTGTCCTTGTTTTTGTATATTCTGCGTTTTGTCTTTTCAAGCAGGGACCTGAACTTATTTAGTTGAAATGGCATGCTCGTTAGGCATGGGCGACAGGTTGAGTTTGCACTTTTTCCCATCGGTTGTTAAATCTGACGCCAATTCCGAACGCGAGCGCATATTTTCTCTTAGGGAAGTGTGCTCTTCCTAAATGGATCGGAAGGCGCATCCATGTCGTTAAATTCTTTTCTTGTAATATTTCTAAGCTTACCAATGATGTAGCAGGAGAAATAGCACAGTTATTCACGTTCCTATTGCAGTCATTGTATATCTACCTTAAACCTGCTCCGTAACTTCGCTCATATTCTTACTTTACATGTTGGTTTTTTTTTTAAATATCTACCTATTTCAGTTTTTGGTCCGCAGTTGGTATTTGTAGTTTCCACCAATCCTGAGAGTGTGCAAGCTGTTTGCATATAAGTTAACATAATACTCGTACTTTATGCCACAAGTTTGTTTTCCATAATCATCACTAAATGATTTGGCACGAACACATGAGATGACCACATTCCATCATGTACATCAAGCATTGCCATACAGCAACATGATCCATCTGTACATCAAGCAGCCGCATGCAGCAACCCGAGATACTTGTGGAAGCACAAAGCAGTCGAAGGTAGCTGTGAGAACGGTTGGGAAGAAGAAGCTCTGTGTCAGCAAAATAAAAGTATTTAAGATCTAGTTTTTAAGCAAATTGTGTTCAGTATTTCCATAGGCAGAATCGCTGCCGGTTTGTATTTTAGATAAATAATTTTTTTTTAAGTGTAAAGTTTTTTAATTGGCGCCCGAGCAGGGACCGGCGTTTTTTTTTTATATGTATTAAAAAGTGTGTTACAAGTGTTCGCCAGTTAAATAAACGCGTTTTCCATTACCAGTACACTGTCCCGCCAACAACCTCAAGTAGCTTTCGCGCGGTAAAAAGACAGTAATTAACTGAGTGGTTTGCCAACAACCTCAAGAAGCTTTCGTGCGGTAAAAAAAATAAAAAATAAAACAGTGATTAACGAAGTGAGAAAAGAAACACACAAAACATAAAACTAACAGTCGGTCCAAAACCAAGTGCGTGAGAAAATTTTAAAAGGGCTCCTGAGTAGCCGTAAAACAACGGAGGAAAAGGAAGTGTCACCCGCTAGCCGCTCACCACGAAGACAGCAATGCTGTTCTACATGGTGTTAATAATGTAAGATAGTTAGTAAGAAAAGTGCATAATTTTTTATTAAAAAAAAAAACAAATAACTAAGAAAAAACTTACAATTAATTAATAAATACTTTGGAATTTAACAAATTATTTTAAAATAAGAAATTGAATAATGTTTTAATTATTAAACGAAACAACAATTAAAGAAAATTTTACTATTGATTAACGAATACTTTGAAATATATCAAACACGTAAAAATAAGAAGTGCATAACCTTTATTAGTAAAAGAACTAATAAGTAAGGAAATTTTTTACAAAATAATTAAATAAAATTACATAAATACATTTTAACAAACAATTAGAAATAAGAAAGGTACACAAATTAAAAGCAAATATACATTAAGAAAATTATTACCGAAATCTAAGTGAATACATAAGAATAAGTGCTAGTTCCTATACTCTATCGATTAAAAAAAAAAAGTATATAAGAAATGTCTACCACACAACGAAGTTTAAGATCAAACGCTACTGGTCAGCAGGAGCGGAATCTGCATGAGTCGGCAACTACGGCCCAAACTCCCGCTGTTCTCGATACAATTATTGAAAACAATACTAATACCTCCTTCCAGTCCACCTCCTCAAATTCACACTCAGTTCAAGACTTTCAGGCAACTCCGGAATTTGAATCGCTAATTACGTCTATTATCACTCGCGTAATAAAGGAACAAGAACGAACCTTGATCCAAAACGTACTAAACCCAAATGCAGACCAGATGCAAGCTACCGATGAAACCATCGCCCCTGAATACCGTAACAACTTATCAGATTTAGATAAGGTTCCCGATATCGTACGCAGTCTTAGGATTTGTGCAGGCGATCAAGGGGAATTCAGCTCTTGGAAGAAGAGTGTAGAGAGAGTGTTACAGGTGTATGAACCTCTTATTGGTACCCCGAAGTACTATGAAATTTTAAGCGTCATTAGAAAGAAAATTGTAGGTAACGCCGACATGGCGTTAGAATCTTCTAATACTCCTCTGAATTGGAGGAGTATTTCGCGATGCCTCATCATGCATTATGCCGACAAGCGAGACATGAGTACGCTTGAGTACCAGATGTCCTCCCTTGTACAAGGAAACAGATCGGTGCAAGAATTTTACCAAAAAGTCTTCTCACATCTCTCGCTAATACTCGACAGATTGTCCGGTATGGACATTAGCGCCGAATCTATGTCTCTGCTGAAACAAACGTACCGCGATAAAGCGCTAGACAACTTCGTTAGGGGACTCAGTGGTGACCTGCCAAGGTTACTAGGGATTAGAGAACCCATTGGTTTGCCCCAGGCTCTCCATCTTTGTCTAAAACTGGAGAACCAAAACTTCCGAACAAATTACGCTAATAGACAGCAAATAAGCATGAAGAGAAATCAAAACTCTTATCAACCTCCTCCAAATAGACAAACTTCTCAGGTAAGACAACCGATGAGCGGACCATTTGCTCAATATTCCAATGTCCCACAGCAGCAGCAATTTTTCAAACCAATACAATCGAAACAACAAAATTTCAAGCCGATGCAATCGCAACAACAAATTTCTAAACCAATGCAATCGCAACAGCAAAATCATACCCAACTTCCTCGTACGAATCAACCAAATTACGATCTGAATAATACGAATAACCCCAATAGACAACTTCCACAAATAAAATACGAACCCAAGGGAAGAGAGTCCTTTCAGACCAGACCTCCGAAACAATCTTTCCAAACCCGAAATTCATATGACCAAAATAAATCCGTAAATCCGCAACAATACAGTTTCTACACAGACACACAGACTGACAACAACACAGGTGACAACGAACTGGAAGCGTATACGAACACAATGGAGAAAACGAATGAAGATCTTAGCCCAGATCTACATGACTACACAGAACAATATCAATCAGAGAGCTCCCAGCTAGTAGAAGCTCCCGAGTACTCCGACATTCATTTTTTAGACTAACGAATTCTTCGCTGCCATACTTCGAATGTCGAGCGAAGAATAATGAAATTTTCAAGTTTTTAATCGACACCGGCTCTAACAAAAACTACGTGCAATCCTCAATTATAAAAAATCCTATTCCAAACGAATGTCCATTTTACACTAATTCCGTGGGAGGAAAAATAAATGTCACTCACCACACCTTTTTAAACCTTTTCGGCCTTCAGGAAAAAATTAAATTCTTTTTGCTTCCTACATTAAAATCTTTTCATGGCATACTAGGCCACGATACTCTCAAAAAACTCTCGGCAATTATCCACACCCATAATGATTGTATGATTATCCAAGACGATATAAAAGTGCGTATAAAATATCAAAGCACTCAGGATGTTAACAACATCAACATTCGAACCAACCACTTGAGTACCGAAGATAAACAGTCACTCGAAAGAATAATAAAAGATTTCTCCAGTATCTTTATCGATCCAAATGAAAAACTTACATTCACAACACAAGTCAAAGGCGAGATAAGAACTACCAATGATAGACCCGTTTGGAGCAAATTCTATCCATACCCTATGTCATTGAAGGACGAAGTGGAGAACCAAGTCCAGAATTTACTCCACGATGGAATCATAAGGCCATCAAGGTCCGCCTATAATTCTCCTGTTTGGGTGGTTCGAAAAAAACGGATGCAAGCGGCCAAAGAAAATACCGACTTGTCATTGACTACAGGAAACTCAATAGCGTCACCATTTCAGATCGATATCCGATACCAGGAATAAATGAGGTACTGTCACAGTTGGGCCAAAGCAAATACTTCACCGTACTAGACTTGAAAAGCGGTTTCCATCAAATTCCTCTTAGGGAATCTGACATTGAGAAAACTGCCTTCTCTATCAACAACGCAAAGTACGAGTTTACCAGACTACCATTCGGCCTGAAGAATGCCCCCTCAATATTTCAGAGGGCATTGGATGATATCCTTCGCGATCATATCGGAAAGATATGTTTCGTGTATATAGACGATATCAGAATCTTTAGCAAAAGCAAATCGAACCACTTGAATAACATACAAACAATATTTCAAACACTCGAGCAAGCAAACATGAAAGTCCAACTCGAAAAGTGCGACTTTTTTAAACAGGAAGTCGAATTCCTCGGCTTTATCGTCAGCTAACGGCATTCGAACGAATCCAACAAAACTAGAAGCCATAGTAAGATTCCCTTACCCTAGAACTGTTGAAGACCTTCGATCCTTTCTCGGTCTTTCTGGTTATTACCGGCGGTTTGTAAGGGATTACGCCAAGATAGCGAAACCTCTCACAACCCTTTTAAGGGGGGAGGAGGGACGTTTGTCCAAAAATTTATCCCAAAAAAAAACAGTAACTTTAGGCAAAGAAGCAATAGAATCATTCGAAAAAATCAGAAACGCTTTAGTATCAAACGAAACTATTCTTAAATACCCAGACTTTAAAAAACATTTCGACTTAACAACTGACGCATCGAATTATGCAATCGGTGCAATACTGGAGCAGGAAGGGAAGCCCATCATGTTCATTTCAAGAACACTCAATCAAACAGAAGAACATTACGCCACAAACGAGAAGGAAATGTTGGCGATAATTTGGGCCCTGAATTCACTGCGAAATTACCTTTACGGTTCCGCCAGAGTAAACATTTATACAGACCATCAGCCGTTAACGTATGCTCTCAGCAACAAAAATAATAACGGAAAAATGAAACGATGGAAGGCTATCCTGGAGGAGTACAATCACGAGATACACTACAAACCGGGTAAAGCTAATGTAGTAGCGGATGCGCTCTCGAGAATGCCTCCCGGTACAGCCGTAAATACCATACCCCCACATTACATAGCCAAGAGAGTACCTCCGGAAACCTGATTTCAAGCGTTGAAGTTCTTATTAATGTTTATAAGAACCAAATATTTTTAGAGATAGGCGAAACATCCACCCATCAATTCAAAATTATTTTTCCTCGATACCATCGCCACAAGATTACAGAACCGCAATACACAAACGAAAATCTCTTACCCATTCTTAAAAAAAATCTCAATCCTAGCGTTATTAACTGCATAAAAACGGAAGAAAGAGTTATGGGCTTGATACAAGAACTTTACAGAACCCATCTCAACAGATATAAAGTTAGATTCACACAGCTTCTGGTACAAGACGTCCTACGAGAACAGGACGAAGACGCAATAATCATAGAAACACACGAACGCGCTCACAGAAATGCTGCGGAAAATCGTTCTCAGATTCTAGAGAAGTACTATTTTCCATATATGATGAACAAGATAAAAAGAATCACTAAAATCTGCTCCGTCTGTAAAAAGAATAAATACGAAAGACATCCCAACCAACCAAAGCTAAATGAAACCCCAATCCCTACATTCCCAGGCCATACAGTTCACATTGACATCTTTCATACAGAGAAAAAATTAGCCTTAACGGCACTAGATAAATTTACTAAATACGCACAGGTCAAAATTCTGAATAGTAGATCAATAGAAGACGTCAGAAGACCTCTGACAGACTTGCTTTTTTTCTTCGGTGTTCCAAAATCTGTAGTCTTAGATAACGAACCCGCTATAAATTCCCCCTCCATAATTTTTATGATGAAAGACGAACTTAACATTGTCATATACAAAGTACCCCCGTACCGTAGTGAAGCTAATGGTCAAGTAGAGCGCTTTCACTCTACATTAGCAGAAATCATGAGGTGCATTAAAAAAAAAGGTACCGAAAGAAACTTCGAAGAACTGTTAGAAAGATCCGTAAATGAATACAACCACAGTATCCACTCATCGACCGAAAAGTCGATTTTAGTCCCAACGATTACGAGAAAACCAGGCAATCAAATATAGAGAAACTCAAAAAGAAACAGAAAAGCGACTTGGACTACCATAATAATCGAAAGCACGAAATAAAACAATATATCCCAGGACAGGTCATATACGTCAAAATGAACAAAAGACTAGGTAGCAAACTTTCCAATAGATTCAAAGAGGAAATAGTTAAAGAAAATAGAAATACTACCGTCTTAACGGAAAGTGGTAGAATTGTTTACAAATCCCATATACGAAACAGAATCTAGATTTTTTTACAGGACTCTACTAAGACGGACAAACGCAGAGACCCAACTTCTTGATTATACAAATTCGCAACTTATAACCCTAGAAACAGGATTAGCGAAAATTCAAACTGGATCATTTAAATTGATCCATACAATAGATCTGCAGGAATACAGGAAGATTGCTAAGCATTTTCAAACAATAGCAACAAAAATTGACCCTAAAAATCCCCTATATCCTTTCCTAACATACGATATAAACCTAATTAACGATCACTTAGATCGGCTTTTTCCAACAAAAAACACAAAGACTAAAAGATCCCTCAATTTCATTGGCAGTGCGTGGAAGTGGATTGCTGGTAGCCCCGACCACGCTGATTTCGAAATAATTCAAAGCAAAATTAATAATGTCTTATTAAATAACAATAATCAAGTAATATTGAATAAACTCACACTGAATAAGATAGAAGAACTAAGAAATATAACAAATACAATTATAAAATTAAACGAAGGAAATGTTAAGACCGAGCGTATACTAGAATTAAAAGCCTTAGTAACTATTATAAAAGATGAAATAATAAATATCGAATATGCCATTAATTGGGCAAAAACAAGCGTTGTTAACTCGTTTATATTATCGAACAAAGAAATGCATATTGTTAATAATCACTTAAAAGATGAAAATGTACCATTTACAAACGTAGATGAAGCAATTGAACTAGCAGATATTAAGTTAGCCTCGAATGGCTCAAGTATAATTTATATTGTCAATTTCCCTATAACTAGTAACGAGATCTGTAAAACATTATTATTAAAATCAGTTAAAATAAATAATCTAATTAATAAACTTAATTTCGAAAATATAATATATTGCAAAGATGTTATTTTAGGTATAAGAAGTAAATGTAAACGTTTAAACTAAATACTTATTTGTAACAAAGAAAATGTAATAGACATAAGTAACGACATATGCACGACACACCTTCTTAAGAGCAAACCAGCCAATTGTATGAAAATCAACAATGAACACGTTCCACAGGTAGAGGAGATACTACCCGACACCTTATTCCTAAACAACTTTAGTTGTTACATGGATTACAAGTGGATGACAGAACATTCGATCTAAATGGAACCTTCCTCATTCGGCATCATAATTCAACAATGAAGATACACAATCCGGAACAAAACCATTCCCAGCAGTAGTCCAGATGAATTCATTAAACTACTCCACACACAAACATCTCTTATTGGAAGTGATCAATGAAATGAATGACAAAAATACGGAAATTATAAAAACATTGGAGGACAAAAATACCAAGGGACTAATTACAAATATTACTATATCAACATTGGTAATACTCTTACTGCTGTATTTCTCGATCAGACGATGTAAATTAAGACAAGCTAAACCTAAACCTAAGTCTACATCAAATTTTACACCACAAGATCATAAAGAAGACGTACGAGTCGTAGAAGAAAGTGTTGCAGAAGCAGAATTATCGCATAACATCCAAAGGGAAAAACCATCACCAGAAATACTTCGTATAAATCAAATCCCGCTTTTTTAATACTCAAACGAGGGCGTTAGCATTTAAGGGCGGAGGTGTTAACATAATACTTTATGCCACAAGTTTGTTTTCCATAATCATCACTAAATGATTTGGCACGAACACATGAGGTGACCACATTCCATCATGTACATCAAGCATTGCCATACAGCAACATGATCCATCTGTACATCAAGCAGCCGCATGCAGCAACCCGAGATACTTGTGGAAGCACAAAGCAGTCGAAGGTAGCTGTGAGAACGTCTGGGAAGAAGAAGCTCTGTGTCAGCAAAATAAAAGTATTTAAGATCTAGTTTTTAAGCAAATTGTGTTCAGTATTTCCATAGGCAGAATGGCTGCTGGTTGGTATTTTAAATAAATAATTTTTTTTTTTAAAACTTTAAGTGTAAAGTTTTTTAATTTATACAATTCATGCGCAGGGTCCCCCTATCGGCCACCTGGGGTCAGGCTGATTGGGAAAACTGACTAAACTCCACACGGGCCTCTGCAGGAAGGTGTACCTGAACATTGGACTAGTTTGTCAATTTGTTGCGATTCTCCAGTGCTATAACCCTCGCAGAGATTTGAGTACGATTTATTTTTTTAAACCATCTAGTTCGGAAAAGAGCAGTTGAAAGTTAGCTTTTGACACTAGACCTTTGGTAGGGTCTTTAATACTTTCATATTTTCTTGAGTTCATGCCGCACTTTGAACTGAATATTCGGTTTCAGATTCTGCTGAAACCTACTGGTTTCAGCTTTTAGATTCTGACTCATCTGGTGTAGATCCAAAACCCTGTGCGCAAGCAAGCAGATTACGGTCATGATAATCAAGATGTTTCATGTAAGATCTCATTGTCTGTTGAACACCTCTGCTTTCCTCAGACAGTGTTGTTCGGATAACATCGCTTATTATCACTATAAGAGGGAGCGGTGATAAAATACAACCCTGTCGAAATCCACTGTGTAGAGCACGCTTCGATTTTAGCAGGATTTCCCCTCCTTCGCAATGCTTTTCATATAAACTGCCGGTGATCTATACCCGATGTATTGCTGTACGATGATCCGCAAACTATTTATATATTCGGTGCAGGAGGGTCATGAGCGAAAACCTGCTTATTCGAACATCTAGAGTTGAGTCTTAATGTACTTTGATGCTGTCCAGAATTATCTTCGGTATTATTTTGACCACTAACTGCAGAACGCATATCCCCGCCAATTTTTGCAATCCATTAGATTTTGCAACTTGACAATCGTGCCCTGATTTCACTTCTCCGAAACACGCTCATTGATAGGTCTCAGTAGCTCTGCCAATATATTTGGTCCAACTTGGAAAAATTTCACTTGAATTCCATTTGGAAGTTTGCTACTTCAAATGGTTAATTTTGATTCGGGATACTCGCGCGGTTATTTATTATATGGTTAATAAATACCATCTCGAAATACTCAGTTCATCTTCTGAGCTGGTACGGAATCGTCCAGATTTTTTACAGGATTCTATGTCTCACCGGTTTGCTGCCTCTTCGGCTTGTGCAGCTAGCGCATTACATCAATGCTTTGGGATTATCGTGTCTTACACAACGCTGTACTTCCTTTCTTTTCATGCGGTACTGGGCTTCAAGTCTAGATTTCTCTGCTGCTGAGGCTGATCTAAACTTTGAGTGAAAAACGCTCCACGACCCGTCTCTGCCTTTACCTCTGCGCTCCAGATGTGAAAACATTTTTCACAGATCTCCAGTGTTCATCCACAGATTTTTGCTCAGATCTGTCGATTGTTGCCGCTCCTAAGCTGAGATGGTCCATGAATTGTTGGCTATCTGGGTATAGTGAGCATGTTAACAAAGTTGCTAGTCACGTGTGGGCGAAGGCGTATTTTGGCTACGATAGATGGTGATGGTGCTCCATTTCGGTGTTGGTTCCATGCCTGTTACGGACGACATAAAAGCAGTTTCTAAATCGCCGGCTAATTGTAATGTGTTCTATCTGGTTCATGTTTCTGGTTATCAGACAAGACTCAGCTGATCTTGTGGCATTAAAATTAAAATGCCTCCACGATAAGAGGCTCGTCCATGCTACTGATATTAACATAAGCCCTACACTAGTTTCCAGAGTAAAATAGTATAGTATTCCCGGTTGGTGAAAGATATTCTTCTGCCTCCCACCATTATATTTCACTCAGTGAGATGTCCAACAGTTGGAGAATCTGGCGCTCTGAGGATCTTCTTCTCGAGAATCGAGGAGGGTCTTCACGTTCCAGAATCCGATGGTTGTCTGTAATCCATAGCCAAAGGTCGTCAACAAAGTATCTGTCCGTATCCGAGGCGCTTATTTCCGTTTCGGAGCAAAAAAAAACTGTTTTATGACGCAGGAGACTCATCATTTGTGCTCTCCACTTTGCAATTTCTGAAGAGACTCCCAGATGCCGCCACGAGCAGGCGTGAAGTAGGACTTACTAAAAGAGCTGAAAAGTCTTCGGCCGCAGAGGTACCTCACGTTTTTTAACGAACGAACACCCGCCGCCAGAAGATGTTACTTCTACGAAGCAAATACTAGATACGAGTACTTTCCATTCTTTGTAATTAGCATTCACATAATTATGGTCGCTGTCAAGCAGTCTTTTAACATGAAATGAGTATTTTTAGAGAATAGGCTTTAACTCTTTTTGATATGTATGTCATCAAACACAGACTCCAAGGCATTAAATGTTGTGAAAATATGGGGTTCTTTTGGCTGTTTTTGGATAGACTTTTAACCATTCACTACTATGGTTATGATCGTTTTATCAATGGGTGAGGTTGCTAATGATGTTTTGGAAAGTAAGAATGACCTTAAATTTAATTGATTATTATACAACAGACAAGAGGAGCAGAGTATTTTCATCATCTGTACTGATGTCAGGGCCCCGCCCAATTATCAAGGCTTCGCCCATCAATGACGTTGTCTAATAATGAATGGGGGCAGAGCAAAGTACTGGTCTTATCGTAAACATCCTCAGATGGCGCTACCGAAGGTTGCTACGATTTGATCAGTCACAAGTTGCCGGTCATAGGTCTTGTTGGCGACTGGACCACCGGTAGTCCCTACCAGGACTAAAATCCGGATCTTAGTCCGGGCCTGACTAGAAGAGGTAGGCCACCTTGTGGGAGCATCATGGTGGCCGTGGTTTAAACCCAAAGTCGCGGGAAGGCTCTTCCTTTGGTTGACCCAATGTAGAGTTGCAATAAGCACTGGGTGCTGCTACCCTAAGAGCAGTAAGACGTTTTAGGTCAGCCTCGACTCATATAAAGGGTGGAACATGTGCCGGCAACATAGTTCCGATTTGGTATCTCAGGACGGCGGCAGAGCGATGGCAAGGCGTATCCTTGCCCCCATGGATGTATGGACATCCCGTAAACATAAGTCTACATGACAGGTGGTTTACGTTAAAAATCAGACTCCAGTGTACTGATGTCAACATTTTGCATTTGTAAATGTTGTTTGCCAAAAAAACAATAACCTCTCATTGAAATCCCTGTAAGTCTTACATTTCCTCTAAGCAACAACTTCTCAAATTTCCACCACAAATAGTAACATGCTCTACGTGTATGGATAGTTTAATTACTGACGATAACGTCTATCACTTTGCATCAGTGCTAACCAAAACACGTAAAATTATACGACACGATGCGACATCGTGTCGCCAATTCAACGCTAATTTCCCACTTGAGTGGGTGGAGTTGAGCCCACGAAAAGCGATAAGTCGATTGGACTTCCTACGACTACGAAACGATATCTATTTCTTTAGTTTCAACAATAATCAGGTTCGCCTGTTTCAGTTCAAATCCGCTCACTCCAGATTCGATTGGTTAAGGTCGGTTCATTAATAGCGCCGTCGCAGGCAACATTTCAAAGAGCAAAAAAAAAACAAAAACTATAGAAAAGTGTTAGGGAAAAAGTAATGGTAAACATAAACACCGATTTGTCACTGTATGATTGCCTTATCGATTGTAAAGTGGATTCGAAGAAATTAAAATGTCATTTCATACCATAATAGAACATTAAAAGAAAAAGGCACTAAATTAAATGGGAAGTCGTATCAGTGACAGCTGAGACAGTTTGTGATATACTCGTATGTATATGCAGTTTATTGCTCGTTCAAAACTAATGAGTTTAGATTACTTCGATAGGCTAAGATACTCACTGAAGTCAATGGGTATTTAGGATGGAAATTTATCTTGCACCAGAATGTTTCGAATAGCTAAATCTACAATATCTGACTACCAGTCAACAATTCGACAAGGGATGAATTAAAAAAGTTGTCATGCCATGTTTTCAAAGCTGATTACTATATAAGATTACTTGCACACACAGAGGTAATAAAAAAATAATCATTCTAATCAAGTGGGGCCCCGTTTAAAAAAAACATAAATAAAACCCTGTTGCCAACTCGTCTATAAGGTTTACACAAACCCGTTTTTATAGTCTCTCTTAGCCAATGCCTGTTGATGAATTAAATTTTGTAGAACTAGAGTATCTATCTCTGGAGTGACGAATTGTTTTTGTTTTTTTTTTTTGTTAAAATTATCTTGCTAAATCGAAAGTTTTTCGAATTGTAGATGACTGAGCCGATAAGCACAAAAAATGTATGCTTTCGGTTGATATCTGAAATGGGAATCACCGTTTTGAGTCTTGCAATTAGTGATTAGTATTTGACAATAAATGGACAGCTTAACACCGAACATTGTTATCGGTTTTGATTTTATTCAAAGTTTTGACATGGAACGATCTATAAACAGATATGAGTATGTAGATGTATTATATACCTAGTTTATATGACAGTTTAAAGTGCATTGTTTCAATGCGCATTGGTTCAATACGCTCATATAAAATCCGGTTTGAAGTGGCGCTTTAAGCTGTCATATAAACTAGGTAATAGACGAGATAACGAAAGTTTTTGTGATGTCAATAATGATATGCGTTGTTCAAATTGGCTATATTATGTTGACTGGTAGTTCGTAAACCGTTTTATAAGTAGAAGATTTGAAAAGTTTTGTGTTATCCGCTACTCTTGTTTCAAAATATTGTATCAACCCAACGTATACGCTCCGCTCTGTACAAGAGACAGAGGTAAAATTGGAACTTGTATATTAGTGAAACGTAGCGTTTAATTCATTGTTACTTGCCGACATAACCGTTGCCAGATTGGAGACTGCCAAAGACTCCTACTGGCTGGCATCGGCATATCTTGGCCACGGTCATGTGGGCCCTCTCCCTGGTGAGAATCTAGGAAGGGTGGTACTGGAAGCTGGTACTAACCTCAACATTGCAACATTGGAAATATGCCCAGTTTTATAACAAGAAACCGACAGGAAGTGCTAGATACTCGTATCAATTTTGTGTCCGACAACATCAATAAAATGCTAACGAACTGGATGATATCGTCTGAACACTAATTTTCAGACCACAGATACATACAATTCAGCCTGAGTGATACTCCTCCCACCCAACCAGCATTCCGGAATTATTGGAAAACTGACTGGCCAAAATACAGAGCTTGACATGAAAGTCAAGGAATTTACCCTGGATCTCAATCCGGCTAGGCTGCTTCCTGCCCACTTATTCAACCTAGAGGCAGGAAAGAGCCGCACTGTTGGACATCAGCACTGGGACCGCTTCGAAACAAAACAAATCCATCATAGGATTTGTTGGTTGAAAAAAACCCGATGGCTTCTTGGACAACCTCAAGTGATAAATCACTCAACCTGCCACTGGACACCCATTTTCCAGCTCCCTATTCGCGGCCAGTAGGAACCACAACAGGACTACTGCAACTATTACTAAAATGGTCTGATCACAAGAGACAAGCTGCTTTGGGCGCTGCCTAGCTTCAAACCAAACAAGTCTGCTGATCCGGACGGCATAATATTGCACTTGCCGAGCTACAACGGTCCTCATGAGGAGCTGTGTAGACTTGATCATCTTTCCACTGTCATGGAGAGAAGTCGATGTAGTTTTCATTTCCAAATGCTCTCATGTTGCTCAAAGGACCTCAGACCTATAAGTCTATCATCTTTCCTTCTGAAAACTGTAGAACGACTCCACAACTTTTGTCAATGGCTCAATATGCCTACTGTAAAGCTAAGTCTGACTAGCCACATCGATCGATTCCTACAATATAGAGATTTCACAAAGGTCTTTTCTGGACATGGAGGGTGCCTTTAACAACGTCAACACATTAGCAATCACGACTGCGCTGTCGTCTCACTTGGGGGGTAGATCAGTCTTATGCGAAATATCCGGATAATCAATCAGGTGGAGGTACGTCGTAAGGCGGTATCCTTTCTCCCCGTCTTTAGAACTAAGTGGTTAATGAACTGCTAATATACATGGAAGATGTCTGTAGAAAGCTGATTGTCCATGCCGTCTCACGTAAGCATCTTAATACCATTAAAGAACTCCTTCTGCTAAATCTTAACAGATTAACCCGTTGGGCACATCGCTGTGGAATGGGATTAAACCCCCATAACACTGATCTTGTCCTCTTTTCTAGGAAATATACAATTCCAGTCATAGACCCTCTGTCAGTAAACGGTACCAGCTTAGTCTTTTCCGATACAGTAAAATATCTGAGTCTCATTTTTGACAGGAAATTAAACTGGAAACCTAACATTCAAGAAAGAGTCTAGAAAGATACAAAAAAAGCTATTGAGAACAAATGTGGCCTTCAACTTCGCATAAGCCCACTGGCTCGGTTATAAGACCGATACTTATCTACGCGGTGGTTGTTTGGTGGAAGGCGTTAGACAATGAAGTCAACAGCAGCAAAGTCCAAAGAATAAGCAGAGCCCTATATTCTACTACCTCCCCGGCACTAGATATTCTGTTTCGCTTGACACCCCTCGATATATTCAGTAGGCAAGTAGCGACCGCGACTTTTCGCCTTAAAGCAACTACACAGTGGACAAATAAATTATTCGGGCACGCTAATATTCTTAATCCTCCCAGAGAACATCGATTACACTATACCCCAACATTGGTTTGAAACAGACTTTCATGTAAGCATCCCCTCTAGATCCTTCTGGGAAAAAGATGCTTTCATGGATGACAAGTCAATACACTTCCATGCAGATGGATCTAAGACTGGCAGTGTTTTCTCAGATAAGCTTAATCTAAGCCTCTCCTCCCATTTTACAAATCACTGTAGCGTGTCCCAGGCTAAAATATCCGCATCTTTTCGAATAGTCAGGCCGCTATCAAGTCCCTGGACTCAGTCTCGCTATTGTAGAACTACCTTTGACCGCCGATGATCTCTTAGGGAGATGGCAGAGAAGTTCAACCTTCATTTATGTTGGGTGCCGGAGCACAGAAACATTCCAGGTAATTGTAGAACCGACGAACTCACCAAAATTGGAACCACTGTACCTATTCTACCGGAAAAGGGTAGCTTCGGTATACCAATCCTTCGTGCAAATTAATATTAAAGCTGGATGCTAACAAAAGAGCAAACCTTAGGTAGACTGTTGGTCGCAATATAATGTTGTCGTAGAATCGAGTCCTCAGTACATAAATCATTTTATTGGCTATATGGGGCCGAAAACGTCATCTGCATCAAATTGCTTTTGCAAAATG
Source organism: Volucella bombylans (assembly GCA_949129095.1). Taxonomy (NCBI): domain Eukaryota; kingdom Metazoa; phylum Arthropoda; class Insecta; order Diptera; family Syrphidae; genus Volucella; species Volucella bombylans. The sequence continues at coordinate 123,200,916 of OX422142.1, read as the reverse complement.
TTCTTAAACGCAAGCTGCGAAAGTCATTTGCTCGAAAACAACATCATAAGTCACACTACATTTGCAGCATGTTCGAGAATGCAGTGTTTTCAGGGCAGATGTTCATAAACGTCAACTGCGCTGCAAAAAAGCAGCCACAAATCTGAGCTGTGCATTAAAAAAAGTGGAAAAAAATGAGTGAATCCGAATATTCAGGGGAATCTCAGTCTCGTGAACAGTAAATACATAAAATCGGCTAATTTTTTCAATTTCTCAATAATTTTTGTTAAAGGTTCCATTTTGCTCTGTTCGAAAACGTTAAATGCTCTTACAAGAAAAAAATCATGTAGATGACACAGATCAACGATACCAAATGACGTTTGCAGTTAGATGTTCGCAACCCTTAAGTATTGCAAATGACGATCAATTTGACGATCAAATGACATTTTCGAAAACGGCCTGGTATGTAAGGCCATCCTGCTGTCCAAAAAGTTCATTTTTGTCGGTGAAATTGAATCTCATTATTCTCTTCTGGATTTGCCTCGTTTAAGTAATGGCAATTTTGTTTATTTATAGCCCATTGAGCGAAAAGTGATCATGATTTTTCGATCCAAATAAGGGTGGACTTCGAGCTGCTCAAGAGACCAATCCCCCAACTTTTGTCGCTATTGTGGCTTTAACTCTTACGCCAACTCGATATTATACGGATGCAGGCTGAGATCTTTCGCAAAATTGTTCACATAGTGGACGGACCAGGTCAAACTGTACCTAATGCGCAAGCCCTGTATTTTCCACGTCCAGAGCAATACTCATGGTATTGAAGAGTGAGCACATGTATTGAAGTACCAGACGACGCAGGTTTTATTTTGCGAGAGAATGACATAAAATTCCCAAGTGGTGTAGAGTGTTAAGTTTATGGGTACGACCCAAAAACTAAGTTCCAGTCATCACATGGGAAGCATGCAACATGTTCGTGGTTCATTATGAGTACGCCCCGCACTATCACCAAGAAGTATTACCGAGAGGTTTAGCGTCATCTTCGTGATGCAGTGGCCGGACCTGTGGGCAACTGGCAGTTGGCAACTTCATCACGATAATGTACCCGCTCATTCTTCACAGGCAATTAGGAGTTTCGTTAGCAGATACAACACATCTGCGGTTCCAAAAAACCTCCTTACTCAACGGACCTCACTCCCTGGCGGGAAATGGCTTTAAAATGGATCAGGTCAAACTGTTACTATTAACGACGAATTCACAATTTCAGATCTTTTATCACACTTTCACTCACAGCGGCTACAGTTTCTTCTATACCCACATAGCACTGATTTTAAACAAAATTGTCAAGGACTGTCAAAAATGCTATCAAAGTTTAAAACTTATCCATATATGAAGGCCAAATACCTTGTGTTAATTGTATGGTTTTCGCCGAAAGAGTACAAAATCTATCAGCTTGACCAGTTTAGTATGTTGTAAGTTAATAAGCCTCCCGATTGATATACTGAATATCATCTTGACTATACGAACTGCCAAAAATTTCTCAGTTTCTATAGAACTCGCCGACATGATTTGCTCTATACAATTCTTGCTGAGGTGGCTTTGCGAATGTACATATTATGCAATATGAGGGGAAAGCGGGACTGTGTTGTTCTGATTGAAAAGCCATCTGCTTCCCCGAATTCCCTCAAGAATCTTGTAAATTCTGGCTCGGTTCGTCGAGGGCTGTTTGGTACCTTCACGAGTCCTGTTTTGGGCCGTTTTTCTCCAAAACGAATATGAGAAATCGATTTTTTTAATTTAATAATGCCTACTTGTATTCGCACTTGTTCACTTAGTCTACCTACTCGTTTCTGATGGCCGTCTTAAGAGCATCTGCAATTGGGTTTCAATTATTTGTTTCTTTTTTCCCTTGTCCAGATCTTACTACGTCAGATTGTACTTACGCACAAAGAAAAGCGAGAGTTCAATAACAGCAATATTATCATAGCTTATTGAGCAATGCGAGAAAGGAAAAATCCAAAGAAACGAAAAGATAGCATAAATAACAATCGAGAGGTGAAGAGAAATAATATAATATCTCCAAATTTTGCCCATTGCTCGGCAACATCTCACTTTCTAGATAGATTTGAAGCCATCGAAATCATCTATATACAACACGACGAGTTCCCCAAGGGGATAAAAATACTCCTAGCACTGTATGTCCCGGTTCAGTGATTTCATTCTGCGTCGCATATTCCAATAGAAATGTTTTCACGGATGGATGTGTCCTATAGAACGGCAGACAACATACAATTTGCTAAAATGTTATTCTCTAGCAACATTTCTCCCACAACGATACACTCTCAAAACAAATATACTTACTGCCCGTGGATGTACATATTTATTTGTTTTCTTTTTTTTCCTTATTATTATTATTATCTCAATCGAAAAAATCAAATGAAGATTGCCTCTGAAGATTATTTTTAAGTTAAAATTTGTTTTCAATTTTTCTTGTGTGTTTTGTGCTTTCGGTTTGATAAATTGTAACAAGCAGACTAAGATAGACGGGTATCTTTTCGATTAGTTAATTACTGGTTGATAATGATTCACAAAAAGCGGAATTTATGGATAAGAATCGTGAAAGTAAATACCGCGCAATTTTTATTTTTGTTATTATTTTTATTTTTACATTTAATTACTTTTAAATTATTTTTAAATTTTATTTTTGTTTGTATCGTGAATCGGACCAGTCTTTCGACGAGTAGACCGTTCGAATGCATTATGGCGAATGTTTGTCTGTCTGGGATACAGATCAATGCAGAGCGGATGCAGTGATCATTGCGTCAAACTTGTGGCATTAAAGATGCTCATACTCTCGATGGATCGGCTGACTACGATATATCATAGCAGATGGTGGTGCAAAAGGTGATATATGGATGGATATACCTACATATAAATTTTACATACAATATTTACAGAATGAATCATTGAAATGGAAATGGAAAATTTTGATTTTAGGACAGCTAGCCAAAACTTAAGTATCAGACTGCGACAGTAGCACACGATGTAACTATAAACTTGGGATTAGTGTTGTTGAATTTATGAGAACTTGTGCCTGTACATTAGGACTATTAATATTTTTACGGTTTTAACTGAATAAAGAACAATTTTGTAGTAAAATTCATGTGATAATGACTATTGAATTGAGATTTATGATCCTATGCCAATAACACAAGCCTTCACAGGGATAAATTTCAAAAAGTATATAAACAGCTGAAACAGGCCCCAAATGAAGGGTATACATTCCTTGACATCTTTAAATAGAGTTAAGTTAAGGTATGACGAGGGTCAGCGCTGAAAAATCGAAGCTCGTCGAAATAAAAATGTCTTCATCATCCTGGTTCACTATTCCCTGTTGGATGGACAGAAGAAGCTCTCCCCAACATTCAAATCCGAACGATAGACTAAAATCACAGCTCAACTGATTCGTTTGTAGGATCAGTACTTGATGGATTTTTGTGAAACTACAAAAGAAGGGGCATTAAGGCTATAAAGTTATGAAAAATCAAAAGATATGGACTCAGCTTACAGTGTATGTAACAACTGCCAGATAGCGGCTTGTGAACTCAGCATCCTCAGTTCCTATGTTCTTAGCATTTGTTAGTTATAGTGACCCGGCAATTGAGAAGGGATATAACAAATATACGTAGACTAAGAGGTGAACACATCTCTACATGCGTCAACGTCTGTAGGATAGGCCAGCTGTTTTGACTCTTAGAGATACGCAGGTAAAACCTCACTCAGGCCCCTCGGATCACCTTGGTCTTAAACTACCTGAATGCCAACTAGTATTTCTATTCTTACGAGTACTTTATAGCAGTCTCACAAGTTGCGTGAATCAAACTTCATCTGGTTTAATTTTCACTTCCGTAAACAAATTATCCACTACTGCTTTATGTTGAGCCTCAAAGTGGACAGCAATTTGACGTTTAAAGTGTTTGCTGCGCTGCCTTACTCAATAAAATGTATTGTACGAGATCTGTTCAAACCGACCATAATTTGTATTGGCAAACCTAACAAAGTTTGGAGGATGAGCCTTAGTGTAGTAGTAGACATACCTAATGCGCAAGCCCTGTATTTTCCACGTCCAGAGCAATACTCATGGTATTGAAGAGTGAGCACATGTATTGTAAGTACCAGACGGCGCAGGTTTTATTTTGCGAGAGAATGACATAAAATTTTGTTTAAAACTTGAGGATTCCCAAGTGGTGTAGAGTGTTAAGTTTATGGATACGACCCAAAAACTAAGTTCCAGTCATCACATTGGAAGCATGCAACATGTTCGAGGACCAAAAAAGCAAGGCAGGTTCGGAGCAATGTGAGTAATGACTCCAGTGGCGTGGTTCATTATGAGTACGCCCCGCACTATCACCAAGAAGTATTACCAAGAGGTTTAGCGTCATCTTCGTGGCCGGACCTGTGGGCAACTGGCAGTTGGCAACTTCATCACGATAATGTACCCGCTCATTTTTCACACGCGATTAGGAGTTTCGTTAGCAGATACAACACATCTGCGGTTCCAAAAAACCTCCTTACTCAACGGACCTCACTCCCTGGCGGGAAATGGCTTTAAAATGGATCAGATTTCAGACCAAGGACACAATGGACCACCTGCGCTTTCCAGCGTTGCTTCTAGCAGAGATAGAATTGTGTCTCAACAAATCTTGATTTTATGAATAAAAGTTGTATACTCTTTAAACACACCTCATTCTGAAATCAACGAACTCAATATACACAGAGTAGCTCCGACTTTCTGGACAGGCAGCACTATCGCCATATTAAGATCTGTATCTCAGATGCAGCAACTTAACCCATTTTGTAATTGAGCGAACGCCATTGATGCGCTTATTTCTGATTCTATTTTCCGGATTTGGGAATGAAAACTACATTAACTTCTCTGCTGGCAGAGCAGACTTGTACGATTTGAAGCTATGCAGAGTGCAGATTGTAAAAAATCGGTGCTAATTTTGTCAGGAAATCATCAGAGATACCGAAACTGATGCTAGCTTTTAACCAATCTATATCCCCTGGTTTGGTGCCATAAAATAGAAAGCACATATCGGTGGCGCTGTAAAGAAGAGAAATATCTGTTTGCGAGGACTATGAGCAAAGACAACGAGGTTTCTCTAAAAGAAAAGGAAACAACTATGGAGGTGTCCGATCGAGGCATGGAGAGTTGATACAAAAGACTTTTATTAAAAGGTTACGGAACAGCATTTTTAAACGAATGTGGATGACAATTGACATAAATTCCATCCATCTGACCAAGAAAAACTTACACAGCGATATCCAAGCAAAAAGTTAATAGGACCCCTGGGGCAGATTTAGTTAGGAGCATACACAAACTCATCTTTTAAATAAGACCGTGTGAAAATTGCGCAAGTAAATGTAGATTCCATCTTTTTCCCCCAATCTTAAGGACGCAACCTTGTGAAGAACGCCAAATTTATTTCTCTGATGCTGATTTTCTTACTAATAGATCCTTATCAGTGTATTTGCAGGCCCTGCAAGTAATCCAGCTATCTTTATGACAGATCTTAGAGCCAGAAACTTCAAATTGATACCCACTACCTGTTCATCGATGGATCCGAATATACAGACTTAAAAGTTCAGTGCAAAACTCACAGGTGAACATCGGGGAAACACTATACTTCAAAGCGTGTATAACATAGACAAAACAAGAACCTAATCAGCGATGGTACTTTGTAAAACTGGGCTCAGTTGTAAACTCAAGAGACCATCGTAGAAATCAAGGCAAGAATCCCTATTAATATTCGAAGTTTCCATCCCGGTAGTTTCCACGTGGTAAAAATTCTGTCCAGGATAATACGGAGAAAAGATCTGCAACCAACTTCATGTACGTCTTTAAAGGTAATAAGAACTAGATGGCGCTAATTGGGGGGACCCTTACGTAGACTGAGCACGTTGCCATGGTGTAGTTGGACCAGCTATTTCCCGAGCATCAAAGTGTCATACGGTTTATTACGGGTTTATTTCCAAGGCGAATTTCTATACTTACCAGTTATTGTGATCCGTGGGATTACCCTTCTTTCGGACTTTACCAAAGAGCGACCCATTCCTCCGGTCCACCGAGAAACTAGACACGCGCTTACCGCCAATACTGTTAAAAAAATCCTACAACGTTCCATCCAACATAATCCAAAAATTAACAAAATTCTGAGTTTCGTTCCTATTAACACGGAAGAGAGTATGTAGGTAGTCATAGCTGGCTGTCTTCCAAAAAGGCGCAGTTCCATCAACGAGATATCCAACTCCTTAAAAAACGTGGGGATAGTTGAAATTCCTGGGATAGGAAAATCTATTGTAGTAATGGCAACGGCAAATGGAGGCTTGTAGAGTGCCGCTTTCCAAAGCGCTGCTTACCACGAACGGTTTGTAAAGCAAGATCGCGATCAGAGCTCAGGGGACTTCACCAAGACTGCCTTCTCCAATATGCCTCAGGCATATTTTCCTCATAGGTACGTACGAATAGCTGTGGTTTTAGCATAGTTCCGGTCAAAAAGGAGCTAAAACTGTTCACAACAAAAATCACAGTGTAATTGCATCATGTTTTCACTGGCGTGAATGATTTCAAATTACAATACGATCTTCAGTTGCACAGATTGCTGCTGTAAATACAAACCTCTGAGGTATAAAAAAGTTGTAGTGAACAATTATAAAGCTTGATTTATGAATACGAATCAATTGACAGATAACACATAAAGCAAAGTGGCATTGCTCCCATTTGTAAAATCCTTTTACTGATATTTTGCTCACATCTTCAACCGTAAATATCCAAATGTCTATGGTACTCAGCTGAGGTACAGAATCAAGTCTAAATATAAATGCATTATTAAGTCTGTTAATAAATTTACTAGAAACCAAGTACATCAGTAGCTTCTATATGTAAGATGCAATCAAAACTGTTGAACGCTTGTAAACTCTGAAAGCCGACTGAAGGTAGCAAAACACCATGTCCTTGGCGTAAATCACATGAGTCTGCTTCAAAACCAAATACTGTCACAAGACTAAACATGACCCGATTTGTAGTCACATATGGTATATACATGCAACCCAAATCAACACTGAGCATCACGTGTATACTAAGATACAATTAATTTTATCTATTTTCACGTTGATACCTGAAACAGACGTATTCGTATGTGACATATGCACCATGTACACTGTGGTTGATCGGACAGCTTGATGATGAATTTATATATAAATCTGACACACAAGTCAATCAAATATGATATTTTAAATATAAATCAATATTGGAAATCCCAGGTTTTAAGGTGGACTATAGTAGCTGAGGGCCAAAATAAAGGCCTATCTGTGGATAACATGCCTCAAATTTGTTATATTCACACTTACGGTAATGAAAGTTTATTACAGCTTAGGAATGATAAATATAAGGAAGATTCCTAGAAGCCTTTGATTGAAAAGGGCTGACTTAACAAACAGTGCGTGGATGGTAGGTTAACTAATGTAGGGAAACTATACCTTACTATCATAGCCATAACTCATGTGGTGTCACTTCTTCCAGAGATATGGCATCTGCTTCATCTTGCTATTGCTATTGCAAAAGATACCAGAACAGTCTGTTTATGGCTGCAGCTCTTTTCAATCTAAATGCAGCCCAGTAAAACGTTCTGTTACTTTGAACTATAAGTTTTTCTATATGGATTTTACGTAGAAGAAGCAGAAACAATGTGATTAATGCTCATATCACGATCAGCAAAGTACATTTGGTTCGAATGAGCTCGAGACTCTACCAAAATACCTTCCTATTACCTCTTCTCTAATCGGCCTCAGATGGTTTTGAATACTTTCGACTTGTTCGTACTACGTTAGGTAGTCAGGCCCTACTTTGATTCTCCGGGTGGCAATTAGCTGGCGGATTTGTGACACCAAGTCTTTTTTTCGGTTTTTTAAAAGCGAATGTAACTGCCCACTCGAAATACACCATTTCTTACAGCTGTCATCTAAGATTCCTTCTGTTAGAATCTGGATTCATCGAAGGAATACGACCCAGATTAAAAATGTTTACCTAAAACCGGCAAATGACAATTTATAAGTAATACCTGTCCGCACTTCGATAAACTGATATCAAAGTTGTACTCGTAGACTTTAGCACTAAAATTGGTGGAGAAGACACTTTTTCAGACTAATGGAAAAGTACACGCTCCGCAAAATGGCGACTTGAAATTTGAAACCACGACAAGACCGCTCAATGATCCTTACAAGAGGAGCGAAACTGCAACATAGCTGGTTGTATGGTTAAACCATGGTGCAAACGCCGGGTCTGTCCAACGAAAGGACTTTAAGACGTGAATGTCTCCAATGCCTTAAACATCTATGAGAGACTATACTGTGTAGCCTATATTGTGGAGCATATAGTGGGTGCCTGAGCATGAAACTCCTGAGCATACAATCCAATTCCATAAACGCCAACGAACAATGGCTCAAGTGAAGCATAATTATCAAGGAAGGAGTAGACTCAATATTGGGCTACCAAATACCCTTAGAAAAAACCATTGATATGATACAAAATTCGGCAGAAGAACTGGTTGACAAGAAGGGGCTGTGGTGAAAAACTAGAGCAAAGGCAACCGAGTGTGCTAACCCAGGAAAATCAAATTTTCATGCAATAGAAACAAAATTTGGAATTTGTATAATGGATAGCTCCTGCCTTACTTACTGACTTACATAGATGGCGCTACATATGCAATGTGTTTTAAGTGAACACTTGTGGTGTAAGCCCATATATTCATAGTAGCAAGGATACGTCTTGCCATCGCTTGCATGTATTATGAATACCAAGCTGGAACTGTGTTATGGACACAGTTCTACCCATTAACCTCTTAGGGTCCCAGCACCCAGTACTTTTTGCAACTCTACATCGGGTCGAAACCAACTGGAAGACCCTTCTTGCGTTTTAGGTTTTAAACCACAACCACCGTGACGTTGCCTACTTCTACAAGTCAGACCCGGACCGAAGTCCGGTGATCCCTGATCCCGGACTAAGTTGGCTGAGGTCCGCTTCCACTTGTGTGCGCCACTTAAGATGGAGTCGTCTTCTGCTGTCGAAACTACGCTGGTGTCCATGCGCTCATGGTAATCTAGGCATCTAAGCCTCGATACCTGAGCTTTTCTGATGAGGTCGTACAGTTCGCTGTTGACAATTTTCTTCCATCCTCCATCATGGCCAGCGAGACCGAAAATTACCTGAAGAACTTTTCTCTCGAAGCGCCCGGGAGCATTTTCATGCACTTCCGTCCACGTTCAGTGTCCACGCTTCTGCGTCGTAAAGCAGGTTTGGGGTGATTAGTGTCTTGTATAATGACTTTTTGGTTGCTCGAAAGAGGGCTTTACTACTCAATTGCCTTGTGAGCCCAAAGAAGCAGCGATTAGTAAGAATAATTTTTTGCATGCTTTCCGCGCTAGTATCGGTGCCGGAGTTGATAGCGGAACCGAGGTAGACAAAGTCCCTTAATACCTAAAAGCTGTAGCTGCAGTGACATTTTGCCCTAGGCGTCGATGTTCTGTGACCCTTTTTGTTGTCAGCATATACATATGTATAATACATACTTTGCTTTTCTTTCGTTAACAGCTAAACAAGCCCATTTCTGCTATTTTTCCAGGTTTTCCTGTCTGCATTAGTCATCGAAGCTCAGTACATCAGATGCGGCCTCTCTGACTACGCTTTGCCAGTGTTGCGGTATCGGATTCTTCAAGAGGTTAAGCGAAATTCGATTGAAAAGACTCTGACAGTTTTTTCACGGCTTTGTGTACTGCATTTGACATTCGCATTCATACGTTTGAGATGTTAACTACTTGGACGGTGCAAACATCTAGAATACTGTCTTTCGCCTATCGCAATCTATCCGCATGATCCGAGGGGCCAACATTGACTCTTTATAGCCAAGGTACGGTTGCGGATATGCCTTTGCAATACAAGCTAATACTGTTCGACGAAATTCGACGTCGAACGGATACAATCGTAAGAGATCGCCAAATTCTTACCCGATCGACTTTCTCTTATAATCTGTTAAGAGGTTCTATGCCGCCAGCATCAAGTATTAAAGCCCAGCGGCAACTTTTCTAAAAAGCTATCAGAGATGCCGCCTCTGATGTGCTGGGTTTCACAGATAGATAAGGCTATGCGCTGTCATGCGATTTTTTAACATTATTCTTGAAAGAATAGTGAAAAACTCAAGCGCCAACACAAGAGGTACAATCTTTCAAAAGTCCGTCCAATTACTCGCATACGCCGATAGTACTGAGGTAATCGGAGGGAAGCAGCGTGATTTCAGTGTCGCTTTCGCAAATATTTAGATTGAGGCGAATATTCGTTTAAGGGTTAATGAGGGTAAAACCAGGTATATGCTGTCATCAAGAAAGTACACCCAAGAACGTCACCCACGACAGATATAACTTTGAGGTAATAACGACTTTGTCTACCTAGGATCTTCTATTAATTCAGACATCGATACCAGCACTGAGATCAAATGAAGATTAGCAAAGCCCTCTATAAGAACTTAAAATCGCAGTCCTGCTCTACGGCGCAGAGGCATGGACTTTAACAAAAAATTATGAGGGTGCTCTTGGCTGTTTTGAGAGGAAAATTCTTCGGGTGATTTTCGGTTCCGCCTGAATTGACGGTGAGTATAGGAGGATATACAACGACGAGCTATATACAGCCGAGGATATACAGCCCGTAGAGCTGTACAACGACAGCGACTTAGCCAGAAGAGTGAAGGTCCAACGACTGAGGTGGCTGGGTCATGCAGAGCGGATGAACACGAATGACCTTCGAATCCGAGGGACAGTGCAGTATAGGAAGACCACGACTCAGGTGGCACACGCGATTGGAAGGGGACCCCAACCAACTTAGCGTGCGAAACTGGAGGTAGCTGACAAAAGATCGAGCCCGCTAGAGAATCTATTCACAGCAACTTGAGCGCTCTCCATACGGTACATTTTTCTCGATGCAGTGGCATCTGGGAGCATTTTGCTCGCTACAAATACGACAATTATGCCTGTTACGTAAGAGTTTAACCAAAAATATGCCTGCGATAAAAATCTGGGTCAACTCCGACCCACTAACGTGACCGACGTAATAAATGGTCACGCTCTTTTCGCTCTTGCACTAATTGACTAATCTAATCCCATAAGCCTTGCGACCAAGATATTTACGCAGAATTTTCCAGATAGAGGATGGACAAAGGCCAAATTACTGCAAACGACGAAGAATCGATAAATTGGGATCGCCTTCAACACAAGCTTCCACCACCACGATATTTTTTTCCGACTACACTGTTCTCATTCTTTTTGATGAATGAGTATCTAAAAGCGTGATTTAGTTGCGAAAATTTTCAATAATTCGATAAATATCACGTTCAGGTGTTCGATGGTGTTTACCGTAAATTAACCGAAGTGCTTCACAAGTTTTGTGAACAGAACTTCGATTTTGGATATGAATATCAGCAATTTGAAGCCGTTATTGTGGCGTCGATTTTTTACGATTGTGTGGCAAACAGTACTGAAGTAAATGAAGCTTGCCTGGGCAATACTATTTGAAAGTCCTTATTGAAAAGTCTGACAAATAAAAACCCCCATTACGATACAGATTCTTGCACGAACAGATCTTAGGGTATGAAATCCACGCCCGCAATAATTTGTGTTTTCTATGCCTCTTGTGTATAGTGTAATCTCCACAATTATTCAGTCTATGATAGTGTTGTACTCGTACATAGATCTTTGTAAAACCTTATTTTAATACTTCTCATTCCACGTTATTGAAGAGCACTTCAATCTCACAGCAATCGGCACTGTGGAATGCTGTTTCAATATTTTTTTTCTTTTGATGGACGTTTACTGAGTTGGATGTATAACTTCCGGATTCGGTTTGCTTGAAATCTAAATGTCAGTAAGCTTTTTAAATATTTTTGCAACAAATGATGTAAGGTCTATAATAGGTGTAGCAAAGACTTTTCCAAGTCTAGATAATTTAATGTTAGCCCCTATTTCATTACAGATAATTCTACGCAAGCAACGCTTTGTGCTATGCATCTTTTTACAAGATTTACTATATACTTCACAGTAACAGATCGTTCCAAAGCATTTTGCTTCATTGTGTATCTATCCTTGCTTAAACTATGTTAGTACTAAAGCCAAGTAGGTATTTCTCAAATAACTCCTTGTATAGTGCAGTTTCGAATTTCAAAAACCAGAAACAATCCTAAATAAAATATAACCGAATCGAAACTTCTCCAAATTTCATCCAAAACAAAAAAGACCGAATGACAGATATTGGCAACGATTGATTTGTTAAACTCGTGGAAATTATACAAAAGACCGGTTAAATTGGTAACGAGTACAGAATTCCGCTAAAGCTTTATGCAAATGCCGACGAATATAACAACCTTGAATTATTTTAAAGATTTCAATTTTATTAATTTTTAACCTTTACTTTGTCACAGATAAAATTAATACTCGTAACAATGTAAGAACACGTTTATATCGAGAACTGACTTCAGTCAATTCGATCAGCGAATTTCTGTTTTGAAGAGTGTAGAAGGGTGTTAGATTTATAAAAATATTTTAATAGAAAGTTTAAAAGTTAAATTTGCATTTCTAGATATTTTCTCGTGGAATTATTTTTAAGTTTTGGCCTTCTTATAAAGTGTTACGAAAGGCATTACTAAATGTGCATCAGGGCCGAACCCTTGAAGGAATACCTCTAATCCTGAGGAATTAAATTTGTCAGTGTCTAGCCAGTATATGATGTTAACTCTTAAAGATAAAACAAATTAGAAAACAACTTAAAAGGCTGTAATAAACGTAAGCAGGGTAACGTTCCAAGAACCATTTAGCTACCTTGTAGGGTATTAAAACTGTTTCAAGTATATGTCATACTTGAGTCTTAAGTATGATAGGTACTTGTGCAATATAACTAATGCACTTGATAGGATAAGAAGGAATGTAAAAAAAAGGGATTTGACGGATGTGTTATCAAAAGCAATTTTAGAAATGCAATTATCTCAAAACGAGCTTTGATGAGTCTCACTGCAAATGATTGGATTTGAAGGGACTAATAATTGTAACAGACAAATAGTATCTTGTTCTCAAGACATTATACTGATAAATACAAGCCATGTATTTAAGTTCCTAAATTTTCTCATATTCAAAAGCGAAAATTCCAATTTTATCCAATTTTATCCGCTAGAAAGAAAATATTATTTTTATCAAAAACTTAGCTCGTTCTGGGCACATGAAGTAAGGTGAGAACTAGAATAGAATTTTCTTTACGCCCACCTAAAATTAGTCTTCATAAAAGACTTTGGAATCGACGAGAACCAGTGAATTTTCAACATTCTCTGCAAAGAATCATCAAGTGCAAAGTCTTTGGCGCTGAAAAGCTGTTTAGGCTTTTCAATTTCGTCTATGTTTGCGAGATCGGTAATCCAGAGAATAGTAGCATTGAGCCTATCACTTACGCGGATATTTTCTTCCTTGCATCGTTCATGTAAACTAAAAGGGGGTAATATTTAAAGACAATATCTTGATGGCGGCCTAGAAAGTAGAAGCCTAAAACGCAATATCTTCATATCTTCGCAACAACGCTCGACGAATTTGGAACACAATGACACTTTAAGATTCTCAGTTCAGTCAAGAATATGCTTAAATGTTCTCGTATATCGATATTTGGCACTTCGAACCTTTTTTCAATCTGATCTTCTCAGAAGAACGATTTGGATGGCTTTGTTGAAATTAATTGTGGTTAACTTTCCCAGAAATAGGTTCGGGTTCTCCGTTCTCTAATGCAAGATGCGATAATTCTTATGTAATGGACTCAGCAAACTTCTATCGACTTCAAAGTCACATTTTAAAGGCAATGAATGCTGTCTTCAAAAAAAAAATATATAAAATTGGAAAATATTCTGTTTCCTGTGCGAAACTGACTGTCACATGATTTTTTAAATCAATTTGTTTCGGTCCGAACGTAATACTCAGATGAAGAATCAGTCCATGTGTTTAGTAAAATAACTGAGTCTTTTTCAGTAAAAAGAAGATTCCTACCTCAATAGAAGCTAGTCCCTACAGTCACAGGTGATATGGGCCTCAATGAGGTTTTGACACTCACAAAACTGACATATTAAAGATTAAAGAACTTGCATGTTCTAACATGAGTTCAGCCCTTGATAAGATTTTCTCTGAGCCCCCAGCGAACTTATTTGCCGTAATCCTATAATATATTGTTCTGACTGTATTTAGAGAAAACTTACAGTACCATATTTTATTGGTTAGTAAAGGCTCGTATGCGCATTTGGTTTGTCGTTGCAGACACAGATACTTTGCCGCTGACATTAACCTTATGACCGACGACGGTCGACGGCCATAGTAAAAGTGGATGGAAGCATACCGGAAACAATCTGGTCCGAATGCGATTTAGCTACATCATGCGCATACATATATGCGACTATGCAAGAGCGTTCAAACAATTGCGAGAATCAGATTTCGAAGCACAAGCTTACAATGACCACTGAGTTGATAAGCAGGTCATTTCTTAAGGCGAGAGGGTAAAATCATAAAGTATTTTTGGCACATGAAGCCCATTTCATTCCTTTAATTTCCCGAGGCAGTAACAAAGCCAGACTAATAGATTCAAATCTCTTGTAAGTTGCCACTTTAGGTGATTGTTTGGCATAAATCTATCATCATAGTGCTTAGATATATGGATATTTAGGTCAAGGTCGTAAAAGATCAAGGTCAAGGTATAAAAATTCTCTCCAAAGTTGCTAGTTGCTAATTTACACCGCCTTGCAGTATACCTAAACACGCATATGTCATTGGGCTCACCCGTCACAACAACAGATGACAGATAGCAGGTTCTAATGCTCCGATCATTGGTAATAATAATGCAAGAGCTGATTATAATCTGATTTTTGATCTGATCTGGAAAATTGGTTTCAAGCGTGAGGCACTGGCGTTAAGAACCATCAGGTTTTCACGGTATGGCTCCGGGGGTTCTTGATTGGTCGAAAACGTGCATGCTAATGCTCAAGGGATTTTAGGTACCTTTAAGCTATTTGCATACAGCGCGGGCGAACTGAAAGGAAAGGAAAAAAGAGAGATACCGGTATACGTTGGTCTTAAATATTCGCAAGTTATAATGACTGGGAAATAGAGAGATCGGCAGGGCATCCCATAAGCGAGTTGTAGCGTTTAGAAAATGAGCACTGAATTCAGAGTACGTCCAAAAGTGCGCTAGAGGGTATACTGATGAGCATCCGGTTGAAGATTTAAAGGGGCGGAATACTACTGGAAATTTCGGTGAAGCACTGGTGATCAAAACAGGGATAGAGCAACGTGAGACAGGAGATAGTACGTCAGTGCTCGAGGGTGTCAATTGACAGTGCAATATTGGCGACACCTATGAGTAGGTGCAAAGAGTTCTTAAGGGCATCTGACCAGATGTGGGCATTGTACTCCAACTCTGGGCGGATGAACGCCATATAAATTGAAGCCCGATCAGAGGAGGAAAAGTATTTCTTACATCGTTTCAGGAAACCTAGCATTATGTTTTAGAAGCATCAAATTCCACTCTGTTGGTTCTAGATCAGAAGGGCAGGGACGTGAGTACAGAAACGAATATGAAAAGCAGAGAATACTGTCATCAGCAAAAGAATATATTCGATTAGAAATAACAGACAAGAGATAATTGATGAAAATTAAAAAGAGTGTCGAAGAAAGAACAGAGCCCTGGGGCACACCGGTATTCATTTTTTGGATATCAGACTTGAAATCATCCAAGACAACTTGAGTTGAACGTTCCGAAAGGTAATTTCTAATCCATTGAAGACGAGATTCGTCGATCTGATGCCAACCTCTGTCTATCTGTCTTAGGAATATCAAGTGCAACCATTTTGCTTTTGCTAGATTGATGTACGTGTGGTTCCACTTTTTGGTAAGACATGCCATCAAATCACCAGCGGACTTGTTCCTACGAAAACAGTACTCAGAAGTTTTCGTGTTTCGAGATCTTTCATGAGTTGACAGCTTATCAGCGTTTCCAAGACCTTGAAAAGAAGAGACGGGCTGCAAAAATGCTGTTTTACATCTGCTCGGAAAGTGATGAAAAAACATACGCAGTGGTTTTGCAGGTTAGAAGAACGCCTCTTCAGAAGAAGGGGAGATATACCATCTGGCCGAGCGGATTTGTGTATGTTAAGATCTTAAAGTACTATTGCTACTACACGAGTGCGAAAGTGGATTCGTTAGTGATGAGTCGAGGCACTCAAGTGTAGGTGGAGGCAAAGTACATTCTGGAATTGTTGAACTGGCCGCAAAGTGTGCACAAAGGAGATTGGCCTTGCATAAAGAGCTGACAGTTGGAATGTCATAAATGAGCGCTATGTAAAAATTCTTTACTACCTTTGGGATATACGAGTAGTAGTATCTTTTGCCTCAGTTTTTGGTCCTAATTGAAGTTCCATATATTTAAGAAAGACGTTGCAGTCAGTCCTGGCTCGTTTGAACTTTTTTTGGTTTTCCTCTGTCGGGTTGGTCTTGTAGGACTGAAAAAAATGTATTTCTAACCCGGACAGCCTCTTTACAGCTCGAGTTGTATCACGCCTCTCCAGATTCATGTGGTACCTTGGACATTTTATTGAACTTAGTTTGTAGATTATGAGCCCGACAACCACGTCAACTTAATGCAACCCAGCATAAGCAAACTGAAGCAGACATCAAACTTAGCAGACAGATACCAAATCCCCAGGCTCGAAATGTTATCTTATTCTTCATAAATAAATTATTACAGATTTTCGGATGCAACAGAATGGCTAAGAGCCATTCAAGGAATGGCATTAAAACCAACATTTTTTTATTTTTTACGAGGTTACTGTTAATTTGCGTTAATTTGCACTATAGAACAGAGAAGTTGCAGCCTTCGAAGTAATGTAAGCTGAAAACACAGTGTGAAGTCACTGTTTGAAGAGATTTTCAATCTCGTTCTAAGGTTAGATGAAGCTGTCATGTGTTCCTTTTTTTTCGTGCATATCCCAGAAGTCCCACGATTTTCAATGACTTTTTCGCATAATTTGGCCGATAATCCGGCGTGTTTCCTGTCGAACGTTCGCCTCCAAGTCGTCTGAAATTGCTGACTTGTTGGCAGAAATCAAAGACTTGACGTAACCCCAAGGTGTTAAGTCGGCGACTTACTGACGCGGCCATTTCTGATTATAGGACTATCACCAATCTTCATCCTTAATAAGCCTATGGCTCCTGTTGGAATGCCGACGACATTTTGCATATTAACAAAACCATTTAACCAAATACATACGAGGGCGGGTCAATAAGTCCGTGACTTTCTGAGTTTCTGACCTCTTTACTGAAACAGCAACACTGCTCCTGTCAACAGGCATCTGTCAGTTGACTCCTGTCAAAATTTAAACTTGCTGCGTCAGTTAGTTTGTGTTTGACAGCTATTTTTATCAGACTACTCACTAATTTCTTGCGAAAAAAAAACCAAAAAACCAAGACAATGCAAGGGTGCACACATGTGCAGTTGCCATGGCAAAAATCCATGAATTGGACTATGAATTGCTCCCTCACCCACCCTATTCTCCAGATTTGGCTCCGAGCGACTACTTCTTGTTCCCAAACCTGAAGAAATGGCTTGGTGGAAAAAGATTTGACTCCAATGATGAAGTCATCTCGCAAACAAAGGCCTATTTTGAGGACCTCGACAAATCATTTTTTTTGGAAGGGATAAAAAAATTGGAGAAGCGTTGGACAAAGTGTATAGAGCTCAAGGGAGACTACGTTGAAAAATAAAATTATTTTTTTATCAAAAAATCTGTGTTTTATTCCAAAAGTCACGGACTTATTGACCCGCCCTCGTATATGACACCAATTATGATTATTCGGTGAAAATCTGAATAGAACCTACTCAGCGAAAGTTAGACGTGCACCATGGTCACTGGTAAAGATGACGGATGTACAGCCAAGTCTTTGCACAAAGGTATGCAAACAGTGACTTTCGAGAGATGCTCATCTCTTGACTTACCGACTCGCGTACAGTCGTAATATCTTAAATCTCTTATATTCGGCAATACATATATCTATTAGGCAGTATTCCGAAGGCTTAGGGTTGTTTCATGCATTCATATGTAAGATGGACTAACTATCGTGACAATATTATCGAAACTATTCCAAACTATTTTAAACACTTGAGTAGCAACATTAATGCAATTCTTTGTTGCATTAATTGTACTCGTGTACTGCCTGTCGGCTAGGCAAAGTTCAGTGTGTTAATTGGATATGTAGAGGTGTTTATATTTTTTCAATTCACTGATCACAATGCACTCATCCGAAACATTATAGAATTGTAGTTGCAACCTCCTCAACTCCTTTACTACCCCATATGCTCTGCGGTACTACTTTCCCCCTAATGACTCATAGTGCTTCTAGATGTTCACATTAGGAGTACGCAGTTTTTTTTTTTTGTAAATTAGAGGCAACTAATGGAACTAAATTGCCAGTGGTGAATAGATTCTGTCATTAGTTTAAAAAATATATATATATAAGTGAATATGGACACCCCTGGCAAATTAGTGAAAAAAATAAAATAAAAATTCATTCATTAATGCGCAAATGAACGAACTTAATTTTGTACATAAATCCGACGATGGAATTTTTATTTAATTACAAATCGGATACAATGCAATGACCACTTCAATTTAAGTCGCTATTTGAATCTTATTCCAGTGAAATTTATTATAATTTTTTTTTTTTGCTTATCTTAAAACTGATAAAGTGGTCGGACCCACGTTGTACTTGCCTCATATGATGAAGCTCAAATTTTCGCATACAGACTGCAGTTTTGGCATACTTTTTTATATCAGATTTTGTAAGTACAATAAACAAACGGAGGTAGGAGGTAAGGCCAACGACATTGAAGAAACCGATCCATCTACGCTTTCTATGTTGTTCGTTATAATGATAAGATTTTGCGGTATCAGGTTGTATGAAAGAGTTACCAACTCCAATAAATTGGATACTTTTGAAAGGGCTACCGCAGTTTTTCTGCATGTCCCGATTTCTACATCGAAAAAAATAAGTTGAAGCAAACGTCTACATATACAAATACTTGAATTCTCATTTGCATAAGTAAAACCAGATGCATATACATATGTACGTTTGTCCAAAGAAATCTGAGAGACTTCTCCACTTTGTTCTGCAGTTTACCACGTCACTATTTCTAGCTGAGCTAATTTTTCCGTACGAAAAACGATGTCTACTTCAAGCATTTTGAGACTATACGTTCAATCCTCCAACAACGGAGTGAAATAGCATACATGAACGTCGAAAGTGTAAGAACATTTTACGTATAGTATTAACCAGATTTGAAAATCTCGTAATAAAAGTCCAGCTTCTTGTCTCTTGATGTAAGAAGCGCATCATTTTGATAGAACTGCAGCCAAGTTCACATGATTCGATATTACCATTACCGCCATCAGTGGTTGGTAGCTGCACTCATGAGTAGTGTTATTGAAAGGAAGATGAGACTTATCATATGCTGCGATGCTGGGGCAGTAGCAAATGCAACGTGAGACTAGAGCATGGATTTCATATTATCGCCTGGCCAGAAAACTTTTAGGCAATTCACTTAAGACTATTTTGAAGGATTACTGGGGTACTCGTATTTGCAGATCGAAGCAAAACGAATATGAGAAGCTAATTCGGATTTCCAGGAGACAGTTTTGCGAAAAGTTGGTAACTGTCATTGAAACCAGTAGGCTAGTCAAAGTTCTCAAAGGGGAAAATCAACCAGACTGAAATCATCAGAAAATCTGATGGCACTTATAGGTACTGAGTTGAAGAGTAACCAAATCAGAACCAGCTCAGATTAACGAAGCTGCTAGTGAGCTGAATAACACAACACGCCGTAGCTGGTATATCTCTTCATAATTCTGACGTCTATACACCAGCATATGCGGATGATGTAACTGTACTGTCAACTGGATCGTGTCTAGTCCTAGATGAAGCCAAGGGCAGAGTTGGCTTCTTTTTATCATGTTATCAATGTGAGAACGGAAATTAAGTTCTGTAACACAGATAACACCTAAGTTACGCAACTCATTCACTAAGGGAACAGGTAGTTTAAAGATCAGATAGTAACGAGGTGAAGTTGGAGGGCGCTTACGGATATAAGTTATAGCCTGACATCAATTGACATTAAGTGCAAGGGAATTCTTCTGACACCAAGCACAAAATCTGTCTAAATCTTCCTGCAGTGGCAGACTGTCTGAGGAATATATCTATATAGATATATATATCATCATATATCTAAAGAATTTTTAATGATGCAATCAACATCATTAATAGAGAGAAAAAATAATAAGGGACCAATGTGGCTACCTTGAGGAACAAAAAGAGTAGGCTTTAATTGGGTCAGAAACCGTGGTCATAAATAGAACATAGTAATGTCGTTCATTTAAGTAGGATTGAACCACGTTATAAAGCTTATTTGGAAACCAAGAGCCTTTAATTATAGAGGAATTATATCATGAGAAATCGGTGGCATTCACGTCTACTTCATTTCCAGATTCTAGTGTATATTAAAGTGCTCGATACGGATTCCGCTAAGTTGATGGTTGTAGATGTAAATTTAAGAAATGTGTGCTGGTTTTGGGAAACAATTGATTTACAATGGAAAAGCATTATGTCATAAATAATCCTCTCAAAAATCTTAGGTATGAAGGACAGCTTTGCAAGGTCTTTGCGACCTTTTTTATGTGGAGGAATAATAAGAGACTTTATCCAAGTTGAGGGAAATAATCCATGGGTGAAAGAGAGCTGTAAGAGGTTGGACTAGGTGCATTTCACATTTCTTTAAACATATAGGGGCACGATCCTTAGGTCCAGCAGAATAATAATTTTTGAGGTTTATTATTTTATCTTTAACTTGCTCTAGAGTTATAGACACAGATTCCAAAATTGTTTGTGGGTAGCTGTGTAAATAGGAATAGGCTTTTGGGTATGGATGTCGGACGTTTGGCCAAAAACAATTACGAAGAGATTTGCAATAATTTGGGGATCTCCCAAGGAACGAAGGTGGGTGGTACCCGGGTGGTGACGATGAGTGATTCTTTTTGTGTAAAAAAAGATACATATTGTGAGAGACATTTGAAAATCTCGTCTCGGAAGACGCCAGATGAGCCAAAATCCAAAAAATTTCGTTCGAAGAAGTCAAAAGTGAAGGCAATGTTGATTCGCTTTGACGATTCCAAGGGCATTGTCCACATAGAATTCCTTCACCGAGCCAATCTGTTAATACACAACTCTATCTCGGTGTTTTGAAGCATTTGGTGCATCGTATTCGTCATATTCGGCCAGAACATAGCGCAGAAGGAAATTGGCGTTTGTTCCAAGATAATGGTCATCTCACAGATCGTTGTGACAGATTTTTTGGCTAGAAATCTCTATTTAACTGTCAACCACTCCCCAGAATCACCTGATTTGGCACCGTGGGACGTGGAATCGGTTTTGCCAGAAAAAGTTTCTGACGATCTTATTTTTAAAAAGTCCTGCTTATTGTGGAACACACCATGTGTGTGAATGTTCGTCAAAAGAATGGAACTAATAGGAAGGATAATGGACTAGTTCTTTTTTCTTTTTCTTCTTACAGAAAGAAAAAAAAAAGCATTTATCAATGGCCATTTTCTTGTACTAAGAACGCTACTGAGATATAAGTTCCTCGCGAACAACAAGGAGAACAGCATAGAACTATCGAACAAAAACAATCGACTTATTCGAGAGTTGCAAACTATTCATTTATTCGGTAGTTATCAAAAAATCGTGCAATTACTATTTCGATCAGTCAGTCGAGTGTAAAAGAAACATTCAAATGTTCGATTGTTTTTCATACCAATGAATGGTTTTTTTTAACTATAGACTATCGGAGTTGGAAAAATATTCTAATGTTTTTCATATGAATGAATGAATGATTTGTTCACTGTTTTGGATTTTGGACTATCGGGGTTGACTATGCGCGTTGATATGAATGAATGAATGAACGAATATAACTATTCGATAGTTGAAATCATTCGAATTTATTCGATAGTTTCCATCACTATATATATATACGATCATCGTGGAAGGATGGACTTTATCTAAAGCGGACGAAAATGCCCATAGTTACTTCGAGAGGAAAGATCTTAGAGTTATTTTGGTCTCACCTGCAAAAACAGAGCTTGAAAAATAACATACAGCTACACAGCGACATTGACCTGGTCAGAGCGGCAAGAATTAATCGGCTCCTATGGCTAGAACATGTTGAACGAATGAACACATCCATCCTAGAGGGACAATGTCATAAAGGAAGACCCCCCGAAAACAAGACGTTAAATGTCAAAGAAGAAAAATTGCAATCATTCGCTGAACAAGCAAATAATAATCTCTAAAACTATTCAGAAGTCAGACTCAGCCGTCACTCATGGATTCCGCTACCAAGACACGACCTACTTAAAATAGAAATGGTATCTTATGTCCATGGGTAGGTGTATTACAAAGCAACACTTTTCGGATGTGCAAAGACGGCAAAGAAAAAGCAGAGTACATCACCTGCCACTGTAACTGGCTCTCTAGACCACGTCTTTCCTAGGTAGTACTTAGCTGAATTTATTATCTATTAACACCGATAATATGGATCGAAGTATAGTGCTAATCACAACAGTTGGCCAGTCGACTGCGCAGATCTCTTAAATTTACTCTCACAAAAATTAAAATTTTTTATAAAAAGGTAACTTTACAATAACAAATATACGCTAATCGAGAAAGAAAAAAAAATTAAAAATGAAGACGCGCACACCGATGCATTTTCAGTCTCTTACTCTCTCTGTCCATTTGACCGTTGGCCAACTGTTTTGAGTAGCTCAGAACTCCACCTCATATAGAGATACATTTAGATAGTAAATCTCTATCTAAATCTAAAAAACACACGCAAACCTATTCATAAGAAAGGGGTAACAAGGTCAAAAAGAACCATCGCTTCCAAGGGGCAATGTTCATTGATTTCTAAAAAAAAAAAACAAGATCAACCAACTGAACTGAAGTAATTAATGCACTCAGTCCCTTTTCTGGGGATGATCAGATGCATTTAAAATCTGCTGGTACTTGAACATAGTTCCTTAATTGTTCTACACACAGAAACCCATGTACCACATCTGAAAATACATTATTTCCTGAAATTTACCATAAAAATGACATAAGACCCTGTTGATCTGGTTTATCTAAAAGACCGACCTACTTTTTCGAAAAAAAAATTTGTTTCGCTCTAACAATTGGAAGGGTGCCCCTTCAAATAGGATTTGGCAACCCTACTCGAACGAAGAGTGGAATACTATTTCCGACAATCACATTCGGTTTGTTGTTGCGACTGTGTTTTGCTTATTTGGTTTTTTTTTTGTATGATATTATCTGCTAAACTCACCCTTTTCAATTATTCAGCACTCTGTTTCCAGTTCGGCTCTTCTACTTGATTGTATTCCGATCGTAAGCGTACACCTGGCTATGTGTAGAGTTCTACATTCGTCGTCCAACAGCAAAAATCGGAAGAATTTCTTATTTTACGCACTACTTCTCGTGACACATGAAATATTAAAAAAAAAAAAAAAAAAAAAAACTTTTTTTCCAAATGCGATTTTTTCAAAGTATTTACTACAAAATACACAAATTTTTAACTAAATGTGAGGGAAAAGAAAAATAAACCGAAACAACATTCCTCACCGATGTTTGTTTTTTAAGTCGCGTGAGCTTCACCGCCCTCGTCCTATACCGAATGAGACGTCTAGGATTTTATTTCTAAAATTACCCGGACTCTGCTGATGATTTTGGTATTTATTTATTTTTTTTTATATATTTTTTACGAGCTATCATATGTTACCGATTGGAGAGGAACGACACTGTTTTCTGTTTTCCACGACACTACCACCACCGCGAAGGTCTTTATCAAACAGAAATAGAAACCACACAAAAAGTACGTTCGTTCGTCATGTTGTATCCGTAGGTTTGTGTGGATATACACAGCTATAGCCCGCGATATGTGTGGATAACTAAACAGAAATTACATATAGGAAAAAAACCGAAACAGAGCCCTTCACTATGCGAGTTCTTTACTTATCGATCCGTCCCTGGAAGTTTTCTTTTTTTTTTCTTGTCTTTTTTTTGTTGTTGAGTGATTTTATCTAAAGAACGGCCGGCAAAGAAATACAAAAAAAAATAAAAAAATTGTATCTTTACTAGAGTGTGTGCACAAAAATTTATTGTAGACAACACAACGGAAGAAGTAAAAATTGGAAAAAATGGTTAAAACGAAAATTGTAAACCCGGATCAAAGATAGATGGACAATAAACAGACACAACGTCTAGAATAACACTGCGATTCCTTTGGCGATTCTCGCTACAATGATTAACCGTTCCCGAGTGGAGCACGTTTTAAGTGAACCTCATGTGGTGCGCTCTGGTATTGGTGCTGTTGCTGTTGCTGGCGCTGCTGGTTTTGGTCTCTAGCGCTGGTGATGATGATGACGACGAGGAGCGCGTGAGACGAACACTTTGAACTACACACACACTGTCGAACGTGAACATTAAACGAGTTGAGTTGAGGTTGAGGTCTATTTGAAAAGCGCGCCGGGTGCCCCATATGACGTTGACGTGCCTCTTTTTATGCGAGTACGATAGGTAGTTACTCTTTCATAGAATTTACATAGCACAACAGCGAGCGCCTTTCCGCTCAAGTGACTTTGTCCAGTTGTGTATAGTTACAATGTACACGTACAGCTAAAGGTAGTCACTATGGTCACATGGAGAGTTCTTTCTTCTTCATCTCACCACTCTAAAACTATGCTCAGTGATAGAGTGCAACGGGTTTTGCTTCTACTGCACGAAAACAATTTCATACCTTGGAAACAACAAAAGGCAACGACGGCGACTGCTATTTTAGTAGTCACCGAAAAGGGTGCTGAACATGTCAAGCGGAAAGGTGAACATTCTCTTCATTGACAGCACGATCATTAGAAGCGAATTAGAGAGAATGATCAGTAGGTTTAAAAGAGTTTGTGAGCTCTCTCTTTGAGTGAAAGCTTTCAAAAGTTTGATTTACAGTGTTAATATCAAAGAGAATCTGAGGCAGTGAGACAATCGAGTATCGATCACTTGTCATAATGATTTGTAGATGCGAGATATATACCTAGATAGTAAGGCTAAGGCCACGAGCGGCAAAAAGAAATTAAAACATATGAAATTGTATGGTTGTGGCCACGCAGTCTCTGAGCGCCAAACGACGGTTTTGAGTGGCGTCGCTCATCTTCCAATTCTGTTCTATTATTTTATTGTAGTGCTGTGCGGCAATTGAAAGTTTAATTTCAAATTAAATGATTGTATTGACATACGTAGGTATTGCCTGAATCGGTCTTCATGTTCTCGAAGATTATTATACAAATGGAGAAATTCGCCATAACCTGTTCTTTTTCGATTTAGTGGATGAACACCAAATCTTCTTTTGTTAAACTTAAAATGTCATCCGCAGCCGCAACGACGTCTCCCAGACATCCCCATTCCGGAAGATAATATCGAAATAATAATAACGAAGAGCGGAGCCCAACTACGAGTTGCCGTCGAGTCCAGCCGAAGTTAACTAGATATTTCGCGGTAAAGTGGGTGCTCCAGAAAGATGCCAAATAGATAAAAGAAGAAAGAAGAAACCGCCAAAGCCACAAATGGATAGCAGACACCAAGGAGTCAACAGCTCATCAATGCCATTAATAACGACGAGGCTAAGGTCAACGACAGCACCTGATCAAAAGCTACAAAAAACCAGAATAAAGAGTAGAAGCAGGGCAAGACTGCGAATGTAAGGCAAGCAAGGAATAACTTTTGGAACCCAAGCTCCACAACTTTAGGCGACCTGATGTTTCAGAAACGTGAATTTGGCGACGGAACTGAGCAATCAAAGGCATATTCAGTGAGAACATTATCGCAGAGATGAATAAGCTATCAAGGCACACTGCAATATCATTACGCTCGTGTATTATCCATGCATTTCGATACTCTGAACCATGAAAAATGATTATTAGCTCTGAAATTGGCAAATACGGAGTACCTCAGGTATCGAAATTAGGTCCAATACTCTCTATTCTATTCTATATTCAATGATCCCACTTCTGCCGTTTTTCGACATTGTTGTATACGTACGGCTACTTCGATAATGAAGAAGGAGTTTACTAATCTGGTAAAATGGTGCCATGATAAAGGATAAGTTATTAAGGAAAATGATGGACACTTGGGGTATAGATCAAGCCATGACAAGGAATATGTGATGAACCGCTCAAAAAGAATTCGTGTCAAAGCTCATCTTCTAGTCAAGCTAACTAAATCGTCGAACATTTAAGTATCTGGGGTTAGTAAAAAGAGCTCTTTATTGTCTATTATGGTCTTATTGCATAAGGTAAGGCTGTAGACATATACTTGATGAAACTAAAAATCAGGGCTGCATATTCACGCTTCATATATGGCCTAATGCACTTACAAGTCAAGAAGATATTTAAAATGCTGGTATTACTGGAGTACTGAAATAACGGACGATTCAAGAGGACCATAAATCGTGCATTACCCTCTCCAAAGGCTTTAGGTGCCTAGTGTTCGGTCACACGGCGGTCGTACCTAGGTGCTAGCATCTTAGCTAGGTGCCTGGTGTCCGGTGCAAGGCTAACCGTGTCCAATCCAAGCAGTGTATTATAGAAACTGATTTAAAACGGACATATCAAAAAACGACGGACATGACTACATTATCATATTTAACGTCGGCGAAGAGCAACAAAGGCAGCCCCCCCCCCCCCCCCCCCCCCCTCTAAATCCTAACAGAACCCAGGTGAAAAGACAAGCTCTTCTACAAAGATACGAGTACGTTGAGGGGAAGTTGAGCATTACCACCATAGCGCACAGCGCATCTGCGAAGAACCTTTCGTACCATCTGATTCACCACAATGCGCAGAATAACTGCCATTACTAGTGGAAAGACGAATTCAAAAGGCACAGAGCAAACTGCTTCCAAGGATGATGCAGTTCCTAGAGATCAAGAAGCAGACCTGATTTCCAGGAACAGTATGAGATTGTGGTGACACTACATGAAACGGTCATTAAGGAGTTTGGAAATTTCAAAAAATAATTTTTTTTATCTAATAGTACAACATATCTAGAGTACGAATATGTTTTCAAAATTTCAAATTAATAGGCGTAAAACTCACGGAAAGATATGCTTTTAAAATTTCTTTCAGTAGGCGCTATCAGACAGGTGCGCCGTGGGTATACATAGGCAGCTGCTTTGATTTCGGTTTTTCTTGATTTCTAAGTGTCGAGTTACCTTGGAAGAAACAACTAGACCCTCGGGAAAAGCTTATAGAGTAGTGAGAAGATGAAGAGATTTAAAAAATTTTCCCGTTTAACCAGCCCGGCAATGCTAAGAAGCATAATGGACCATCTGTTCCTCCATAGATTAACAATTATGTACTCCATCGGGAAGGATAACAGTATGAAAAACATACCAACAATCACGTCGGAGAAATTGTTAAATGCATGCAGGAAATATTAGACAACAAGACGCCGGGATCGGATAGCATACCCAATAACTCAACTAAAGGGACTATTAAGGTGTGGCCCGACGACACGTTCGAAGCAACGATATAAAGGTGACGAGAAGAATGGCTATTCCCAATATCAAGGAAACTTCAACAATTAGTCCTGCTACCGAAAGGGAACAAGCTTGTAGAACTTTCGTCGTATAGCCTGATGTACAATACTTGATACCCAAGACTAGGTTATTGAACTCATCACGTATGATAGGCTGCTTGCTGTGATGAACGAAAATGTAGTTCTGTCTGACATTCTAGCTGCCATAGAGGCGGTTGATAATGCAGTAGCTAAAGCAAGACAGGGGAAGCGGGGAGATGGGGGACAAAGAAATGAAACTGCTGGTTGCAACTAAACGACCACTAGACAGAATCTGCCGTAATTACCAACCCCAAAACGAACTTCCGAGTTGTAACCAAACAATCAGGTTGAAGCGGTCCCTAAAATTCTTCGTAGTTTTACTTTATTACAGCAAGATCTACGTCGAGTACGGCAGCAAGTAGGCATCACTGATGCAGGCAGCACTCTCTTCTATGCTTCCGAAAATATTAAGAAAATCCCAAGAGGGCTCGGAGAATACAGCATAATGGCTAACCAGCAACGCGAAGCAGTATCTAACACCAGTCCCACGTGGAGAGTGGTTGACGCGTATAGAGGTATAGGTTAGGTAAGGTTGGAGAGACCAACACACTTAGGCCTAATGGCCCATTGTGATACAATTTGAGCTTATGATAAAGCGTTGAAGACTGTTAAATTCTATATCATTTAGATCGCTTAAACCATTGTAGAAGAAAGCTTCTAAGTGAAGTTTCCTTCTTTGGGAGAGAGCTGGACATGTACAGAGAAATTGAAGGATTGTCTTCTCCACCTCCATGCAGCTTCTTCAGAAATTATTTATAATGACGTACGTTTTTGCATGCTTGCCTGCAAGACAGTGCCCAACGATGCCACCTATAATAGCGATGAGATATCTCCTATTTTGAAAAATCGCACTCTTACAGCAATTCAGATCCAGAGATCCAGCTTTGATCTGATCTGCTTGGTCACTAGATATGTTAATCCGACAATCCACCTAAAGTTTCTTATTTTGTTAGCATCCAGCTTTAACATTAATTCGCACGTAGCGATTGGTACACCTATGCTACCCTTTTCCGTACAATTTGGTGTAATATCTTTGTGGCAAGGCACCCAGCATAGGTGCCTTCTTTGCCATCTCGAGGATGGATCTAGAATTTAGTGAGACTGTGCCCAGGGACTTGATAGCGGGCCTGCCTATCGGAAAACATGTGGATATCCCTTGAAGGTATAACGTGTTTCTTCAGCCAGAACAGGACTTCTTTAATCGGCAAA
The DNA here is from genome assembly GCA_949129095.1 of Volucella bombylans. Lineage (NCBI taxonomy): Eukaryota > Metazoa > Arthropoda > Insecta > Diptera > Syrphidae > Volucella > Volucella bombylans. The sequence goes on along the minus strand of OX422142.1, from coordinate 123,171,852 downwards.
ATATAAGCCTGGAATGCGCTACAGTGATTTGGAATACAGAAACCAAATCAAATCTCAACCAATGCTGGGGTATAGTGTAATCGATGTTATGTGGAACGATTTCTAATGTTTTAAGAATATTAACGTTTCCAAATAGTTGCGGTCGCAGCTACTACTACTACTACTACTGCTGAAATGTTTCAGTCCATAAACGCTCTTATTCAACTTACACACACATCCGCAATAGTTCATCATAACCTTCAGGATGCGTCATGGTATGTACATATATCCTCCTCTAATTGACCACTAAGAAAGTCTGTCTAGATGTCAAATTGCTTCAAAATGAGATTCTCTGCAACAGAGATTACAATAATGGCTCTGATAGATGCGAATAGGACAACTGGGCTGAAAGTTTCCGTGTAGTCCGTTCCTTCTTTCTGAGTGAATCCTCGCACCACAAGGCGGGTTTTGTACCGGTTAACCTCGGCATCGTTTGACAGCTTCGCCTTAAATACCCACGTGTTGCCAATAACTTTTCTGTTCTCTGTAAGAAAAACGAGATCCCAAGTTATATTAAGATGGAGTGCACCGATTTCCTCGTCGGTCGTCGCTTTCCTATTTCTGGCATCCACCGATTCTATCGCTGCATGATATTCCCTGGGTTCGAAACATTCATTTATAAATGCGCACCCTTCTAACATGCTTGTTAGGATGCTGCCCATTGCAGAAGGCTGTTTTTTTTTTTTTTCGTAACTAGCAAGTCACTCTCGATAGTGCATTGTTTTATTCAACTCTCCATGGCTTCGCAGCACCATGTTCAATTAATGATCTTATTTCTGTATCAGGACTACTGGGTACTGAAATGATGGAAGTATTAAACTCATTTCTAAAAACTATATTACGAGAAATATCGATCTGTTTAGTTCCAGACAACAAGACACGATAACCCTTTTGAGATATTCGGTCCCACTGTTAACGCTTTCCCTAAGAAACATGAATATATACTTCGGTGCCAAATGCAATATTTTCTAGTTCGCGAGCGAGGGCTCCCGTTCAATCTGGAAAGAACTTTTCCCTTTTTCAGAACTTGGGGAGTAGCTATTGATAAGAAAAACCGCAGTATTTACACCTTCTACCGATAACTTTGGTTTGATGGGGTATGTTGCCCTACTCAAGATCGCCGCAATATCCTTGTTCTTGATTTCCAGCGCGTTATCAGAATGAAGTGTGACTATGGTTCGATTAACGTTGAGCTTCACAGTAAGCTTGTAGTAAATTCTGGCGGCAATTCACATAAAAAAAATATATGGGAGAAATTGTCTTTGGTATTGCATGGTACCATCTGCCATCTTAGCCCTGGTTCCACTACTGTTAAAAGGCAACCTGTACAATTTTCCATAGACAAAAGCGTCAGAGAAAATTTGTTTGTTCTCCACAAACTCAATACTGCGTTTCTTAAGCTCAGACCTTAATTGGTTTGCACACAAATGGCCGAACTTCCGATGCCACAATTCTAGAATCTCGCCTTTCATCAACACATTTGCTTTTCCGACTGCAACATCTGCATCTCTGTCACCTCCAGCACCATTATCCTCATCCTTTTTCCAATACACAAAGTATCATCTTGTAGAGTCCACGACATCGTACCCCCCATTGCCACAATGCGACGATCTTGGAATATTTCACACTTTTCTTCATTATACACAAATTTATATTTTTTGTCCATTACCGTTCCTGAAGAGAACATATTAATTTTTAGTTTTGGGACAAGATAAACACTTTCAAAGCCATTCCTTTGGTTTGATTGGATGCAAAAACGTTGACACTACCTATCCCAACAGCATAAATCTTTTCTCCTCTTCCGATGACAACAGGCATTGGTTTGGTTTGTCAAGCAATTTATAGTTGTTAAACCACTTGGGGCGAGAACTCATGATGACTGGCACCTGCGTCAAGTATCCAATCGTCAATTGTCACAACATTGGTGTCGAAAGCAAAAGTGTTTACAACAAAGCCAACGAAGTTTATTGTTTTTTTCTCATGGGATAATCCCCTTTCCTTTTTCGCTGTAATTTTTGAACTTTTGTCTGTCATAGACCGATGCGCTGAAAATGCATTATGCTCTTGAGCATATTGCAAGACCGAACCGGACGAAGTAGAAATCTTGCGAAAAGAATGCAAACAAGTTTGTTCTATTATCAGTCATAATGTTAGATTCTTCTATATTTTCTCCTGTGACTCTGTCGACTCCTACGCGCTAAAAAAAATTATTAAAACGCGGCGGTAGAGTCGTCAGTATTTTCGTCATCGCCATACTTGGAAACGCAGCTTCTCCTGTATTTCTGAGCTATTGTATGATACATTGAACATCTAACTTTGAAATGTGCGTAGCAATATCACCCGCCGAGCTCCTTCTAAACGAATAAAACTTTTGGTGTAGCATATGAACACTTGCTTTCGACTTTCGCTCATAAACGGCGACCAATTTAGTTTGCATATCTTTCGAGTTTGTGCAGTTCAGAGTGTGAACAAGTGGTTGTTGCTCTACGGTTGAAGCAATGATCATTAACGCTCCCTCTTCCTTTACGTCCAAGACTGTCTGTCTGTCTGTCTTTCAAAATTCTCCGTTTTAGCATTGATTGCTGGTACCGGTGCAATCTCTTCCCCACTTACGGTCTTAATAAAATTACTAGCGTTTAGTATAATTTTAACCTGAAATTTCCAGGTGCTCCATTGTTCACTTGAGATAAATTTTTCGATCTTAAGCAAATCGACGCAAATGTCGAATTAAGACAATTACTGCTAGGCGAGTGGAACATGATACATTCGTTTCAGATATGGAAGTAAAACCAACAACTTTTTCTGATCACCTTCCCATATTGTGTAGTTTTGTAAATAAATTTGCAAACAAACAAGAGCTACAGGAAATTAATGCTTTTCCTAAACTCAATTGAATGTTTCGAAGCAGAGTTATTTAGTAATCAGGGTATGACATTTGAGTACAGGGAGCATCTATATAAAGACACCTCTTAGGAAGATTTTTTTTTATAATTTACGCGCGCCTAAGTAGTTGATACTACTTAGTAGTAGTTGATAGAAGGAGGAGAAAGGAAAATTGTTTTTTTTTTGTAGTGGTCTGATACTCAGGTGTGTTTGGTTTCGATATTCGCTCTCCAGGGGGGAATCCGAATAGGACGGAGAGTTTTTCCTTCTCTCAGAGTGATTCGAAGGTTATAATTCACACCATTTTTTTTGAAACTCTACAACAGCCAAATCTACGTGTCAGTGGCATGCCTTCACACGTAGAATTTTTCTGTCTGAGTTCCAATTACACAAATGAGAAACTTGAAAAACTTGTCAATGTGTAGGATTCGAACCTTGACCCTCCTACTGAGATGCGATTGCTAGTACCACTACACCACGGCCACCCCGAAGATTATATATTTAGGAAGATTAATATATATAGAGAGCCGTATTTTGACAAAGACTGTCGTAAGGCAAGGAAGCCAGCTTATCTTGGCTTGTGCTTCTCTGTCAGCATAAGCTCTTTACTAAGCCCTTGCTCCAGTGAAATATGTTTTCACTACGCCTCATCCAAAATCGAAAGTTATATCCACGACCGACCGATTTCATTCGACGAAGAAGTTGCCCAAACAATAAGTGGTCTCAAGGATGGGGAAGCCGTCACACAGACCTATTTAGGCAAAAGTGCTTGCATAATAAATTTTCGGGTGGGTATATATTGTAGAATTTTTAAATTGACTGGATTTACAAATATTTGGATCTCTGGTAATAGAAAAAATATTTCCTTTTGAACAATAGTTTTGCTTGGCTCTACAAGCAAAGCCAAGTCAAAATTGAGTAATTTTTAAGGTGACTTAAAAATATATTTTTTTTTGTATTATTTTTTTAGGTTTGAATGTAAAAACTAGGGTAAGGGTTTGAAAAAATCATTTCTTTTTCATTTTGTGTGGTATATCTGTTCATTTGTAAAATCTAAAATGTACGTATTTTTTTTATAAGTTTTTTAAAACTATTTAATTTAATGTTTTTTGAAACACTGTTTTCGGCACACTTTTTAGGTTGAGTTTAAAAACAGAGTCCGAAAGCTATAAATAGTTAGTTAGTTATAAATATGTACTAAAATACTGCGGCACCTTGCGCCACTTGTGCTACAGAGATTTAGTTTGAAGAAGTCAGCCAAAGTTAATTTTGTTTTGTCTCTCTCATTGGAGAAGTACAGCGCTGTGCAAAATTATAAACTCAAACCCAATTTTCATTTTTCTTGTAATAAGTAATAAACATTTATTCTTGGTTTTGTTCCAAAATATTATCATACGATACCATTAAATCAAATTTAAATTAAAAATTTCAATTTATCTGAAATTTTTGTTAACGTCTCGAATAAAAAAGAGTTCATGTGTGTCGTAAAAAAGATTACCAATTTTCATCAAACAGAAAATTCGGCAGGCAAAAGGTGTCCGAAATTGAAAAAAAAAATTATCATAACTTTATGCTCATCTTCAATCAAAGTGGGTCGCAGACCATATATGGAGAAGGAATTTCGAAAATAAGAAGGAAATATTGCAAAATTGTCTCCATATCGATACTGATAGAACAGAAGAAACGTGTGATCTACCAAGTACATCAAAGTCATAAAGAGGAAAGCCAAACAATCAATAACTGAGTGCTCGACGTTCACCAAAATGCTGCCGAAAACATAACTGCTGAAGATGTTTTTAATGATTAGATGAAAACTTATGTAACCAAAGCAGTCTCTGTCGCAAGTCTAATGCGAGTCAAAAGAATAAAAAAAAAACATTTCTACTCCAAAATGAGTATCAAGTATAACAATGATAATGCTTTGGCTTTGTTTATAGATGTAGGTCTGTTGAAAGGAAAATATAAGATCTTGAGAACTTCCCTGAGATAACACAACGTAGATGCTCTTCCATGCTACGAAATTGTACTATAACAGTTGCCCAAAAAGATACAGTTCCAGTAAATTACGAAATCACGGAAATATCAGCTAGAGTGGAACTTCAAGACCTAATGGATCATACTGCAAGGAGGAGGTATCAATTGTACTTACAAGAATTCTTACATTGTAAAGTAAGTGGGGTTGTAATGGATCATATTGGCAAGATACCTACAAGTAAAAAATAAATACACCGAATGATGAAACAGAGATAAACATGCTTATGGCCGCAGTTGTTCCACTGAGGCTTAACAGTTCAAATGGTGAACGTTGGAGAAACCCTCGTCCGTGGTCAGCTAATTTTTGCCGCTCCATAATTTACCAATTTGCAAAGGAACTGGACAAATCATAAAAACTGCATTCAACGATATCAAAAGTCAAATACATACGTCAAATCGAACTGTCATCCGAGACCATATATGTTTAGCTTATGCCAATTTGCAATATAGATTGTCTAACAATCGTTGAACGTATTAAAATTGTAAAAATATTCTACAAAAATAGTGATTCTGTAGTATGCACGTTTCGCACATTACGAGCAGATTATAGTCGACATAATCGTCCATCTGAGCGTCCTACAGGCAAAGCTGTAAAAAAAATTTAACAGACTAGCTCTATTGCAGATGTCTTAAGGCCTGTCCATCATCGAAATGTACGCTGTACAGAAAATAAATCTGCCGCTAGTGAAAGTGTTGAAAAAGATCCAAATTTATTGATTTCAAGGCGAGCACTTTATTTGGGCTTGTCTTATGGCACAGCAGTATTTAGCATTTGCATTTGCGTCTATACCCTTATAAAGTGCAACTTACTCAAGAATTGAAGACAGCTGACCACGAAATGCGTAGAACTTACATCGATTGGGTGCTTGAACATCTACGTTTAGATGACCAATTTTCATACAACATTGGTCCGTACTTCTTTGAAAATGAGGAAGGTGTAACCGTCACTATCAATTCTCATCACTATAGCCAAATATTAACCGAATTTTTTTGGCCTCAAATTGAGGATATGGATGTGGAAGACACGTGGACGATGCCGCATCACACACAACATGACCCATTTTGGCTTTATTACAAGAAAAATTTCTTGAACGAGTTATTTCGCGGTTTGGTGATGTGAATTGGCCACCAAGATCGTTTAATTTATCGCCGTTGGATTTCTTTTTGTAGGGCTATGCAACATATCCTGTTTATCTACAAAATTCGCAAACTCTTGACGCTTTGAAAACGAATATTCGTCAAGTTAGGGCCGAGTTATTGCCCGATTTGTGTCGAGAAGTCATCGAAAATTACCAAGTCTTGAAACAACTCCCGTGGAGGACATTTGAATGATGTTATATTCAACTCGTAATGGCAAGATCCAAACAATATATTGAAATAAAGTTTTCTCTCGGAACCACAAAATGAAGCACTCTCTATGTAAGAATCAGGTGCATGGAATTTATTTTGAAACTTGCATATACACTTCGATAAGTAGGAGAGGATACTGATGAATCTATAGGAATCAAGGAGTCCAAAAAAAAAAGAAAACAAGAGATTCAAAAGTATTTTCGCCATAAGATTGAGATTGGTTAGAATTTGGAAACATTAATGATGAAAATTCTTCGAGGAGATTTTTCCACGCATCAGAGGCAACAGCTCGTATAATTGGGATCACTAGAGAGGTAACAACGAAGCTTGAAATATGTAATACTTAATGTTTTGAATTGCATGGAAAAGGCAAAAATTGCCCAGAAGAAAGCAACAGAGTAATTACACATTCTTCATAAAATGTTGGCTCACGGTCAAAATATAATCGGGTATCATTTCAGAGCAAGCCCAATGTTTGCCCCGCCTGTCTATAGAGAATCATACGCTACTTAAGGAAGTTAAAGCAGGTTTCAGGGCTGGATACTCTACCATCGATCACGTTTTCGTACTGAAAAGCATAGCAGAATACTTTATTCAGTCTAAAAGGAAACGTTACGTCTTTTTTGTCAATTCTAAAATCTCATTTGATACTATGGATCGAAAGGCGCCCGTTTACAAGTTGGCGTGCATGGACTTATCGTGGAAGTTTAGAGGTGTCAGTTGTTGGACAAAGTCAGTTGTTTAGAATGGTGAATAACAGGTCAGGCTGGTTGTAAACGGTGTTAGGAGTAAGACATGTGCATTAAATCCTAGTCTATATAGGATTTTTGTTAAAACGTTGTAGCTAATGATAAACACACTGGCAAGTAGACTGTGTTCTGTAGAAATTGATTGTAAACCTTTCTATTGTACATCATGATTTTTAAGAAAGGTACAGGCAGACGCAACAGAAGAGATACGATGCTGAATCAATTAAAGTTGTTAACCAGTACAAATGTCTGGGAGTATGCCGTACAAAAAACCTAAATATGGGGAGTTATCTCAAGGAGAAGCTGGTGAACTACACAATAGCTTTTAACAGCTTCCGAAATAATAACAAATTTATTGCACATAGCAGCAAATGTAAAGTATTCCTATCTGCAGCTGAGCCTGTAATGTTTTACACAGCAAAACTGTGGGCAGGCAGTTAGTATTATACCATCGAGAAGTTGTTACCTTATTTCGTCAAAAGAGAATTTCGCATTCCACTGAATACACCGAACATCATGACAATGATGGAAGCAAGTTTATCTCCAATCTTTTTCAAAACTCCTGTTCTACTACGTGCTTAAAGCGCTTTGTGCAATACAGACCAGATCAGTTTGGTTAAAAGAGTGGCTAAAGCTGTCAAGAAAGTGTTAGTTGAACATCAAACCCTGCGATGGTGAGGAATGAAAACCGCTACCCTGTCACCTAATATCTACGTAAAGTGGACATGATGACTCGTGAAACCTACATTGATAAAGCTTAGGGATCTATCGTATATAGGAGACTTTAATGCCAAAATTGGAAAGGAGTACATCTTTGGTAGCACAATCGGTAGCACGGATTTAGGATAATCGATTTCGCTGCGGGACGTAACGTTACTATATCAAGCACACGGTTTCCTCACCTCAATATTCACAAGGGAACATAACAGAGACCAGATCACCAAACTGTCAACCAGATTGATCATGTTGCGATCGACCTAAGGCACTCTTTAAGTATTTTAGATGTCCTAGCATTTCGAGTGACCAACATATAGGTAGATTCGGATCACTACCTAGTTGCAGCCAAGGTACGACTACGGACTACTCGTATTTAAGGCAACAGGAGATGACTTGGTACACCAACTTATTTCCAAGATTTGATCATATGAATGTATGCCTGATGGATTGAACTGATCAGCATCGTTTACCCGTGCACAAGAAAGGAGAAACTCTAAACTGTACCAACTATAGAGGTATCAGTCTCCTAAACATCGCATATAAGATCTTGTCTACCAAAGAAGTGCAGATCCATACTCACCACCTTTTTATCGATTTTAAATCCGCATATGACAGCGTCTACAGAGACGAGCTATACAGAGCCATGTGTAGTTTTAGCATCCCTGCCAAGCTCGGCCGCTTATGTAGGATGACGATGGAGAGAGCTCGCTGCTGCATGAAGTTCGGTAACGACCTAACCGGGACCTTTGATGTCAAAAAATGATTTAGGGAAGGCGATTCGCAGTCATGTGATTTCTGTAATATCATTCTTGAAGGAATAGTGTAAAACCTAAGCGACAACACAAGAGACACAATCTTTTCAATTGCTTGCATACGTCGACGATATTGATTTTATTGTTAGAACACAGCGAGCTGCCACTGGTGCGTTGGCGAGTATAGGAAAATGAGTTTAGCGGTAAATGAGGACAAAACAAAGAATATGCTGTCAAGAAGAAGGGAAACCCAACATAGACGAATCGGCTAGAATGTCTCAATCGAGAGCTATAACTTTGAGGTAAGTAGTAAGGGACTTTGTCTACATCGGCTCGGCTATCACATCTGAAAACTACATCTCTTCAGAAATCAAACGAAGAATAACGCTTGCCAATCGGTGTTTCTTTGGGCTGAGAAAGCAAATATGTAGTATATAATCCCAGTCTTGCTCTATGAAGATGAAGATATCATTGGTCATTTTGAGAGAAAAATTCTTCATAAGATATTTGGCCCTGTATGCGTTGACGGGTTCGACCTGGTCAAAGAACTGCGCATTGGGCGTTTGAGATGGCTGGGACATGTAGACCGAATGAATAGCAACGCTCCAGCCCGCAGAATCTTCGACTCTAATCCGGAAGGACAACGCAGAAGAGGAAGGCCTGACCGTAGGTGGCCCGCGCAAGTGGAACGGGACCTCAACCAACTTAAAGTACGCAACTGGAAGCAGTTAACCAAGCACCGTTGAGGCCTAGATCCACCCCGTGCTGTGGCACCGCCTAAGTGAGTAAGTAATCTAAAAAAATTACAAAATTCTCATTTCCTAGATGGTGATATTTCTGACTTTATTAATAAGTCCAGCTTCGAATTCCTATCACAAGACCCATTAAAGGACAAACATCGTTCTCTCAGTTTCATGAGCCGTCGACGTAGCTACATTTTATATGGCTTCATAGAATTCACGAGCAAACGCAAGAATTGTAGCTTTCTAGACAATTGCTCATATCTCTGTCAGAGACGATGCTATGTTCCAGAAACAAATTAATGTGTCTGTAGTCAATGGTCATTAGGCGATATGATGGTTGCTAGGCACAAACCAAACTGGGTTTACTGAGCATAAGGCTCGATATTCGCTTTGTTTATACATCTTTCTCGGTCTTAAAGGAATCAACTAACGTGTGCCTCCTACGGGGCTGACATTCGTTCTTTATCGTCCAGAAAATCATTTATTACTCACGCTAAACAAATATTAAATTTAAATTAGTAGTTTTTTAATTAATGGAATTATTCATAAATGACGTTAACACGACTTTGCTAAAACGAAGTATTGCAGAGGCACTAGATTAAAAATATTTTTTTCTTAAATTAGGCGCTAAAAACATTTAATGATTTATTCTCTTAATAAGTGAATGCGCAAATATTAGAAATAATTAACATGTCATCTCTAAATTAAGTTAGATGCACAGTGGATCTATCATTAGAGACTTAGATATGGTGCTTGCAATTTCCAGATCTTCGAGCATGCGAGTATATAAACGGGCAATGTGAATCGACAAGAACTATAAGTGTTTCGGATTCGGAAAGCGTTCGCCGCCTTAGTAAACTGCTTGATAAGTTTCTTGTGAAAGTCAAATAAAGTTTGTTCTTATTTTCAGTATCACTCGGGAAGAATCATTGTTCATTTGCTTAACTTATTTGAGCTCCGGTCATAGCTGGATCGAACATATAAAAATTTAATTGTTAGGGGTTTGCGAGTGAAACAAATTAATTAATTCCGCGAAATGCATAAATACATATATATTTATTGGATAAATACAAACGGGATATGCGTACCAAATCGTGTGGTAGACCGAAACGGGATTAATATATCATCTTTATAAATACGTAAAATCGATAGACTTACGGCGGTTCGTTGTGTCATGTGGAACAGATTAGTGAATACGAATACGAGCGTATACGTACATACATACTTGATTTGATTAAGCGGTATTTTCAACAAAAAAAATCAATAATAATAAGTTATCCGTTTCTAAGTGCAAATTTAAAACAATTCACTCTTATTAAAACTGTAAGGGAGGAATTCAAAGCCAAATATTTCGCTGTTAATGCCTGGTGCTTAAACAAAAGGTCGTGTATTTCTCATACCGCAGGGTTAACGTCGATTCAAAACGATTCAGCTACAGAATGTCCTCGTCTTCCATCCAATGAATTTAACCAAGCCATAGACCAAATGGCAGATAACCGGACTTCTATAGCAGCTGCGTTGGCAAATCTTTCACAAAACAATAGTTCAGTCAGAGTATCGTAAGACCATGAGGATAATAAATTACTATCATTTTCATTACCTAGTTTTAGCGGAGATTACAAGTAGTGGCCCACTTTTAAAGATCTCCTTAAAACTATGGTCAACGATGCACTCAATTTATCTGTGGCGCAAAAGCTTCTGTACCTTAAGCTGGCTCCAAGCCCAATCTTCAGGCTTTGTCCATCAATGATGTTGTCTAATAGAATACGAGAACGGAGTAATGCACTGGTTTTATCGTAACGATTATCAGATGACGACACCGATTTGACCAGTTACAAGTTGCCGGTCATAGGTTTTGTTGGCGGCTGGACCACCGGTAGTCCCTATCAGGACTTAAGTCACGGTACCATGGGAGTCCGGGATTGGCTTGTTGAGACAGGCTCCTTGTGGGAGTATCATGATGGCTTTAAACCCAAATCGCGGGAAGGGTCTTACTGTTGGTTTGGCCCATTGTCGAGAGCATCCAACACAGTTCCGAATTGGTACTCAGGAAGGCGGCAGGGGATGGCAAGGGGTATCCTTGCTCCCATGGATGTATGGGCATCCCGTGAAATTATTTCTTCCCGACAGGTATTCACGTAAATCCTTGACTCGTTCTACCCTAGGCTTTAACTGAAAGGGGATGCAGCTTTGGCGTTAAAACATATATCGGATGCGAATTATGAGCAACCTTGGGCAGATTTAAATGAAATGTAGGAACAGAATTATAATTGAAGCGTATGTAAAAAGTATAATGGACCAACCTTAAGTTAGCAATCCACCAACTGCAGCCATCAAGGGGTCTCAAGCAACTGCAATTAGTCACGACGGTTGCACTACGATTTCACCAACTTGTTCCTTATGTAAGAAAAGTCATTTTCTAATCTTCTGCCCTAAATTTATTAGTCTGCATCTAAATGTGTCAACTCGGCTCATTTCGTTAGAACGTGCAAATCCGGTGAGGCAATGGCGGAGGAAAGGGATGGTGGATAAATCACGAATGGTGCAAGTAAAAATAATTCGATTTCTACAACCAAAGAATCTTTCAATGGCACAGTTTTAGCAGCAAGGAGTAGTGTAGAAGGTATAATTATTGTATTGCAGTAAACGGTACAATTTGCTGTGTACCGTTTAATTGGAAGGTATAATTGGAGAAATTTCTAACCTTGTTGTGTCCAATGGGATTCATGGGCACAGAATTGTGTGTGCCCTGTAAAAGCTCTTCCAGTTACAATTAAAAGCTTTTCCAAGTGGGTATAAATAGACTCGCTAAATTTCAAATTACACGCTTTTATTCATAGATGATTTAACATAGATGGCAAACTTTTCAGATATTGGAAAACCAGAACCGGTTTTCTACTGATCGCCTCTAACTGTGTGACCCTGTCTGTGAATGTAGTCCGTTTCAAATCACCGTGCAATTTCTTGCGCATGTGCCCTCTTTTCCAGTCTATTCCAGTAATCTTGGACGTTATCCAGACGAAATTCGAGCGTAACCATACTTTGATGTTGATTGCACTGAGTCCGTAGATAAACCGTAGATAAAATAACCTAAATATCAAACTCTACTAATACTTTTACAAAACCTTAACTTTCGCACAGCCAAACTGTAAGTGAATTCCAACACTTTTCCACCTCAATAACTTTGTCAAAATTTGCTATAATGAGAGCAATTCACAAGTAAAATTGCAAGAATGAGAGCGATTTGCACGAGGGTGTGTAATGTGGATAACGTTTTTTTGCGTAAAATGGGCGGGTTTTATGTAGAATGGGAGGAAAATTGCCATCGATGACAATTCACACGTATTCACAGACAGGGTCACACGGATAGGGGCGATCAGTAGAAAACCGGTTTTGATTTTCCAATATCTGGAAAGTTTGACATCTCGGTTAGTTTATCTATGACTGAGTCTCAGCGCGTAGTTACTGATTATCTGCTTGAATGGTATTGGATAATGTATTTTGGAAAAAATAAAAAGCCGGTATAGACAGATGAGAGACCAGAGTGTAGAGAGGATGCATGGTCGTGGAAGGCGTGTCCATTGTAGATTTTTTCAGTGGAATTGGCAATGACGATTTTATAAAAAGCACTCTCTTAACAATTATTGTGTTGAAAAGAAGAAATAATCTTTTGCTAATATGAATTTGACTTGAAATATTAATATAAAAGTTGAATAAATTTAAGTTAAGTGTTTATTTTTTATGGTGTGTTGTGAGATCCACCACTTATTTTTTCAAGATCAATGCACTTAATCGTCATCAGTGGTATCACCATCCTCGCCATCGCTTTCAATTTCAGTTGATGAATCTTCGCTGGGTCTAATAACAATTCTCTCGGTGAAAGTATCCCAACTCATTTTATAGCTCAAATAACTTTCTTCTGTCCTTATGGTCTTATCGCATGTTTTTTTCCATTCTTCGACAGTAATTTTTGCAAACTCTTCTTCTGCTATGTTGTTGATGTCATCCAGCTTCAATGAGGTGTTTCTATCCGGCACTCTTGATTGTACAATACCCCATATATTCTCAATTGGGTTCAAGTCCGGATGGCCTGCTGGTCTAATCAAGTCGTCTATTTGATACTGCGGGATTTCTTGTTTTGTCGAATCATAAATCATACAGTTCAATCTTCAGCATTGAAGAGCTATATGCAACATTATTTTCTATTAGAGAATTAACTAACTCCAATTTCGTTGCTGATGAAGTTGGGGCTCGGTTTTTTTAAATTATTGTGATAGGGGGCGTTGTCCATTACAATAATAGACGATTCCTCGCTGGCCCAGTGCCTGATCTCTTAACCATTTTGAGAAATTGCCAAAGTTCATCTCATCATGATAGTCTCCCGAATTGCACACCGGCGTGTGCAATTAGGTATAAGACCAGATCCTTTTACAATAGGATTTTTCAGTCCTTCCGCACTTCCATCAGTCCAAGACATTCCTCTTGTGTGGGAGCTCACAATAGTAGGAACTATATCTATGACGGATTTATCTTAACCTTTGAATTTTCACTTCCGTTCTTTCACACACGATTTTCCTATTGTCTTCCGTCTTACGAAAAATGAATCCTTTGGCTTTCAGATACCTCCAAATAGATGTCTTGATTATACTAATTTCCAGTTCTTGACGGATTTGTTCTAATGCCGATGAGGAATTTTCTTGTTGGGTGATTGTACTGTTCCAGTTTGTTCTTGTTTTTTTACTTTTTTGTATATGGTCGGTCCAATGCGAAACTCCAACAAATTAAGCTGTTTTCCTTACAGCTGCTCTTGTATGAGCTTCGTTTGCATGGTTGTTTCCATAATCCAAGTTCTTACTGTAAATTTTCAGCATAAGCATTCTTGCTTTGTGTAGTAAAGGCTTTCCTTGCTTAAAGCAGTCCATTGTATATAAACTTACTTTTTTTACTTCTACTCCTTGCAAAGGGATTTTATAACTAACTATAAGTGTGAATTGTCAGCAATGGCAATTACCCTCCCACTTTACACAAAACCCGCCCATTTTACTCAAAAAACGTCATCGACATTACACACACGCGTGCAAATCGCTCTCATTCTACAATAGCAACAATAGCAACTGCCATTTGGGAAACACGTGACACTTTTTCCGCTATAAATACTAAACAATAGGTAATTACCATGTCCGTCAATATATTACTCCATTTGGGCAAAATCCCCTTTGCCTTCAGCAGTTTATTTTGCCCCCTTGATCTATGAGCATTCTATACTTACACGGATACTGCAATCCGCGGAAAGCATATATCTGGGTACAGTTTAATCAAATTATACGTTTCTGAGTATTAGTTTTAATGAAAACATTTTTTTTTCAATTTAACTTCGTTTTTCTTTGCGCCAATAGAGGCGTATGTTGCTTAAATTAAATCAAACATCCACTCGCCCTAACTGCTCTACCTACCCATCCGCCACGACAACTCAATCAAGGATCTCAGAATTTAGTATTTTCACAAACATAAGGTTTATTATATTCCACATATATATAATCACGCCTGGATGTTTGTCAAATTAGCTGATCCCACATTTTTTTGGAAAGAGCCCAATCGACATGTTATTAGAGGCAAGTTTTTTCTTCAGAGCGTTAACTGGTGAAAAATTATACGACAGAAGAGAGAAAATAATCGCTCAGGGCACAGAGTTAGGATGGGAATTGGTAAGCGAAGATGACGACGCAGAAAGCGGTAGAATTTGTGTATTTCAAACAGTTGATCCTGTAGAACCTAGTTCATCGCCCTTGGGAACTTGAGCAACTCAACCAATCAACTCGCTCCTTACACGATAACAACCCCTGTGAGCTACAATATATTTTAAGACTTATAGGGACGACTTTGGTCGATTTGGTGTAAGAATTCCATTTAAAGAAAGGGCCGAACTCAAGGGAAACTCTAGAAAAATGGTCGAGCATAGGAAAAACCGTTTTTAAAGGATAGAGATCTAAGAAGGCAATATATCGACTTCATGCCAGAGTACGAGCATATGGGACACATGAGTGAGGTTAAACAGGAGGAGTATTTAAGTGAGTAAATATGCTGCTTCTTCCCGTCAAGCCCGACAACAGTACAACCTGATTAAGAGTGATATGCACGCCACCACCTGACGGTGGCAAGTCCTGTGTTGCAGAAGGATTTATTATCTATTTTACTACAATTCATGGCAAACCCTATTGTACTCAGTGCGAATATAATAAAAAAGTATCGCCAGGTTATACATACATGAAGAAGACCGACGTTTTCAAAGTATATTATGGAGAGCCTTGTCAACTGAAGAGATAACACCGTTACATACGATACCGCAACGGAATTATTTTTTAGCAACGAGGTGTTTGATGTAATAGACTAATGATAGGCGCAAAGAATTTCCACAGGATCTGCCATGATAACTGGCCATTTCTATGATATATGGGTGCAATAGTGAGGATTTTGCCAAAACCATCGTTAGCGAGCTTTGTGAATTGCAAGAAGAGGGTTCAATCTTCTAAAATGGACATCAAGTTCACAAAATCGTTCACTGTGTGTTCGACTGCTTTACCGTTATGGTAGAAGTGAGGGAAATATCCCACTACACCAAACGCAATCTTCTTGCTGAGTCTGCTCTTGTCTTTGACCCTCATAAATTACAAAATTCCACTACAGTATTTGTGGGAATAACGGGTATCCAGATATCCTTGCTGTATACTCGTATAAGAAAGTTGGAGGCGATTAGAAGTTATAAAAATACGGCGACTATAACAAGCATTATTACAATAAAGGCTAAAGTTGTGCCTCTGACTCCAGTCTTAACAAGGGCATAGTATCCCGGCGTAGTATCCCGGAATAAATTTATTTGTATTGTATCCTTTGAAAATAAAATAAGTAAACAAATAAACTATTGCCCGTTTAGAACTATGCGCAGCTTATGTATTAGCAAAAGTAAGGGAAGTGTTTGAATAGCGAGATATGGTGTTTGGTTACACGCGTTCTTAAATTGTTCTATATTGGATACGAGAACATGCTAGGAGATTTGCAAATTTCATTGGAAACCGATTATAAGCCATAACTGCAATTATTTTTGTAATAAACTGGATTTATGTGAAGAGAGAAGTGAATCCGGCTGATTGTGCTTTAAGGAGTATAGGGAGTGATCAATTAGTCACTCATAACTTATGGTGGAATGAGCCAGAACTGATTCATCACGATCATCTAGAATTCACGGAGAAACGCCAGACAAATGATCTCTCAACATACGAGCTAAAAATGGCCGAAAACATATTAATTAGATTGATAAAAGTTCTATATTTCTCAGATACCATTGCCAGCCATAAGTCCGTGACGTCGAACCAGCTAGCCAAACTAAATCTATTTTTGGATACATGCCTGGTACTGTATTGCTTACTAATATGATCATTTTATACATACACCTCAAATATTAGCTGGCCTGAACTCAACTTTTTCAAGCGTCACTAAGCCAACATTTTTGGATCTTGGGGCCCGAAATACTGTTCGGATGGTAGTCCTCAAGCTGATAGAGCAATTGATGGCTAATCTACGATCTCATTGACTTAAAAGAGAGAAAACATTTTTGAATTCTTTGGTTGACTATGTTGGGGCGATGATGGCATCCCTATGGGGCAAGACAGGCTGTCGGGGACAGAAGGTGTACATCACATTGTTTGTATGTATTTCTAAATGAATGGCCTTTGTGCTAAAACAAAGGTCATTTATTTAGAAATAGTGTCTAATTTATGAACGGACGCATTTTTATCAGCACTATGGCTCGAATTTTAATGGAGGTAGGGATGTTCTTGAAGAGTTTTTACAAACGTAAGATAGTTTGGAAAGGTGAGCAAGAAAGGGTGACATAGCTTGGTATTTTATACCAGTAACTGCCCCGAATTTTGATGGTCTATGAAAGGCGACTGTAAAATCGATAAAATTTCATCTGCAAATAGTAATTGGAAGCGGGTGTAAAATCGAAGCCTTTGATCTCATTGTCCAACTCACCACAAGATTTCGAAACGTTAACGCTGGCATGTTTCTTGGTAGGAGCTAGTCAGTATATCTTGTCTGATCCAGATTACACAGATATAAAAACTAGCCCTCTGTCAAGATTTCAATTCGTGGGCAAACTGTAGCAGACTTTTGGAAACGCTGGCGTCTTAAATACATGACCACGTTGCAAATTAGGGGTAAATGAAAGCACAAAGGAAAATCTTCAACAGAACGATCTTGTCTTGATACGCAATGGCAATCAACCCCCAAACAAGTGGGCACTGGGTCGACTGAAAATTATTGTGTGATAATATTTCAAGGTGAGTAGAATGTTTGAGATTAACATTTGCTTAATTTCAATTTCTAATCTGTAACAGCCAGACATTTATCTTACAGATAGAAAAGGCTAGGGACAAATCCACAATGAAGAGAACTGTTAGACTGTATGGTCGTGTTTCCTTTCTTAATCTCAAGAATTTGTATCCCAACGATCAGAGGGGAGATCGGTGTGATCTGCGAAGTTCTAGGTGCTGAACAAAGAGTGCGAACAGAACGGTTTGGACTTGTTCGGTTTAAGATGTATTAATATTAATTAAATATTCATATATTGAGACCGTAACTAATAATAAATTCCAGTTCACGCTTCCTCCTTTTTGTATGAAACAGGTGTATATAGTTTTAATTAACCGGGTTTTACCTACTTGTATATTATTTAGCACAATATGACGGCATCTACCCACCTTTTTGTGGAGTTTAAATCGGTATTACAGTCCAAAGTGAACTTTATACTTAACCCACAGCGTAATTTCCGGCTAACGGCTTTTGGATTGTACGCCGTGTTCGCTGAGATATCTTTCCACCAAAAATACATTACATGAGTTGAGCTGTTTATATAACAAATTGTCACTGACCCAAAGCCCAGCTTATATCCACATTGGATTGAAGTTGGTGTATTGCGTTTATATAGCACAATCCTCACTTAATATAGGACGGATGGACGGAGGTATTGGCTTAGAAGATTCATAATGGAAAGCTATTTTTGCCTTATGATGATATTTTAGCCATTCCTGCAAAAGTATCGCTTACGGAGCGGTGGGTTGGGATATAGAAGAGACGAGGATAGCGTAAATTATAATACGAGGGTTAGTGTTGAAGGAAATGAATTGTAAAGGGAAGCGTAGTCCATAGAACCAGAGAGCAGTCGATGAATGAAGAGAATGTCAGCAATGTCTCTGCGTTTTTCGAGGGTATTCAGGTTAAGAAGTTTGAGGCGGTCACGATAGGGAGGTAAGATAAATGGGTCATTCCAGGGTAGTCCACGAAGAGCAAATCGAAGAAAATTATGTTGAATGTTCTCGATTCGGGATATATGAATTCGCTGAAAGGGGTACCACACTTGGCTGGCATGTTGTGGATGAAGGGCCAAGATGTCGTATTTTACCCAATGACAAGCTGTCAGATCCTATTAAAGTTCCACCGTGTGTATAAATTTTATATTTTATTTTATATTTTATCACCGCTTCTATTTTTGGTAGTAACCAGTGAAGATTACCCAACAATAAATCCGAAGGAGGCTTAGTTAACATACATTAGTTCGAAATCAAATCTCTGAACTCAGTGAATAGGAGATAGAGAACTATGAACACTGAAGAGATTTATCCAAGAACTGTACGTGCTATATAGCGACACGGACTAAGCTCAAAGGGTAAGAACTCGTCGATTAAATTAACTGAGACATGTTAAGGGAATGGGCACCAGTGCTCTAGCTCGAATAGTCTTCCTATCTATCACCGAGCGAAAACGCAGCGAGGATGATTCGATTTCAGGTGGCTCACATGATTTGGCATACAAAATTGGAAGCCGCTAGCAAACTACGGGGCTAGCTTGAAAGACACATTGGTTTAGATGTTTCTAAAGTTAAGGTACCATTAATTATCATTTTTGGGGACACCACAGCTCAATGAAGGCAAACATTCCGGACTTAAAGTTCACTCTTTCGTTTCGTTTAATTTTTTAGTCCGAATCATCTCACTTCGTCTCTAGCAAATTGGTACAATATCGCCATTCGATGGCATCTCTACTTTTTTTTCATTAGTTGAGCAAATAGATAATTATTTCTCCTTATGTAGTACTCACTTTGTAGATATTTTCAAGAAAAAAGGGTTCAAATTAGGGTAAATTAGGTCAATGAATCAATGAATCCTAATCAAATTCTATTCATATTCCATATTCCACAATTTCCAGTTTACTTGTATCTCCATACCTTATATTAAATACGTCAACCTTAAAGGACAATGCCTGCCAAAAAAACGCAGAAGCACAAAGCAAACAGAGGCGAACAAAAAATTAGAAAGACGATGACAGAAAATACTCTCGTTAGGCACAATTACTTCAAGTTAATTTAATTTACACCCTCAACAGATGATTTTTTTTCTAGCAGCACAGCCAACAATAAAAATCGGCAACAAAAACCCAACACACTTTATCACTTTTAAAGGTGTTGATTAAATTGACTGAAATAATTCAATCCAAATTCTGTACGTCAAGCCTAAACACTGCAAGACGAGCGTGGAATCCACCACAAAATATAACATACCATGTCGCGCTGACAGACACTATCGCCGTAAAGCCAAAAATAACTTCAGCTTGGCTATTTCGAGTTTGGCAATTTTTCCATCGATAATACTTGTGAACAAGATAAACGTGCAAACAGTACACAGCACAACTAAACCAAAATCCATCATTGGCTTCCTAATTCGTTCGAATAACCATAACTGGCGGTTTTTGGCTATTTTGGGCCAATCACTAGTGCTATTTGTGTCTGCCTATCCGGTGGTGCGGATGTCACTTTATTAGTTATGCAAACCACGGAGATATGCTTGGAAAGTTACTGATGGTACTGGTGTACGTTAGCTGGTGCGGCCATGCCCCAATGGATGAGAAAAGATTTTTAATTGTTTATCCTCGGAGAAGTGCGAAAAGAAAAAAAAGATATTTTTGTGAATCTTTCATTTACAAGGTCGTTTTATGGGGTGGTGAAGGTTGCCCTCTAACAAGCATTGCCAGCTTTAAGGAATTTTTACTCAAATTAAGGCTGCGAAAAAAAACGCAACAAGATTGGGTCTTTGCCTTCTGAATTGTCGCTCAAAAACTGATTGAGACAAGAACTTGATTTACTTTTCTCGGGTATACAAGTAACATAGATCTGTTAAAAACCCAAAACGCGATAAGGTCAACATATAACGAATATGTGGCAAAAAGATGAATTTAATGTAGCTGTTAGCGTCGCCTGAAGTTCAGCAGTCAGACCGAAATATGTAATACATTGGTGGTGCTGTTTAGCGAATTTGGTGGGACTTATTTTTGGCATTCTCTCCCTCGATATATTAGCCATCTACCTCGCTCAAATGTCATATACATTCTTCTGGTTTAAGTCTGTTTAGAGAGTTTTTGTTAATGTATTTAAAGAACTGTACAGAAACGCGTTTTAGATGAATTCTAAAGATATTTATTCGAATACCATATTATATGAAATTAACAACTTTAATGAGAGATATTAAGAGCTCGTCAACAAAGTAGAAACCACATAAGAGGCCAGGAACAAAGTATGTAAAAAGGCGGCAAAAAATTGACAGATGAGGATAGATGAAAATAATGAGAAAATAATTTGCAATAGGAGCATTGCCAGAACAAAAAAGATGAAGTTATTACAATTTGCGTAAACATTCCGTCCGCCTTGCTACCTTCAAGGGGTGACGAAATTAATTTTAAACAGAAACCATAAAGTGTGAAAATTCATTGATTGATAGCTACTTGATGCCTTAATTATAAAGTTATAATAAAGCAAAGTATGTATGTATGTATGCCAGGAGCTTTAACGCCTTTTTGCCCGAATATTCGATGTGAGACATAAACCTAAGTCTATTGACAGGTATTACTCATGGGTATTTTATGTAATCTTTTGATCTAGTGATTTGACTTCTTACCTTTATGTCCACGCATTCCACATTTTTCCGGCTGGTTATTAGAACAGCTTCCGTTTTGTAATCCGCTTGTTTTAGGCCGACGGATATAAGCCAGTTTTTGATAAGGTTGATTGCAAAACTTCTTTGTAACAATTACAATGGCGATGTAGTCAGCGAAGCCGATTCTTGTTACTCTTAGTGGCAGCGTTAATTGCAGAACGTATATGATATTTCAGAGTAGGGGCCTCAGTCTTCATCATTGTTAGACTCCCGTGGAGATTTTCTAGTACTTTTCACCTTCGCCGGTTCCATATCTCAACCTTCTATTGCTGAAGTAGCCCAATACAATTTTCCGCAAGTAGTATGGTGTATGCATTTTGGCTAGTATCCTTCTTATAAACGACCATTTTGCTGAGATAAGGGCATTTTTCATGTCCAGCGTCACTACTGCACAATATTTCTTTGTTCTCCATCGCATTCTTTCCCCATTTTTTTCTTCGCTGCTATTTCTATCACCGCCTTTATGACGTCGACGGTGATGATTTTCTGAACCCAAATTGTTGATCTAATAATGGTCCCTTTCCCTACATTATTTGGGATGCCATCAGGTCCAGGGCCTTTGTTAATGCCTACTTTGTTTGTCTGCAACTACTTTTACGCTTTTACGCAAATTACTTTTTACGTTTGTGTAAAAAAACGGCAATCTTTTTTGAAATTTGGCCAGACAAACTTTTCAGCTAGCAGCTTTGTTATTTTTGCAGCGCCAGTGTGATTGCGGTTGTATAGCGACTTGAATCCGATTTGGCGAAACTCTTCTGTTAGGTACGGGCGGATATTTCCTGTTGATACATCGCATAGAACCTCTGCATTTGTGCCTGGAATGACAAAAGGTTTTAAAAGTAAATTTGATTTGATACTTAAAAGTTCAAAGTTGATTGTCTCAGATACGTGAATGTCGTCTATGCGTGGCATAGTATCGGCTATAACTTTCTCTTTGCCAGGAAGATAACGGATATCAGTTGTTAATTGGGCCAAGAAATCTAAGTGACAGGTTTGCTCCGGCGAAGCCTTCTCTATTTTTTGTTGGAAAGCGAACTGCTACGGCTTATGGTCAGTAAAAATGACGAACTCTCTTGAATGCTGAAAGTATTTCACACATTTATACGCGCCAAGGAGCTCGGAGTTGTATGTGCTGTACCTTTGCTGAGATGAGTTAAGTCGTTCCGAGTAAAATCCGAGAGGTTGCCCTTTATCGTCGTCGTGTTTTTGAAGAATAGCTCCCAGAGCAGTGCTCGAGGCAAGGGCGCGCCTGCTTTCGGGAACATAAGAAGTGTAGCTTTACATAAACTATCTTTACAGCGTTGAAATGCTTGTTTTGTATTTCCGTCCAGTAGATTATCGATTTATCGTTTTTTATTCCCCTTGATTTCTTTTGATAACAGCAGTTGATCTTTAGCCGCGCGGCAAAAATCTCCGGAAAAAATTTATCATTCTCAAGAACCGTCTCAGATCGCACGCTTGTTCGGGTTGCTTAAAACCTCGTAACGCTTGAATTCACTCTTATGGTGGTTTGATTCCCTCTTTACTGACCCAATAACACAAAAATCGTACTTCGGATTTGTCTAGCACATATTTCGATGTATTGACGTTGACGATGAACTCCCTCAACTTCTCAAAGACGAGACGAAAGTGTTGGCGATGTTCGTGTATGTCCTTTAATGAGATTAGAATGTCGTCTAGATATGGTCGAGCGAAGCCGAATTCGCTAAGGACGTGATCCATAAATCGCTGGAATGTCTGTCCGACATTGCGTAGTCTAAAGCACATATACGAGTAGACGAACTCAAACATACCGAATGGAGTCGTGATGGCAGTCTTCGGTATATCAGCCGACTCCACGGGCAGCTGATGGTACACCCGACGTAGGTCGATGGTTGAGAAGATTGTTAGACGCATTAAGTCTGTCATTTACCGCCTTTAATGACAGACGATTTAATTTAAAGCTTTTTTGCGTGGTTTCCGGCAATTTTTTTTGCATCATTGCCGTATTTTCGGTGGTACCAACAAATGTCGAGGTCCCTGTTTGATGGCATTGTGCGTGTGCACGAACGATGACGACTCCTATCTCTGCTTCTAGATTGATAGTTCATAGATGCTTTTAAAGTTGCTATCTCCCTCGTAATCTCTGCAAACTGTCTCTCCTGTGATGTTTGTAAAATTGGAGAATCACGTGTAGTAAGTGTGTTCACCATCGGGACGTCATTAACCTCCACAATCTTATCGGCTAGAAGTGCAACTTTGTCGAGTGAATCACTGCTGATCGAAATGATAGATCGTATATTTGGCGGTAGTCTATTCATCCAAATTGACTTCAACATATTGTCGTACATTTGACTACCGGCGAAATAGCGCATTTCTCGCAGCAAGTGTGAAGGGTGCGTGTCGCCTAATTCCACGTCCTGCAGCAGTTTCTTTATCCGCTTTTGCTCGGATTCAGCGAATTGGTCGATTAAGCGGATTTTTAAGGTCGTATACATGTCACTAATCGATGGCCTTAGGATTATATCATTTACTTGTGACAGGATTGTCTTTCCATCGCGGCGACAATCGCGTGATACTTTTTCTTGTCGTTTGGGATACCTGCTACCTGCGATTCCACTTGACCACGGTCGGGGTCACCAATATGTCGGTTAATTACCCAACAAAGTTATGCCGAGTGTTTAAAACCCGGATTTCCAAATTAAATATAAATATAAACTCTGATTTTTTCGGCTCTGTTTTTTTAAGGTCTTAACTCGATGGCGGATTACAAAAGAAAGACAGAATTATCTAAAGACATTACAATTAATGTTAGTTCATATTGTTGCAAATATTATAGTTTTGATAATAACTTCTGCTATGACTATCTCTAAAATGTTGTATTGCACTTGACTAGCCACCGGCTTCAGTTAATGAATTTGCCCACTGCCTCATTTATGTTATTGAACTGACCAACAAACAAAATTGCCGTTATTGGAGCAAACAATCCACAAGTGTTCCGGACCTTATTTCTTTCGCAATGAGGATGGAGACACCGTTACCGTCAATGATCTCAGGTATAATATCTCTCTTAACTGACTTTCTGTGGTCAGAGCTCAGCAATATCGATACATCTGAGCTGCGGTTCCAACAAACTGGCGCTACATGAAATACAAACGACGCAACGCTCGAAGTTGTGAAGGAGAAATTTGGCGACTGGGTCATCCTATAGCGAGCGTTTACCAATTTGACCGAACGGTTGAAGCACTGCCAGTAAAGTTGAAGCGTCCATTTCAATGACGTACTATTCCACACATAATGGAATGAACGTAGCTTCAAAATAAATCCAGATTCAGTTTTATATCTCACACCGTTTTTGTTTTATTTAAACTTTTTTTTCCTATCATGCTTATCTGGTCACCCTTTACTTTGTGGTCGGTTTGGTTCCAGAATATGAGAGCCGTTAAAGCTGTTGTATCTTCAAATATGCTGCTTGAAAATGCAAAACAATTTGCTGTTCAAATGGAGGAAGAATTTAGTCCAACTGGAGATTGGTTATGGTGCAGGCAAAAACGGGAAGAAATAAGCGCAAGAAAAATACATGGAGAAACATCCTCCAGAAACGTAGGTAGCGCAAACGATTTTTTCTAAATACAATTCTACCGAGCTTGATTGAAAATATCTCTAACATCTCAAACTCCTTGCAGAATTTCCCCACAGACGCTAATCATTGGGATATTTCCGTTATCTAAGAAAATCTGTAGAATGCTTTTTCTTTGAACGCTTTACACCGTTTGAGATTCACAAAATTATAGCTTCATTAAAAAGTTCACATTCCTTATCTAACGATAACATCTCTAGCAATGTATTAAAAAATATATCTTTTGATGTTTCTGATATTTCTTTGTCATATTTATAAAAATTGCATTTAATGTGGAATTTTTCCAGAACCGCTCAAGACTGCAATAGTAATTCCAATGTTTAAAAGGGATGACTGAATGAAGGTAAGTAATTACAGTCCGATTTCTCTTTTGTCCACGTTCTCTAAAGTTATCGAAAAAGACGTTCAATCCAAAATGTTGTCCTTCTTAGCTAGAAGAAACTTTTTAAGTGCCTCTCAATTCGGCTTTCGTCATGGCAAATCTACTGAGGATGCCCTGCTCAAACTAACAAGTGAATTAAATAAAAGCCTAAATGAGTCTCGTATTCTAGTTGATTAATCAATCTTGTTAAAGAAACTTTATAATGGTGTTTTCAGAGGTTTGATACATGAGTGGCTTGCGTCCTTTTTAAGGAACCGTAATGCAAATGGTCAAAATTAAAAATAAATTTGGTTTTCAAAGTTCCTTAAATGTTGTTGTCCCACAGGATTCGTTGTTCTTGCAACCTTTTGATGGCGAAATTACCATTATTGATTATACAGCACTATCCTACTGTAATTCTAACTATCTGAACCTATTCTCAGACTTAAATAATGGCCTGGGTGTACTGCGTAGATGATTCAACCATCATACTTGCCTTTGGTGTATCATTCGCCGTACTGCCCCAGATTTCCTCTATGCACAACAAATCTAATACCATTTAACAATATTGAAAATTGCACCCCGGTTTTCGGATTGAACGCGTCGATAGCTTTAAGTACTTAGAGATTATATTGAGTAATAAGCTTAATTGGGAAGACCATACCTTGTACCTTAAGCATTATTTCATGAAAGTTGTGAAGTAGTTATATCATCTTAGCCTATACAGTCGCCTACCAATCTTAAAATTAGTCTACTATGGCCTGTTTCATTTTAAATTGCAGTACAGCATTTCTTGTTGGGGTGCTACCTACTCTAATGACAATTATCCTCTGCTTATAAATCAAAATCATAAACTTCGGATTATGCTTAAGATCAATCGTCGAACACATACAATAGTTATGAGTTATTCAAGAATCTTGGGATCCTTCCTTTACAGCATTTACACGTCTACAAAGTTTTAAAATCATTTTTTTTTTTAAATTCGGGATACAACATGACCAGTTTCAATACAAATTATAATTTACGCGGCAATACCAGAGATTTATTGTAGTAAACATACCCATGATCCATAAAGATATTTTTTTCACGCTCTTACAGTTCAATTGCTCCGCGTTAATTTAATAAACTACCAGAAAGCCTTAGATATGTGAGAGAGAAAAGAGTGTTCTTATTAGGCTTTTCTGATATGAGAATACACGCTTAAATTATCTTCGTATTGATTTGAATTGATACATATTCGTTCTGTATTCCTCTTTTTAAATTGTTACTATTAAATTTTTGAATTTTTCCCCATCAACTGTTATTAAACATTGCTAGGATTTGCATTGAATTGATACAATCGCCACTTGTTCTTCGGGCAATAGATTTGTATTTTTTTTTTTTAAGAACTTAACACTCAAGTGGGTATGAATACACTTAAAGTGCCTGAGCAAGTGTTAAGTTTTTTTTGGAAAATGGGATAGAGAGAGAAAGAAAGATTTTTGGGCTCAGTGATTATTTCGCTCCATGGGTGGCATTAAACATTTAATGGGGAGACTAAATTCTTAGTGGAGGTTGGCTTGCTGTTGAATTCTAGTCAATTACTCATCATACTTGATTTTCGTTAACAGAAAAAATGAATATGTCTTTCGGACGAACCTGGGATTCGAACACCGAACCTTCCGATTTGGAAGATACTTGAGCCACGGCCACCCATATCTAATTATTTAATTTTATGAAATTAATGTTTTGTCATATTTAAAGTAAATTCTGTATAATTATTTATTTATATTTAATATAATAATTAGCTTTAAGTTTATTCTTTGAAATTAAGTGAAGTATGAAAAAAAAAATAAACCATGCAAAGGATATTTTTAATGCCGATGAAAGTGGATTTGCTATAAAGCTCTGCTGACATCAACAATGGACAAAAAAGGACACCGAATGAGAGGCTTTAAATGTTCGAAAGAACGCATGGCACTTCTTTTTATTTGTTATGCAACTGGGGAGAACAAAAAACGTGATCGTCATCGTGGAAAATCCAAAATTTCGAAGTGTTTCAAAAACAAAATCTTACCTTTAAAACCAACCCAAAGTTTGAAAGGCGCAAGTTAGGCGGGACGATATTTTAACTTCTTTGGCCCAACAAAATTAAAATCCAAAAATCATTTTATTGGTTGATAACGCATCTTGTCAATATACTTGTGCAACGAACGTACAGTGCCTACCACCCAGCACTACATCTGTTACCCAGCCACTCGATCAGTGTATAATTCACTGTTTCAAGTCATATTACAGGCAGATTAACATACGTAAACAAATAACTGAAAGTGAAAGAGGAGCAACCGTTAGCGAGTTTGCAAAATCAATAACACTCTTTAATGTCTTACACATACTTAAATATGTTAAATAAATAAACTGTTTCAGAAAGGTGAGTGCGAAAGTTTGTAATGAAAAGTTATAAGTTTTTCGACTTAATTTTTACGTGAAATTGATCGTTTTCAAGAAGATGAAGTGGAAGAAATTCATGAGAACGATGTTTTCCCAAATCATCTAAAAAATGTAGGGAAATTCGAAGATAATGTTTGCTGTGATGACGATTTAATTTGTTTTGGTCAACCTACTGACGAAGATATCGTAAACGAAACAACGAAATATCGCCACCAATTCTTATCGTTATGGGCGAAAAAGACGAAGATGAAAACGACGTTTTGCCAAATGCTCTAACCAACCAAGAAGCCATAACTTCCCTGAATGTTCTTCGCAACTACCTAGTGCCAGAAAATGAGTTTTCAACAAGAATTTGCCGGCCAAAATAACTGAGTTTTTTTCCATGCTTTAAGTTGTTGATCTTCTAATCATTTTCTGTGTAATATTCTAATAAGCTTCAGGCTTTTAACAACAAAGCTCCTGTTTTTTTTTTGAATTTAAGTTCATTTTTTAGTTTATTTTTTCAATAAAATGGATAAGAAGTGAGTTGTTTTGTTTTTTTTCCTTAATGTCCTTTCTATTCTATTATCTAGTAAAGAGTCTATGGTAGCCGATAAAAGGACGACAAGCGGCATAAAGACGATAAAGACGATCACGCCACACGAAGTCAAGACATAATACGAACGAAGAATGCACAAGGAAACAAAGAACGAACGAAGCACATAGACGAGATGATCATACGAGTAGAATGGGAAAAGATTAGTCCTTCGGGAGCACAAAGCCAGTCGCTAGTACCTAATCGTTAGTAATGAATAAACGTTTCCATACTGATATGTGTTAGTACGCCTTCTTAAATTATGTTAAATATACTTTTTGTAAAATATTGTATACCAACTTTGTATTATACATAGAGTGGCGTGACCGTCTTTGTCGTCTTTATGTCGCCTGTCGTCTTTTTACCGAATCCCACAAAACTATATTTACAATAATATAAAATGGCATGAGAGAGTCTTTCCAATGAATTTGTTAATCATATTAATTTCCTTGTGTTTATTTAAACAAAAAATCGGAGACTCTTAAAAAAAGCACGTGTGGATGATGTAGCTGTACCGCCTTGTAGATCAAGGCGAGCGACGGTATGCTCTAAAACGGAGGCAGCACTAGGTGTAGTCGGCGACTGGTGCACTAGGAGTGATCTTTCAGTCAATCCTCTTAAAGTTGGGTTTGTTCTCTTTACAAAAAGGAGGGAGCTGACTGATCTGACTCGTTTAGTACGGGGTCATCTGATTTGTGGTTCTGAAAATAAATTTAAAGACTATACAACACATTTATGATTTGGATTTCTATCAATTTTTTATTTCATTGGTAATTTTTGATGACCTTTCGACACATATCGGGCAATAACTCGACCATAACTTAACGAATACTCGTTCTCAAAGCATCAAGAGTTTGCGGATTGTTTATTTATTTATTTATTTATTTTATCTACCGAATACAAGATTCTTACAGACTACGCTTATAATAAATTACAAAATCGTTAGTAATGAATAAACGTTACAATTATAACATTTACATTACATTTATATTTAATTTTAGCTATGATAGAGTATTTAGTTTCTTTCTTACAATATCTCTAGTATCAGATAAATCAATTTCATTACAAACACTATTAAACGATTTACAACAGCGATTTATTGGCTCATTTTTACCGTAAACTGTTCTATGTGCTTCTATATACAGTAAGGGTCTATCGCGTAATGGTCTCTGTGGAGTGTAGTAGAAGCTTTGGACATTTATTTTAATGTCTAATTTTAGAACTGAGTATATCTCTTACGAAGAGAATTTCCAGGTTTTTTCGTCTAACAGACAAAATTTTTAAGTCAATGAGAAGACGTCTTTCCTTTTAGGAGGGTAAACATCCTTCCCAATTAAATTTGCGTAACATGTGTCGAGTGAATGATTTCTGGATTCTTTCAATTCTTAATATATGAATGTTGTAATATGGATTAAAAATGACGACACAGTATTCGAATATCGGTCGCACTAGACAAGTGAAAAGAGATTTAAGAGTATAAGGATCGGAGAATTCTTTGCTATTTCTCTTAATGAATCCCAACATAGAAGAGGCTTTTCTTATAATTTGATCAATGTGATTATTGAAGTTGAGTTTTTCATCAAACGTAACCCCTAAGTCATTGACAAATTTACATATAATAAGAGCATCATTATTAAAGTAATATTGATTTTGTATAAGAGAACAATTTTTGTTAAAAGAAATTTGCTTACACTTTTTAAAGTTTAGCTGCAGCTGATTTTTACCGTTCCATATAAAAAATGCTTTTAGATCATTTTGAAATAGGACTGCATCAAGGGGAGATTTGATTAGGGCAAACAACTTTATGTCATCCGCAAAAAGCAGACTCTTACAGAACGATAAAGTGGCCGCGATGTCATTTATAAAAAGAAGGAATAAAAGTGGTCCAAGATGGCTTCCTTGAGGAACTCCAGACTTAACATCAAAATATCTAGAACAAATTCCATTTATCGAAACACATTGCTTTCTATTAGAAAGATATGATTCAAGCCAATGCATCATCCGCGAGTGAAACCCAAAAGTATTTATTTGTGGATCAATAGACAAATGTTGACTTTATCAAAGTCAGTGTATACCGTATCGACTTGATACCCGGCTTCTATATTGCAATGTAAAAAAATAGAGAATTGAATCAGGTTGGTGGCAGTTGATTTACTTCTTATAAAACCATGCTGTTCAGGTGAAATTAATTCTTTAACAAGGAAAAATAACTTGTCTTTGACGATGGACTCAAAAAATTTTGGAATTTTGAGGATCTTTGAAATACCCCGGTAATTATCAACATCGACTTTGGAACCATTTTTATGAATTGGTGAAATATATGATATCTTCCGTCTATCAAGAAAAATACCTTCTTTTAATGAGGCATTAAACACAATTGTGAGAAGTGCAAATAGCACATAAGAACAGTGTTTTAGTTTTTCCAAAGCTATAAAGACATCTGATTCAGTTAACTGCAAAGAGTCAATGGTAATTCCATTCGAATTAATATTGTGGAAACTGCTTGTATTGATTCTGTTTGAGTTGTAAGCAGACTCAAAAAAGCTTGCAAACAGCTCCAGATTACCTTCCAAAGTTGTAGACACTAAACCTTTATATTTCATACAATTATGGAAATCTATAGTCTTTCTTTTATTATTTAAGTAAACCCAGAAGAGTTTACTATTCGACTTTATCTGGCATTCGGTGGCAAATATATATTTATATTTATCTTTTGCATAGCCCACAAAAAAAATTCGGTTAACATTTGGCTATAGCGATGACAATTGACGATGACGGTTACACCTTCCTCATTTTCAAAGAAGTATGGATCAATGACACCACCAGACCAAATTGCACACCGTAAAGTGACTTTGAATGGCAACTCTGCTCCAAAGGAAAAGTCAGTGAAATTCATTGCTCCATTAAGATTTAAATAAAATAATTACTTAAATCGTCAAAAAAATACAATTTAAAAGAACATAAGTATTTAACAAAGAGGTGTCTCATCGACAATAAAGGTAAAACTGGGTGAGTCTTCTTATAAAAGTCTAAAAAAGAAAATTCCAACGATGTTCGGTAGTGGCTCAGCAAAAAGACCGCATTCACAAGTATCACTAAAACACCTTCATCTGAAATGTATAAAAATAATACACCTGTTGGTTATTGCCGGTTGCGGAACTAAAGAAAATGTTCCAATGTCCTATGGGAGAATTATTGGACGTAAGACTGCAAGACATGGCGGCTAAGTGCGTCATGGAAATAGTAAGTGCGGAAATTTCTACTTTGAAGCAAAGCAACAAAGAATTAGAAACCCAGCTTCAACAGATGGAGTCCCGATGAGACACACACACTGCTCGAGAGACAAGTGGAGTTTCCTAAAAAAAAGCCAATGAGAAGAGTCTGGTTATCCATTTCCAACCAGCAGATAATCCTCAAAATACGGTTGAGAAAGCTAAATCGATTTGCTTAGATCTCCTGCAAACGAATGACAGCTCTAAAATAATAGCACGTCAAATAAGTTCTGGGAGTAAAA
Source organism: Volucella bombylans (assembly GCA_949129095.1). Lineage (NCBI taxonomy): Eukaryota > Metazoa > Arthropoda > Insecta > Diptera > Syrphidae > Volucella > Volucella bombylans. The sequence goes on along the minus strand of OX422142.1, from coordinate 123,140,043 downwards.
CTGCAAAGGTTATTGCAGAAATGGTTGTCCATGATGATGTTTTTGGTATGCTTCGAGCTAAATCCCAATTGCCTAACACAAGGATTACCCAGCGGCATCAAGAGAACGCAGAAGGCAATTAAATAGCCGACATAATTTCACGAAACAAGAGCATAAAAGTTCAAATACGAGGCGAAACTCTTCAAATAAACGAAAAAAAAAATTATTTTGATAGGTCTGCCATAATACAATCTTTTTAAATAATGATAATGTTAATTTTTTTTTTTTTTTATAATTTACGTTTAAGGGGTTAGATACCCTTTTACTGTTGCCAGGGCTCGGGCGGAAAGGTAGAAGGAAGAGAAAGGAAAATTGTTTTGTAGTGGTTTGAAACTCAGGTGTGTTTGGTTTCGATATTCGCTCTCCAGGGGGGGGGGGGGGGGGGGGGGGGTAGGAGTCCGAATAGGACGGAGAGTTTTTTCTTCACTCAGAGTGATTCGAGGTATAATTCACAGTATTTTTTTTCTGTGCTTGAAACTCTACAACAGCCAAATCTACGTGTCAGTGTTATGCCTTCACACGCAGAATTTTTCTGTCTGAGTTCCAATTACACAAATGAAAAACTGACTTGCCATGGGCAGGATTCGAACCTTAACCCTCCGAGTGAGAAGCGATTGCTAGTACCACTACACCACCAAATAAATGATTTTAAGATTTAAAGTACAAAATCCCTTCTTATAATGTATCAGGATTAAAGAATAAGAGTATCTTGTGGATTTTTATAAATTTGTCAATCAATTTGAATTTTCTATATGAAACTTTTTTGCAAGAAAATAGCTCTATCAATTTAGGAAATAGATTTATTAGCTTTGAATTTAAATGAATACCAGTTATTAGAAAACAGTCAAGAGGAAGAGCCAGTGGAGGATGTTTTTTTTGTGGTCATAAGGATCTACAAGGTATCAGCTGTGAGTTTCGAGAATTTGAATGAGACATAAATCTCAATTTTAATAAGGCAACTTTCCTATTATTCCCATTGTACATTAACTGCAATCATTGGGACAGTGATTTTGTAATATTTGAAGAATTTATAGTGCAAGAAAGGAGCAGTAATTTAATGGTGGTTGGTGACCTGAATGGAAGAATTGGAAATGAAGCTGGAAACGAAAATTTAGAAGCTGGAACTCAAAATGGGAAATCGAAAAACACTGTCCTTAATGCAAGAGGGGTAAAGTTAATAGATTTTTGTAATTCTTATGGGTTGAGAATTCAAAATGGAACTAGCTTGTCAGATATGGGTGGTGAATTTACTTTTGTTGGTAAGCAAGGAAGCTCGATAATATATTATAGTCTCGTTGATGGAAAATGGAATGATCACATTGTCGACTCCCAAGTTGAACGTGTCCCATTTTCGGACCACCTTACTATAGTTATGACTTTTGGCGTCGGAACAGGAAGAAAGCAGACCTATGATGCTATTGTCTAAACTTAAATGCAATCCTGTTAAGGCGATAGAAAAGGAACGCTAGGTAAGATTGTACGGCTCCTTGCTTTGACCTCGAATATAAAAAAGCCAGGCGGTTATCGTTTGATTGCCTAAGAGCATATCGTAGTTCAAACGAGGGTTATTTCAAAAACCTTTATTTGCAAGCAAACAGAGAGTACAAGGTATTGCGTACACGGAAAAAAAATCAACATTTTTTGAAGCAGAATATAGCCCATTGCCAGCATGCGAGAGAATTTTGGAACTTGGTTAGGAAGCTGAATGGCAAGCGTTTAAACATTCATCATGGACAATGCTCTAATCTTCTGGTAACGCATTTTAAGAATTTATTAAATCCAGTACAAGAAAGAATTAAATTTCACTACGCTCCCCCTGGTTCCGCTAATGAAGTGTTGGATGCGGTCATAACACAGCAAGAGGTTACTGAGGCATTGGTTAAGCTTAAGGATGGAAAAGCAACTGGTTCTGATGGGATCCCAGCTGAATTTTATAAATACAGCACCACAGAGTTCCTCGATAGAATAACGCTTATATACAAAAATAATGTGTTGGAAACAGGATCGATACCGCAAGAATTCAAAGAATCCATAATTTTCGCAATACATAAAAAAGGAAGTTTGTCGGAGCTATGTAATTATAGAGGCATATCCTTCTTAAATGCTTGCTACAAAATATTCACACTAATTCTACAAAGATGTCTCAACACATGGATCAACTAAAGGGTTTTCCAATAGGGACTTGACAACTTTGAATTTAATTTGTGAACGCACTATTTCACTAATCATCAAACTGTCACTGTCAATTTATTCAGTAAACTCAACATTTTCATCATGGTAAAGTACAAGAGCAACGTCTGTAAATTATAAAAATTTTGTACCGAAATTAGGAGTGGGTGACTGCAACTTTAAGAGCGTTAACTCCAATTTTCGGCCGTAATTCTCGCCCTAGTAGACAGGCAATAACAAGTTTAGTGCAAAAATTTGAGTCTACATATTCGTTGTGTGATGTTGCCGTGTCAGTGAGACAACGGGTTGGTCGAAGTGTCGAAAATATCGCTGCCGTTCAGGCGTCCGTAGCAAACGATTCAAATCAGTCAATTCCACGGCGTTCTCAAGAATTGGGCATCGCTCAGACCACATTATGGCGTATTTTGCGTAAGAATCTTGGTTTACACCCATACAAGATCAAGCTGACTCAAGAATTGAAGCCGATGGACCATTTGAAGCGACGTACGTTCTCCGATTGGGTTCTGGAGAAGATGCGCCAAGATGATTAATTGCAAAATCATCTTCAGTGACGAAGCTCATTTTTGGCTCAATGGGTTCGTCAATAAGCAAAATATGCGTTATTGGTCAGGTGAAAATCCACATGTGCTTCATGAATCACCACTTCATCCACAAAAAATAACTGTTTGGTGCGGTTTGCATGCCGGCGGTGTTATTGGGCCACATTTTTTCGTCGACGATAACGATCGTCACGCGTTATCGCGCCATGATCACCGATTATTTTTCGCCCGAACTGGAAGATATGGACTTGGATGCCATGTGGTTTCAACAGGATGGTGCCACATGCCACACAGCACACGCTACAATCAATTTATTGAAGAGTAAGTATGGTGAGCGTGTTATCTCAAGACATGGGCCAGTCGATTGGCCGCCTCGTTCGTGCGATTTAACGCCGCTTGACTATTTGCTGTGGGGCTACGTTAAATCATTGGTTTATGCCAACATGCCGACGACGTTGGAAGAGCCCAGAACCAACATTGAACGCGAAATAGCGGCCGTTTCGGACGAAATGTGTGGCCGAGTCGTTGAAAATTGGATCCAACGAATCGACCGCTGCAAACGTGCCCGCGGTGGCCATATGAACGAAGTCGATTTCCATTCATAAATGTTTTGATTGTACTTCAAGCCAATAATAAAGTTTTTGAAATAGCTCAAATGGTATGCGTTTTATTTAAAAAAAAAGTTGTCAAGTCCTTATTGGAAAACCCGATATAATAGGCTCTTGCAAAAGTACCAGGCAGGTTCTAGACCAGGCTATTCAACGATTGATCATATCTTTGTTTTGAAAAGTATTGCGGATTCATTTCTCATAAAAAGGAAGAAGCTATATGCGTTTTTCGTGGACTTAAGTCAGCATTTGATGCGGTTGATAGACAAGTTCTATTCTACAAGCTTTATAACATTGGAGTGTCAGTAAAATTTGGCAGAGTCATGCAAAACTTATATATTGACACAATGGCGGCAGTTTGGAACGGTGAAGGGAGATCTGAGTGGTTTAAAATGGAATCAGATGTCAGATAAGGTTGTAATATGAGTCCAAGCTTGTTTGCTTTGTTCATTGATGATCTAGTAACCTGTTAACCGTGTGGCATCAAATACGCGGGTCATATAATCAAGGCACTGCTATTCGCAGACGACATCATATTTAAAATGCAAATTGATTACGTGCTTAAGATAGATGGAACATCACCGGCTTCCGAAGATAGTGGCCCTCCAAGTCATACATGATGAATCGAGCTGGTATGCTGAATAGATGGATCTAGCGGCAGACTGCGGCATGGATTTAATTGTAGATAGTTTCGACTGTGTTCGCTGGCAGACTTTACTATATTATCTTATATCATCAGTGGATTTGAAGTGCAGAGAGAGATTTCTGAGCACTCCACAGAGCAATATATTCCCGTCACTGCTCAACCACCCATACCCCCTCCCACGAATACTAACAACTGCTTCCCAATTTCGACCTTACAACAGGAGCCAAATACCCAAACTCTATCAGCTCGCATATCTTAAATCCCACTTCTAGATCGCCATCTCCCTCGGTTTCACGGGCCCCAGTCCCTATTTTTGATCCTCCTTCGCCGCCTAACGACCCAATGAACACCATAGACACCACAGAATGCCGTTACGTGCACTCTAAGCTAAGGGATAATAAGATATACGAAAATATACGTCTCTTTCTCACATATCATTACGACAAATCCGACTCTGTTTGCTTTGAGGGAAAAACCAAAACAAGTGTCATGGTCTCCATCCAACAGGAAGGCCTTCCTACGGATATAACTAGTCTCAGAAAGCTTTACAACAGGTACCACGAAATCTTCGACACACCTCCTCAAAAGGTTGCGGATGACCTCGCTGCTTTCCGCAGCTATATATACTCTAAAAGAGTTTCTCACCTTCAGCGCAGCCGAGCTGACCACGACTAATTTTTTCGTTCCTATCTTGCCTTCTTTGCCTGCATCTTATCTACACTCCCCTACTCCTAAACGCAACAAACTACCTCTTACATTTTACTACCCAAAACGTAAGAGACTTGCGCTCTAAAACTCGTGATGTCTTGTCTAAATCACACGGTCTCTCTTTCGACGTCTATGCTTTTACAGAAACCAATCTGATCCCCGACATAAAGAGCCAGGAGCTATTTCCATCTTCTTATAGTCTTTCCGAGATGACGATCACTCCCTCCCTATGATTCTGACAACTCCATGTAGAGGTGTCATACTTGCCATTCACAATGACCTCAACTTTTCTCTCATTGCTATCTATTCTTCTGTTAAACTTGACTTTGTTTCAATTAAAATAACACTTCCCAACAGGTCCCTGTACGTTATGTGTTGCTACATTCTCCCAGCTCAACCTACTGAATCCTACATCCTTGATATTAAAGCAATTGACCAACTAATTGACCTAAGTGATTCCATCGACTATATCCTTATCTTTGGTGACTTTAATGTCCCTGTTAAAGTGGATTCCATCGGATGATCACTTATTTTTTACTGCGTCAAACGTCATCCAAGGAATGTCTTTTGATTGATAGCCTATGCCAAGTAAGTGACGTCCCTAATTGTATCGGTAGGCAACTAGACCGTATTTTCACTAGTGATCCTATTAATTCCACAGTAGCGTTGTTCCCCTTTATCCTATCAACTGTCAACAGCTCTCATCCCAGACCACTTCTTCAACTACCATCTCTTCTTACAACTTCCATAAAGCTAGTTTTCGCAAAATCAATACCTATCTTAGCAAATGTTCTTTTGATTTTACCAACCAATCCATATCTGATGCGGTCTCCATTTTCTACAGTGAAATATTTAATTCCATTTCTTTCTAATTCCCCTTTTCACTCTTCCATGATACAACAGAAGACTTCGCTCTTTACAAAACAGATGAAACAAATTATGGGCAGTTTTTCTTTGTACCAATTCTTCTTATGACTACTCTAACTATCTTGGAATTGACCTGCTATTCACCCAGCTCTATAACTGCCTCTATCAGCGCTTTCTCGACACAGCGTAGACCAACCTTATCAACGATCCTAAGACATTTTATCAATTCGTCAACTACAAAAGAAAATCAGACGGTTATCCCCCCTCTCTCTCGTTCGATAATATAACATCGACCGACTCACATATTATTGTCAACTATTTTGCAAACTTTTTTAAACGTACCCGTTTCGTACCTGACTCCATCTATTTCAAGTACCTTCCCAATTTCTCCACTGGCCCCTCTATCTCTCAACCTTTTGATCCCAAAACCCAATGATGAATTTGTATCCGGTCCAGATGGACTCCCAGCAATGTTTCTCAAAAAGTGTGCCTCCAATCTTTCGCACCCACTTTCCTCCCTCTTTCATCTGTCCCTCACACAAGGAGAATTCCCCTAAATTTGGAAGATCTCTTTCATAACCCCGGCTCACAAAAAGTTATCAAGGAATGAAGTAACCAACTACCGTCCCATTGCTAAGCTTTCTCACATACCTAATATGTTTATTAGTTTTTATATGATGTTCTAAGCTTTCAGTGCATGTCACTTATATCACTAAGTCAGCACGGATTTCTAAAAGGTAGATCAACTACTACAAACTTAGTTGAATTTGTATCCTTTGTGCTTTCAGCCCTAGAAAATGGCAAAGAAATTGCTACAGATTTCATTAAGTCCTTCGATAAAATATCACATCAACTGATCCTTTTCGCTGCGGAAAGCAGCGAGGTCATCCGCAACCTTTTGAGGAGGTGTGTCGAAGATTTCGTGGTACCTGTTGTAAAGCTTTCTGAGACTAGTTATATCCGTAGGAAGGCCTTCCTGTTGGATGGAGACCATGACACTTGTTTTGGTTTTTCCCTCAAAGCAAACAGAGTCGGATTTGTCGTAATGATATGTGAGAAAGAGACGTATATTTTCGTATATCTTATTATCCCTTAGCTTAGAGTGCACGTAACGGCATTCTGTGGTGTCTATGGTGTTCATTGGGTCGTTTCGGTTTTGACCCCATATTGTTAAAATGGATATCTTCTTATCTGAAGAACCGTTACTATAGCGTTCGCTTTAAGTCAGCCTTCTCAACCCCGTTTTTAGTAACTTCTGGTGTCCCACAAGGCAGCCATCTAAGTCCCCTCTTTTTCATTTTAACTATAAACGATCTTGAGAAGATTATCAAATACTGCTCCGTATCCATTTACGCCGTATCTATTTACGCCGATGACACTAAGTTCTCCAAAACTATTTTTTTACTCTATTCTCATTCTACTTGGTGTCTAAAAAATTGCTTTAAGCTTAATATCTCCAAATGCCAATCTATGACTTTGTCTCGTAAGTCCAATCAATCCCCCTCTCGACCTTATTTTCTGCATGACCAACCTGTACCCCAGGTTCAATGCGACCTTGGAATTTTATACGATAGAGAGTTAAACTTCCGTTCGCATATTGATGAGATAATCCTTAAAGCCAACTCATCGCTTGGTTTTATCAAACGTTGGTCTAAAGAATTTTGCAACTCTTATGTGACAAGGTCACTTTACATTACCCTTGTCCGACCCCTAATTGAATATGCCAACCAAGTATGGTCCCCCTTTCAGCGAATTCATATATCCCCAATCGAGAACATTCAACGTCTTTTTCTTCGATTTGCTCTTCTCTTTTCTTGGACTATCCTGGAGTGCCCCATTTATCTTACCCTCGAAAAACGCAGAGACGTAGCTGACATTCTCTTCATTCATCGACTGCTCTCCGGTTCTGTGGACTGCGCTCCCCTTTACAATTCTATTTCCTTTAACACTGACCCTCGTAATTCACGGTGTCCTCGTCTCTTCTCTATTCCAATCCACCGCATCTCTTATGGCTCTAACGAACCAATCTCCCGCATGCCCCGTAAGGTCAACTCAACCTCCCCCTTTTTGATTTTAACATGAGCACTTCTAGTCTTTAATTTCATCTCCTCCACAATTCCCTTACTTCCTACCCTTTAACTCTTTTTTTAAAGTTAGTTTAAGCTTGCATTAAGCGAAATAAATGGGGGCCCCAGCCCCAACTAAATTAACTTAATCACAATTTGGAAGAAAGGAATTAGTTTTCGAGCTGAAAATAGCGTCGTTGAAATAGCAATTATGGTCAGGCTACGGGGAGAGCTGATACACCTAAACTATATTCTCACAGAAAAGATTTACCCATCTAGTGCTCTTTGTGTAACTTGGGTGAAAGAGAACATATTATCAACTTCATGTGGAAATGTCCTATTTTAAGAGAAATAGGAAGGAACACTTTGGGATCAAGGTTTTGGACGGAAAACGAAGTTATATCTCTGCTAAAGAAAATCGGAGTTAAAAAACTATACCAATACTGCAATCTGGCACTAACCTATAGGGACCGTATAATTAGGGAAAGTTTTTAAATTTCAAGAATCCTATTTTATTAAGTTTTGTATTTATCAATATAAAGTAATTATCGCATTTGTTTTGATGGAATATTACATTTTTAAAGTATTATATGTGAAAAATGCTTTGTCAACTTGGCAGACGGCAGGAAAGTCAAGCTTTTTTGATTTTTTGTTTCATAAACTATTGTATGTTATTTCAGTTGATGATTACTAAATAAATATCGAATCTAATCTAGAAAAAAAATCAGTGACTTTTTGTAGGTGCAATGGTCTTTCGACAGTTAAATGTGGAATTTCACTTGTATGAAAATTGGGTCATCCAAACGCTGATGTCCATGCACCCAATCGGCGTATGTTCTACGCATTCCGTGGTCAGCCGGCTTCAATTCTTGAGTGAGCTAAATTTTATAACTATGTAGATGTAAGCCTTAATGCACGATACGCCATAATGTGCCATAAGACAAGTCCAAATGTAGTGGTCGCAGTGAAATCGATAGATTTGGATCTTTTTCAACACTTTCACTAACGTCAGATATATTTTCTGTAGAGCGTGCATTTCGATGATAAACAGGCCTTAAGATATCTGCAACAGAACCAGTCTCTTCAAATCTTTTTTTACAGTTTTGCCTATACCAGATGGACGATTATGTCGACTATAATTTGCTCGTAATGCGCCAAACTTACATATAGTACTACAGAACCGATACTTTTGTAATAAGTTTTCACAACTTCAACACGTTCAGCGATTGTTAGACGATCTATATTGTAAATTAGCATAAACTAAACATATAGAATCGGGATGTCAAATTCGGACCATGAATTGGATGACCATATATTTCGGTGTCACTTTGGATAACAGACTTCTCTGAACTTAACATGCCACATCAAAAACCTCCAATGCGCTGTCTACTTTCTGATTATTTGAGGGAGCTGTCCGCAAAACATGGGTTTTGCCACTGAAGAGGATCCTTGGAATCAGCAAGTCTATGATAAGACTAATTATGTATATCCTATTCGTCAAGTTTTTACGAAAATACATTAATTCTAATTTTTTCGGACTCCAAGGAACGGTCTGTCTGTAATTAGCACGCCTAGCTTCAGCCAGAATCTCGGCCTCGTTACGAATACTTGCGTCATTATTTTGATAACTGCAGATGGCATAACTCTATAGAATGAATACACACCAAATTAGTATTTCCTGATAACTGTAAGAGGTCAGCGATTTTCCCTTCACCCGTAAGTAGGAAGGACTGGCATCTGCTTACTGACACTACAACCGGACACCATACCTTTGCTAAACATCAAGGTGTACTAGGTAAACAAGGAAAAAAACAGGAGTTCAAAGGACTCGTTCTTTGTTTGCATGCTCTGTTCAGACAGAAAAAAAAATCCCAACACTTTACAAAGTCTCGCTAAATCCTTAATGGTTTGAATACATTTCAAATAAATAATTATAAATCATCCAGCATTGCCGTCCGAATAGAATTCATCAGGATTCGCATCTGAATGAACTGAAAAACAGATGTCGAAACGATAAAATGTATACATAAAAATGAATAGATAGCTTCTTGGATTGGTCTGTCTTGCAGAAGGCAGAAGTAATCATGACGAGTCTAGGGCTTCATAAAAGTTATTAAGGGACAAAAGAAGAAAATAACTATTCAAATGCAAACTATGATCCTTGTGAGTGACCCTTCTCCTGTATTCCTCTCCTTTTTTTTTATTATTCTTGGTCCTGTAAGCTCTACTGGTTTTGAGTCCAATTATTCATTTTATCGAAAGGAATTTAATTAAGAAATACTTTTGTGTTGCTGTGCCAGATACCCTTTTCCTTCTTTTATGCAGATTACAATATTCGCTTTTATGTCGCGTAAATAAAAAATTTATTTTACAGGTGAGTTATGTGAATGGACGAACGTCAGAAATGAAAAGAATGCGACAATATAAATTAGGATTCAGATCATCAAAGTGAAGGTGCATGGAAGACTTTTCGTTTGCCCATCATTTTATTCAAACGTTATATAGTTTGGTAACTATTATAATTAAAGAGGTGTGTTGCCAGAAAACTTTACCCATACTCGTACAATATAGTGATTCATATGTTATGAGCAGTAAATACCTTGCGTGAGGTACACATTTCGAAGAATTTAACAACCAAAGATCTTTGGTCAAACTTTACTAAGTATGGAGACGACAGTTTGAAATTAGTAAAAATAATATAACATCTTCGTTAGATGAATCTGCAAACATGGATTAATCGATACGACAATAGACAATATCTTCAGACTGATTTACTCCATGTGAACTTGTTATATAACGAAAACAGGATTAAGGTTCCAAGAACATGGAACCACAAGGCATCCTGACTTTCCCTAGAATTACCAAAGCAATTAACATCTTGCTATTGAATACAAGCTAATGGTTCGGAGTATCAAACGAATTCGAACTGGATTGTCTCTGATAAAATTATTCAAAAATAGACGGATTAGCACAACTAATATATGTACTCAGCAGCACGTTTCCGAAGAAATTCTGTGATAGCAACCAATCACAAATAAGAGCTTTGGAATGAGTACGTCCGCAAAAACAGTGTGACATAGTAAAAGGGTCTTACGCTCAATCCCAAAAGCCTAACGCGACGTCTTCGTACAAGTTTACTTATTTACTTACTGCATTTTGGGGTTGACCTGCGTTTTAACAATTACGCCTCTCCAACAACCCTGTTTTTTGCCAGCTGCTTCTAATTTCGTACGACGTGTTTGTTGAGGCGCCACTCCACTCGCTGAGGACCAATGAGGTGGGGTCCTCATCTACTGCCTTTTTCTTCGGTAATAGATTCGAAGATTCTACGAACTTGACCCCGTTGCGATTGGATTCTGACTCTTTTAGCTGAGTCTATGTCGCTGTATAGTTTTTGGTCAATTCTCCTCGACCATTCTCCGATGTAACCTACTGGGCCATAAATTACTCAAATTGCCTTCTGAGGCCAAAAACAAATTGTCTGGCAGGAGTTATACTTCGAAAAGTCTCTTAGGTGGTGTCAAGGTATGTATTAACCGCGGAGCCTAGGTAGACAAAGTCCTTGACTTCTTTGAAGTTTTACATTACATAGGTATGTTGTATCATGAAGTTTTGTCCGAATCGTCAATGTTGTAAATACTTTCTTCTTACAGACTCATCTTAATAGCATATGTTTCAGATCTTGCAACTACCTCACAAATAGCTCGCTATGTTCTGCCTATAATGGCAATGTTAGCAACATAAGTATCATAGTTGTTGAGATTTTTGAAGGATTATGCTTCTGGTGTTGGTTTGCGAGTTTCGCACAATGCTCTCAAGTACGAAGTTGAAGAAATCGTACGACAGTGGATCGCCTTGTCGCAAGCTTCTGTTTACATCAAAGGTATTGATGAAACAATTACAGTCATTACAGTCTGATTATGTTCACTTGTAACAAGCACATATGCTAAAATCGGACATGGCTTCTTTAGTTTCTTTTTCTCGATGTACGCCACCACTGGTAGCCTTTTTAGACTTAGCTTGGATATGGCTGTGCTCAATTTATCGAGTTCAGATGGTCGCGTATCACAGGCCAGGTTGGATGGTTTGTACTGCTTACAATGGAACGTTGATTGCCATGTGGTGTTTACAGTCTGCAAATCTGACATTAGTTTGTACTTGTAGACTTCCGTCTGTATTTTTTTGTCATGCCATCTTGTCACGGCATTTCCGTATGACTTTTCTGCAATAATATATCTCAGTTTAATCGATCTCACATTTCTAATATTTTTTCTGAGGAAGCGGTGCTCGTCCTTACGTTTCGTTCGTAGAGCTCACGACCTGCTCAAGTCCTACAATTGGCAGTCGGTATTCATCTACTAGGCTTAGGGACAAAGTGCTGGCGGCGCATTGCATCGAGCGAGGCTTAGAGACACTTGATTGCCAAAATCCTTGTCGACTCTTTCAGGCTTCCCACGTTAAACATCCTCGCATCTTAGCGGCGGTAATATATTCACAATTCATACTTTGTAGGTTGTAGTATAAGTCAATCTTGGCGCTTTTGGAAAGTTCTTAAATCAAGAATACCGGAGGTTTGTTTTACTCCGATCTCAATATAATCAATCTTGTATATAGTTGTTGTAGTTGTAGTTGTAGTTGTCAGAGTTGTTGTAGGATCTGGGTACTTGCAGCATACCATGGGCACGACGTCGTGTATTTACCGCATGATCAAGTGGGCGAATGAAACGGCTATCATCGAAATACTCCAAAACCAGCGTCATCTTGAAAATTTGGTCGACTTTAAGGACATCGAAATTCCTTTCGTGACCCCGTTGAGTGTTGACGTTAATTTGCTTCAGTACAGAATTTTGCAGCCTCTGTAACTTCTGAATGTGTGTTTTCGCAGCGTTTCCCCACGCAAGTATACCATGCCGCAGCTTTGACTCCACTAAGGCATAGTAGACTTGTTTCAGAACAAGCACAGTAGCATGGTGTCGAAGATGAGCTACCGCAAACAATGCTTTCTTCAGGTCCATACGCAGCTTTTCAACATGCTTGTCCCAGAGAAAGTGACAGTCAATGATGACTCCAAGATACTTATAGCTACGAGTATCTACTACGTCTATAGTTTTTCTGGGCGTACTAAGGCATGCATCGTTTTCGTAGTAGATTCTGTTTGGTGTAGTTTTGAAACTAGGCCCTCGAATATGCATCATCTTTGTTTTTTCAGCGTTGATCACCAAACCGTTATCGTGGCACCATCTCACAGCAGCATTAAACTCTTCCTGCATCATTCTCAAGGCAGATTCTAGGCATCTGTGTCGAACAACAATTGCCGTATCGTCCGCAAAAGCAAAAGCAACGCTCTGTTTGAAAACCCGAAGTAGTTCGTTTGCATATAATATAAAGAGGATTGGACCGAGCTTTGAACCTTGAGGGACACCGTATTTCACATTCTTATTTTCGCTGAATACGTTTTTTATCATAACGCTTTGCAATCTGTTGCGCAGGTACTCTGCAAACCAGTCCGCCATGACCCCTCTTATGCCGAGCCTTCCAAGTGCTTTAAGCAGCTTTGTATGGTCTAACGTTTCGAATGCTTTGCTAAAATCCATGAATAAAACTAAACACTAAACATGGTGGCCTTTGTTCAGACTCTCATTAACACAGTTAACGAATTCGCCTAGCAGTTTTCCCGTACTTTTGTTTTTTTGATAACCGTACTGACCTGGGTGAATGATAGAATGCTTTTTTATGAAGCTCTGCAATCTTCTAACAATTACTCCTTCCAGGCATTTTTCAATTACCGGCAGTATCGATATCGGTCGATAGTTGTTTAGTTCATTTTTAGCTCCACCCTTATATATTGGTCTAACCACAGCGGTTTTAAGCATTGCCGGAATTTTCGACTGCGCGAGACTCAGATTTATCAGCCTGCAAAGGATGGGAGCAAAAATGTTGGCGTGGGTTTTTATGTCGACAGCTCGAATTCCGTCTATTCCTGCGGATTTAGCTCCTCCCAGTGATCCAATGATGGCGTATATTTCACAAATATTTGGTTCATTTGCAAACATTGTATGTATGTATGGACCAGGTTGTTGACGAAAGATTTCTGACGTTCACATAACACGGCAGGGAAGATCTTACATGCAATGTTCAGGTGAGACGTACAGTACATATACTTCTTTAGTTGGCGCAGTTAAAGGGGTCTCCTTTTTATGGATCTGGCAGTCATCAGGCATACACTCACCTATGCAGAGCTGAGAAAATAGTCTGCTTCAGCAGCTTTGAATATCTTGGCCGGTAGTCATCAGGTTCAGCAGTTTGCTTGGATTTAAGCTTAAATCTCGCTATCCTTAATTCGGTTTAGTCAAGTGGACGGAAGTTTTTAGTAATCATCGTCTAGGTTGAATATTCTATTCTACCTGACAGCGGGATGTTGGCCTCCGTCGTCATTATAAAGTTTGTAGAAGAAGTTTTTCCATATTCTCAGCACCGACTTTACAATACCACAAGTTTTCCCTCTTTATCCCTACAGGTTTCTGTAGTGGTCTTCTTGCCTTGTCATGACATTCATTTTTACTTTTTTTCCTTACGTTGTTTCTAGAGTACAAAGTCTCAATATCTTCGATCGCACGCTTCTCGTGCTCTTTTTTTCTTCTGGAGAACTCGATTTTCTTCCTGTCTCCTCTAGTCGTAGAGCTCACGAGCAGCTCTCGTCCTTCGTTTCAGCGCCACTATGTAGGCTTCTTGTTTAGCGAATGCCGGCATTCTTCATCAAACCATGGATTTCTTATTGGTGGTCGGGTGAAACCCAGGAGATCACTTGCTGCGTGTCTGATGGCAGCGGTGCCACTGGGCTTCGATACTTGATGCTGGCGGCATAGGAGTTGTTGAGATATTTTGGTATACCCATTCGGCAAAGACTCTGACGCTCTCTTTTATCTTTTATCTTCTCACGGTAGTTCTTCTTACCTATTACTCGTACATCCGCATTCGTAACTGTGCTACGACAAGGTAGTGACGCGATTCAATATTAGCAGGCATGACTTAAGTCGATCGTAAAGTGATTTTTGATTTAGTGTTTCCGGAGACCGCCATGTCCCTTTGTGTATATTGAGATAAGGAAACCGTGTGCTTGCTATAGTGATATTTCGTCCCGCCGCAAAGTTAATAAGCCTAAATCCGTTGCAAGGCGTAGTGTCGTGCAGGCTATGCTTACCAACTGTTCTATCAAAGATGTCCTTCTTTTCTATCATGTCATACTTAATATCATAAGCTCATATATCTTCACGAGGAGCTTGCAGAAATATTCTTTGGTATCGTCGTCCTTGTCTTCCGTAGGTGCATGTTAGGTTTATTTTAGCAAATTTAGCCTTGATATGGATTTGCAGGAGACGCTGGCTCACGTGTCGGAAGCACAAGACTTCTTACATAATTCTGCCGCGTATCAATATGTGATGTTTCTGTTCCCCATAGTAGTCAACATAGTACATATCACAGTTTCTCATCTTCCTCCTTTTCCTTGGCCAATTCCATTCCATCCTGGATGGCGATGGTAACTGCTTGATAGAAGTGAAGAGCTTCTGCTAATTGCTCGCCTCCACGTGGGCTATTAAGGGTGCGAACATTCCATGTGCAGATCCAAGGGTCGTTGTCCTTTAATCGTTTTCCGGGGTCGTTAACAGTGGATCCGTTATTGTTCGAGGCTATTAGCTGATTCGTCATATACATATTTTATTATCTAAATAGAGTTGAAGGACCTATGATAGCGAAGACCTATTTTATGCTACTGGTCCAGCCCACACTTGCCATTTATATAAGGTTGTTACCGGGGACCACCATTGGAAGGTAAGGCAAGCACTACGGCATTAACTGGATTGTTGCATTGCTAGCCCAATCCAAGTAAGAGGCAGTCAGCAGTTTCCCTTTCAATCGCCGCGCAGATACCGGCATGACCGATCTCTTTTGTAATTTTGATGGATAAGTTTATGCCAACCACTGTAGTGCATTCCTTTTATTATTTTGCTTCATAGAAGGTGAATTCCTTGAACGTGTGAGAGATATATAAAGAATCTCAAATCGCTTGCCCGTAATGCTAAGTACTAGATTAAGAATTCAAAAAGCAGACATCCAACTGGCTAAGATTTATTTTGGCTGGGGTATTCCACAACTTATCTTACGAAAGGAGGGGGAATTTTTCATCCCAATGTTTATTATTGTAATTTTTGCCAATCAATAGTCAAATAGCCGTAGTCCGTGGTTGAGGGTATTGTGGTGCCCCTACGAACGAGGCAATCCAAACAAACTCGTCGCCAAAAATACACACTTCTTAGTATTGTTTACATCCCTCCGAGGGCAACAGAAAGAAATGGATAATGTAATGTTTCTCTTCTCAGTAAATGTGCGATTCATGTGCATTGATGTGTATTGATGTGTTTGCATGTACTCGTATGTTAAAGCATAACCATGACCTTGCTTTCGTCCGCAATTATTAATGCCAGATAACAAATTAATAAAATTTACACTGTGTCAGGTCAGGGGTGAGTACCGTGATTGTTTACTAAACAACCAACCAACCCAGACATTTTAGCCAACATACAACATATCAATGGTTTCCTCTGCTTAAGCGAGCTTTCGGAATAGCCGACAAGTGTCAGCTACGACTTGCAATCCAAATAAGCTTTAAAGCTTTCTGCCGATGTTCGAAAAACATCGCATGATGGCCTGAGAGAGGGATTCGAGAGGGTATCTCTGGAGAGATTTACTCACGCCGACTCAGTCAAAATCACTCAATGTGCTCTGGTGAAAAGCTCATTCCCGCAGCTAAAAACAACGAAAGCTCGTCAAGAAAAGATACATCTTGGTGTGCCCAAAACTAGGCAACGACATTTCTTGGCAATTTATTTTTGTTTTCTTTACAAAACTTATGTTTTTGTGTTTTCTCTGGTATTCTACGCTGAAGTACAATCAAGAAAAGAAGTGTCTGAAAGGTTTTTCCTTGTTCAATAAAGTATGACCCCACTCCGTGAGCTACATCAACATCTATCAGTTCGGTTCGGCTACTTGAAATATGATGGAACAGTACTCTTCAATATGTACAGCTAAATATGTACATATGTACATACATACGTATCTACGTTGGCCTTTTTTCTATAGTTTCACAATTGTAGGGATTGAGGGTTGGAACTTAGTCGACTGTTAAGTGCCTATTCTTTGGAAATATCATAGTAGAACAGAAGCAACCAACATATGCGTGGAAATTGGCTTGGTAAGGATACAAATTACTATATGTATGCGAATGGTTTTTCTTTTATGTACGGATACGATTCTTCCTTAAAAAAAAAGTATCACATAAATATGCTCAGATACTCGTGATTAGGAGAGCTTAGATAATATGTGTAATTTTGTTTGTTGTTTTCTTTGTTTTGTTATTATAGAATCAGTTTTGGGGCTTACAGTGACTTGCAGTTGCGGGCACTTGTTTTGCCAACACGTGCGTTTTTACCCCTTGAGAAGGATTCATCTAATTACAAATTTGCTGATGTGTCAGTGGGAGAAGATTCCGATATGCCGCGAACAGATTCGCAAGATGAATGGAATAAAATATCAATGTACATGAGAGATACAATGCAAACCTTTTATAGGATAAATTCCTTGTAGATGGCTTAACTGATCAGGCAACCGACTGGAAATGGAAAGTTTGTTGTAATTCTGAAAATACATCCCTTTTACGAAGTAGGATCGAATCAGAAACAGTTTACATTGGTACCTATTACATCAGACTTGATTTTGGGACACTTACTTCATTGGGTCAAGTTAGATTTACTGGATTATCTTTCCCGGTGATTAGTAGAAGTTCCCTTTTTAAGATTTGTTGGACTGATACAACGGTCGAATGAAAATCGGATTAAAATCAGTTTGTCAAAGTCCTTTTTAAGGTGTAATGTGGGGATAAATGGAGATTTTTTATTTCTTTTTGTAGGATGCGTTGTCCGATGAGTAGGGATTATGATGGTAATCATACTTTCAACTTTTAACTTAAGCTCATACCATATCGTCTGAGACTCTTACCAAGTCATTATTAGATTGGTCTTCAAAGTGGTTTAAATTATCAGTACCTACGAGTAAACTTTTTTTAAAGTCTAATCCATGATCTGGTTCTTATTTGAGTTATTTTAACTTTGAAAAAAAATCTGTATCTATAGCAATGTTGGCTTGGCTAAAACACCTACATTTCGTGGGCTTAGAAAGGCTGACATTGAGCATAACAATTTGACTCTTCGTGTTATGGTATGCGGTGCTGTAAAGGAATACTTCGTGTGGGAGAAATATCGTCTAATTTAAATAGCGCAATTGTGGTAGTTTATAAAGTATGTACCAGTCTTGAACTAACTATGCCATATGCGATTCCAAATCTAGGCTGAAAAAGGAGAAGGAAAGCCGCTAAGAATTATCATACCAACAGCGACGTTTAAGATAGATACAGAGATAACCTCACTTGAGTTGCTTATGTATAATAATTTCTCAGCATCTAGCCAGGTTGTCAAAATAGAAATGTTGACAGAGGAGATTCAAGCAAACCAACAGCCCTATAATGGGCTACTGAGACTATATGACTCTCCCGATCGTGTCTACTAACTAATCGACCACATTATGTTGTGAAGCAAATGTACAGATGGACAAAGTTTTTACAAAGGAAAAACCCATTACGACTTTCGGCTATGCTTCAGACAGTTCACATGTATCTGAACAGCTAGTAGAGACCCTAAACCTAAGCAAAGCTAATGTCCTGCTATTCGAGAAGTGTGATTGTGTGTCTGCTTACAATTTGCATCAATGCTATATTCGTCAATATAATGCTCATATGCGCTCACAAGGCACAGAGATAGAGAACCACTCTGCAAAATATTGTTTCAACGAGCTCGTAGAACAGATTTACGAGCAATACCTTAGTCTAAATGTTGTGCCTTGGTGATTTTAATATCAATTTTAGTGGCGCATTTGGAAAAAATAGTCTACACGACACCAGCATAGAAAATGTACTCAGGCTAGTTGACTTCGCGGCTAGGCGGTATGACAATATGCCTTCACACAATTACTTCACAATCACTATAAGGTGCCAATGCAAACACTATGCACGACAAAGCACCGAAGAAGTACGAGTACTATGAAAAAATCGAACGGCTACAACTGAAAGTGACAACTTGTGAATTTTCTGATCGAGTATACAAAAGCTTCTATGCTGCCACCATCAAGTGTAGAAGACCGGGCTCGAAATTCTCAGTAAGTCATCAAAGATGCCAGATCTGATTTTCTAGGTTTCAACTGACCATTACAACGAAATCCTCGTTTTGAAAGTCCTCAAGAACATGCAGCGAAATAAGAGTCATATCTGGCGGTGCTGCAAACATGGACGAAAGCTGCCAACGAACTCAATGAACAAAAAAGACGGACGCAACATAGGCTTCCCAGAAAAAAAAGGGGAGAAACAGAAGTGCACTTGATTAAAGCCTTCGTGTGGTGGTTCCGCAGAAATAATGTTTGAAAGTTCTACCAAAATGTAAAAAATACCAATACTAATGCTTATCCTGGGATGAGGATTGGAACGTAATAGAAGAGTCACTGTCGGTACTGAAAATTTGTAAGGATTACGTCTGCAAACTGTTGAACGGCGAAGAAAACCAGCATTTCGCTGTCTGTCAGAATGCACCATTCAAAGTGGTCGATAACCGGATTAAAATTAAATCTAGATAGCGAAATATACCCGTAGACTTAGAACCAATAAGGCTGCCGAAGTATGAACATGCACAATATGATCGAATGAAAGTATGTCTGGTGAATGGAAACTTAGCAACATTTGCCGGTAGTCAACTATAGACGATTCAGTTTCTTTAACATCGCTGATCAGATTCTATCTGCTGTACCATATCAACGCTTGAAACATAGTTCCTTGTCAATGTGATCTTAGGTGTGCTTATTCGGCCATCGACAAGACATGAAAATTAGGGCAGGAACTTCAAATCGTTAGCATCACCTGTTTACTGATTTTAAGACCCCATATGATAGCATTTACTAAGATGAGCTATAAAAAATAATGCCTAGTCTTGGCATCCATGTAAAACACTTCCGTCGGTGCAGAATGACGATGGAGAATGCTCGCTCAGTCAGGGTTGCTAACGACTTAACGTAATATGACAAAAGGTTTCAGACAAGATGACGCTCTATTATGTGGCTTCTTTAACATGATACTTAACAAAATTGTGCGGAACTCACAAACGAACATCGGAGGAATAATTTTTCAAAAGTCTGTGCAACTACTAGCTGTCAACAAGAAATAACACACAACATCGACGGATTGGACAGAACGTCAAAATCGAAAGATATAACTTTGAGATAGCAATTTTGTCTACCTTGGCTCTGCCAATTCCGCACAATAACTTCTCTGTAGAAGTAAAATGAAGAATCACACTTGCCAATCGCGGTTTTTTGTGCTAAGAAGGCAATTGAGTATTTATGCCCTATCCGGAACAACTAATTAGGCTAACCTCTGGTTACGACGAAATGAAAAAAAAAGACAAGGAAGTTCGGGTTTGCACGTGGAATGTTTGGTCATTAAACGTGCCACGTGCAGCTGAACAACCACCATGTGGCCTAGACTGCTATAAAGTAGATATCGGCACCATAAAAAAAGTGACGTGCAATGGGCCAGAAAAAGGGAGGACGGTGACTGCCACAAAGACTAAAAGCCGCATCTATTTGGGTGTAAGTGGTAGATAAAAATAAAGATATGAAATCTTGAATTTTCGGTAGGTGAACAAACGACTTGTAACAAACCACAGCAATACTAACTTCAGCGTGTTATACGTTCAAGCCTCCATAGAAGAAATATACGATGCAACCAGAGAATGTTTCCACGAGTTCCAGGTATGAAGTTGAAATCATCAACCAGATAGCATAGCATTCGCAGCTCCACATCGGGAGACAGCTTACGCTGATTGACTTTACTGTATCTTCCCCTCAATGTAAACAAGGTAACATTGCTGAAAAATTACTATAAAACAATGAAACAAATTTGACATGTTGCGATCTGGTGAGCTATTTAAGACAGAAACAGATGGATTAGCAAAGGCCGGGCATGAACTCGTTTTCAATAATTAATCGGAGGAAAGTGTGCCTGATGAATTGAACCTCAGCATAGTTTTTCGGATCCACAGAAACTAAACTGCGCCAACTAAAGATTCATCAGTCTCCTTAATATCATGTATGTAATGGTATTACACGCTGTACCTAAACCATTAGGTACAGAAAATTGTTCATCGTTATACTTGCGAACTATTGTGTGTGGTGATTTTAATTGTAATATTCTTGCATATATGAGATCGTCACATTTTATTGATTCCATTAAAATGCTTGCTCTTAATGTTGTAAATTCGACCATTCCAACGCACTTTACTGGTTCCAACAGCACACTCTTGGACATTTTTATCACCAGTGACTGTCAGGAAGTGTTCTTTACCCAGGTTTCTGCTCCTGTTTTTTCTAAACATGACATAATTTTTGCCACTTTTAATCTAATCACAGTAACAAACAATCGGTTTACACATTCAAAGACCTTAAAAATCTAAATGTGGAGCAACTTGAAAAAGACCTTCTTTGCCTTGATTGGAATAACGTATTTTTTGAAACATCGGTCGATGGCCAAGTTAAATTTCTCCATTACGTAGTTTTACAGCTCTTCGATAAACATGTTCCTCTAAAAAGGAAAGCTGTCAAATATAATAACATTTTTGAGCAAAGAAACAAGCGTGATGCTGAATTCAAAAAATGGAAACGATTTCGGATTTCCGAATACTATGACAGTTATCGGTTGTTACGTAACATAGTTAAATCGAAGATTAAAGAAGCCAAACGTCGCTATTATGCTAAGCACTTCGATCATAAACTTCCAACCAAAACACTTTGGACAAACTTGCGAGAATTAGGTGTAGGTAGTAACTTGAAGTCCATGGTAGACCAGGTCGATCCCAACGAACTAAATAAAGAATTCGCAAAAGTTCGATGTTGCACCCAAATGGAAACAATATCCAAACGCCACACGCTGGTTTATTTGAATTTGGCCGAGTGCAACAAATCGACGTTGCTAGAGCTGTGCTATAAATTAAATCTAACGCTGTTGGTGTCGATAAAATCCACCCAACTTTTATTAAATTAATATTACCCTAAATACTTCCAGCTTTAACATATATTTTCAATAATATAACAACAAGATCCACTTTTCCGTGTGCTTGGAAGCCAGATTATACCAATCCCAAAAAGAAAAGCAGTAGGAAACTCGTCAACTGAATATAGACCTATCGCTATACTTCCATATTTGTCAAAAAGTATCCGGCGACATGAGAGTTGAAATAGACAAGAAACAAATCACCCTTATCGCTCTCCTAGATTTTTCTAAGGCCTTTGATCACCGTTGATTATGAACTACTTGTATCAAAATTGATAAACTTCTATAATTTCTCTGCATCAGCTGCTAATCTCATACGGTCCTATCTGGTTGAAAGAAAACAAGCAGTTCATGTAAGCAATGCTGATTCAGATTATATTGCAATTTCAGTTGGTGTTCCACAAGGATCCATTTTGGGTCCCCTACTTTTCGCAATTTTTATTAACGATCTTCCCACAAGCATTAAAAGTTCAAATTTTCACATGTTTGCTGACGATATCCAGCTATGACCTGATGACCTAAAACGTATTCATTGCTGGGCAGATGAAAACTTTCTGCAGCTTAACCCAACAAAAACGAAGTGTCTTCTCATAAATAGAAATCCGTTATCTCTTATCAGTATACCTTGGTAATGAACCTATCGCATTTGTAAACAAAGCCAACAATCTTGGTATTTGGTTCAATACAAAATTAACCTGGGGCGACCATGTTGGTCAAGGCCGTGCTCATTCCTCTGATAGCGTATGGCTGCTAACTTTTTTGCTGCACCTGCGCCTTTGTCAGACGTAAGCTCAGCATTGCTTTTAACGATGTTGTGCGATACGTATATTGCCTAAATCGTTTTGCTCATGTGTCGGCTTATACCAAAAAATTCTTGGTTGCACACTTACCGATATTTTGACTACTGCACAATCGAATATCTACACAGATCTTTAAATTTCATGTACCTCGTGTTGCTTATCAAGTTACCCAACGACAGTTTTTCGTTCACGCCATTCGCCTTTGGAATTCACTCCCCCTTAATATAAGACGACTCTATAATACAAATAGCTTTAGTGAAACTCTCTTTCGACATATAGCAGACAACTAGCAGGAATACTGAATATAAATTTCACAGTATTTTATTTTAATTGTTCAAGCTTATAAATCTTTTTTTCTTTTTGTACTCAAACTTATTTCAATCAGATGTTAATATTTTAAAGTTTACTTTATTGAGAAAGAATTGTAATTTTAGTTTAATCGTAAATCGCTTATTAATTGTATCACATTTATAGCTTAAATATTTGAATGGTCTATTATAAATGTCGTTGTTATACTGCAATACAAATACTGAAAATACTGAAATACTTAAATACATTTATCATGGCCTTATCATTATCAGTAAGAGTTCACTGTTTCACAAAAAGTGCAGATCACTCCTCACCGCTATTCAATAGAATTCAAAGCCGCATACGAAAGCATTCTTAGAAACGACCTATACGAATATATAGCCGGATCTAGATTTGGCATACCTGTTAAACCGAGAGCAAAATCTTGAAGATCATTGCTTTCAAAAAAAGCTTAGACGTGGTGATGCGCCTCAACTCAACTCAACTCAACACCAATTAACACAATTTTCCAAAAGTCCTTGTAACTACTTTTATGACATTAAGATCATTGGTAGAATGCAATGGAGTTTCACTGGTTTGCAAATATTGAAACAGAAGTGACAAACATGGGTTAAACTGGGAATACGAAGAAACGCACAATTTAACAGAACGTCTAATGTCAGCTTAACTTTAAAGGATACTAATACTAACTAGGATCTGCGTCCTGTTCTATAGTGGAGGGGCATGGACGTATAGGACTTGTGTTCTAAGTAAGTCATCCGCTTCTTCTTTAGATAATTAAAACCTATGTTATGTGTATGCTACTTGGAGCATTTAGAGCAATATCAGCAGCAACTTTTGAAGTACGCAAACTACATCAAGTTATTAACAAAAGCACAAGATGCACAAGTGTGCACCAACTTAAATAGTCTTCCCTGAGCTTAAATCGGTTTAATTCCAAACTAAGTAAACTCCTTTTTTGGTTGTGCATTCGGGGATTTTATTTAATTCAATATTTGTGCTAATTAATACCACCTACCCACTTACGAGGTGGACACCTCGTCGAATGTTTGGATGAGTGAATGAATGAAAACAAAGTCGCTTAGTCCCTCAAATATTTGATCTTCTTCTGTGCGTTGTAGGGACATTTCTATTTCGCAGCGTTGCAGCAGAACGGGGCAGCACACAGAACGGCAAACGACAAACGACCAACGACCAACCACCAACGTTGAACGAAGAACAGAAAATGAAATATTAAAGAACATGCACACAGACAATTTCCGGTACGTGTCCACTTGTCCAGCATGTGAAACGAATGGCAAAAGTTTTATCGTCAATGCCGAAAAACATAGGTAAAGCATACCTGAGAAGGATAACGAAAATCCTGTGGACCGAAACTCTTTCTTTCTGGCGAGTCTTTCCTGCAAAACAAAACGGAACAAAACAAACTATGTATCTGAAAGGCTGAAACCAAAAATTCAACCAGCAAAATGGAACAGAAAAGAAGAGAAATAAAAAGAAGGTTAAGGCAGGAAACACACTCACCAAGGGTGTACGTGCTGACGTATATAAATACGTACAGATGTGCAACCAGACGGTGAATTCTTGCCTCCCTGAAGATAACAGATGAACAAGAACAACTACAGGACACATCAACTTTCCGGCATACCGACGAGAGTAAGCCATAGATTTGAACACACTTTAAATCTGAACTTTGAAGTTGTTATTGTCACTTGTTTTAGATTTTCGTTGTTTCGCGTAGGTTTTCATTTCACAAAGTTCCGGCAGACCGAACGGACAAGGGACAACAGACAATGGACTTTTCAATGCCGCATCCTAGATCACTGGATATGTTACTGGGATTCATTTCCTTGGTTTGTTTCGAGTTTTTGTTTTTTGAAAATTTTGGATTTTGGCTTTTATCCTGTAAAAAAGTTAAAAAAGATCAACGCAACTCAGGTAAAATAGGACATCGAACTGTGCATGGATAACTTGAAATGTAGTGCCGGATTTTTTTTTTACAGTAACATATAAATATATGTACACATATATGTATACTGAACAAATTTTAAGAATGGATCAATCAAATGAATTTTACGAATTGATGTTCCTTTGATAAAATGAAGGGCAAGACAATCCAGGGAGACATCTTATACAAGAAGGAAAGGAACCGTGTTAGAAAGAAAGTTATATGGGGCCGAATTCATCCAGCAAGAAAACCCAACAATAGATTAAAAGCATGCCAGCGACAGAGTACTGTAACTGCTCTAGATGCATGAGCATTGATTGTATATTAGATGCAAAAATTAGTCGATTACCTCTGATGGAAGACCTAATATCGTGCCTCGTACAAAGAGCAAGTGTATTTGATTTGGTCTCCAAGTGTCAGCTTAAGGACTCCTTTGGTTTTTGCAGAGCCATTATTGATAGGACAGTGCGTTCGAAAGAAAATATCGCGACTCTGTAAGCTTGTGTTAAAGAAGATCTCGATTTTTCGCAGCAACTTGGCCTTTGTCGATCCACTATCTGGAAAATCATGCGTAAGGATCCTGGCCTCAAGGCTTATAAGATCCAATTGGTGCAAGGCCTGTGACCATTCATTGCTTTGGCTTCAAATCAACTGTAAGTTGACACTGTTTTTTTACCGTAAAATTTTGTTCAGCGATGAGGCTCTGCTTACACCGCTGGGTAAACAAGCAGCATTACCATATTTGGAGAGAGGACAATCATCAAGAAGTTCACTAGATGCCATTGCATCCAGAAAAATGTACCATATGGTGCTAATTGTACGCCGAAGTCATGATCGGACCGTATCAACTTCCTAATAGGGAAGTTCTATAATGCTTTTAGACAGTCAATGTTTTTTTGGCCCACGATTACATGATAAAAAAACAGTGTTATAGACTTGAATCTTTGTCAAAATCCATCGATCATTTTTGAAGTTGTTAAAAAATTAAAATTACATACAAAATACAATTGCATACAAAACATACAAAACTTTTGCAGCACTAATCGAAAAAAATCACACATTTAACGAGAATTAAAAAAAATCGAGCCAGTATTATTTGAGTTGTTTAAGCAATAGCAACAATCCTAGAACCGTCAATGCAGTAATAACATTTGAACGGTCAAACTTTTATGGGAGATAGGTTTCCTAAATTTTAATAGGATGTGAAACTTCAAAAACCATTGTTGAATGCTAAAAGTTCTTTTTGTCAGGAAGTTCTTCGCGTGACCCATTGGTTGAACCCATTTCGGCTATTAATAGCCACCGGAACAATGCGATAATCAACGGTTATTTGTTCCCAAATTTGCGTGACATTAATGTAGAAGAACTGTGGTTCCAACAGAATGGTGTTCCAGACCATACTACCAGGGAAAACATCGCTTTATTGAAAAGCCGATTTGGCAATAAATTCGTTTCAAGTAATAGACCAGTCGATTGGCTACCAAAATCGTGTGATTTGACTATTTTTTGTGGAACTACGCAAAGCCACTAGTTTATGTCGATAAGCCAGCAACGGCTGATGCTTTGGAGCAAAATATTGTGCGAGTAATATACGATATAAGCCCCAATTTGCTCGAGAATGTAGTCGAAAATTGAACCTCTAGAATGCGCTTCGTACGAGGCAGAAATATATCCAATATGCTGAAAACTATTGTATTTTCAAATACTAAATGTTTTATTTAAAGAAAACCTCTTAAAACCTTTCTATGGAACAGGTACGAAATGAATACTCTTCGCGCCGGAGCGGTAGTATCTAAATATTTCCTAGCGGCTGATGAAGGCATTTTTGACTAAGTTCACGTCACTTTACAGCACATAGAGTTCACCGTTCAATGTTCTCTTCCAAAGTACTTCAACGAAGAATTTTCTTTCCCTGGGTGGGCCAAAAGTCCCTTTCCAATTTAAAAAGAAATAATAACTCTTTTATTTATAGATATTTTTGAGTATTTTTCTTTTTTGCAGACATAAGACTTGGGAGATTTGACAAATAGCACTATACGATCGCACAGCGAACACAAATCGTCGTATTATTTTTGGAAAAGAGTCAGTCAATAATTTACACTCAACGTGCCTACCGGCAAATTTATGTACTTCGAAATGCTCCAACAGCTCCCACTATTCCTGCAATAATGGCCAGATTTGAGCAATATGAGAACGTTGGCGATGTGAGGCGTATCGGTAGACCTCGTTATGGACGATCGACGGAAAATATTCAGGTTGTTAGTGAAAGTGTTGCAGCTGATCCTGAAACATCGATACGAAGACTTTCAACACAGTTAGGCATATCGCGTGGCACGATTCATTGGATTTTGAGGAAAGATCTGCACCGATACCCTTATAAAATCTAGTTGGTCCAACAACTCAATCCTGGTGACCCAGAAAAATGTTTGGAGTACTGCAGAACTGTCCCTAACATAGCCGAAAATGACCAAGAATTTTAAGCGAAATTTTATGATGAGCGACGAGGCACATTTTGATCTGAGTGGATTTGTAAACAAGCAAAATTGCAGATTTTGGGGCACACAGAATCCCAAAAATCTTCATCAACGTCCCTTACACTCACTTCGTGTTACTGTTTGGTGTGGAATAACCTCGCGTAAGATTTATGGGCCTTATTTCTTTGAAAATGATCCGGGTGTAAGCGTTACAATTAATGGGCATCGCTACAGAACAATGATTCAGGACTTCTTTTTTCCACTCATGCAAGCAGACAACAATGTTGAACTCATGCTGTTTCAGCAAGACGGTGTTATCGCTCACACCGCTCGCGAAAAATTCCCAAATCGTATTATCTAAAAAAACGGTGATATTGAATGGCCACCGCGATCGTCTGATCTATCGGCTCTATACTTTTTTTTATACGGTTACCTGAAGGAAAAGGTTTGAGTACATTAGCAAACCACAGACTATAGAGGAACTGAAACTCAACATTCGCGAAGAAATCGCGCAAATTACGCCGGCAATGCTCCAAAAAGTCATGGAAAGTGCTATCAAAAGAGGCTGCATTCTAATAGTGGCCACTTAACCGATGTAATTTTCCATACATAATAAAAAAAATGTCCATGAAATAAACTTTTATTTGTAATTTATTTCATTAGTTTTTATCTTTTCATTCAAAAGTTGTTCCAGATTTCCAGTCCGGGAAAGGGACTTTGTATATATGGTTTTGCACCCATTTACTGCTAAGCCCATTTTGGCGGGTTCGGTTTCACTAGGTTCGAAAACCGGTGAACGCCCGCTGAGTTCTGCTGATTATGTTATTATCATCGGCCTACGCTAGCACTCGTACATAGTTGTACAGACTTATGATAAAAAGATTTGTGGTGGGTGTCCAAATAGAAAAAAAATTGAAGGAGATATGAGGACCGAAAATATTTTGTTTATTAGATCGTAACTTGTATAAGGGTTTCTACCTCAGATCTAGAGAGTAGCCAAATTTTGAGGCCTATAAGAAACCGTTAACCGTGTGCAACTTGATTAGATTGCTCCGACGGCCGTTTAAGGCGTAATGGAAATAAGAAAACGCCTACTCTTTATATAATAGACTGTTAGGACGACCATCGTCTGCCTTTTTCTCAGTAAGTACGTCTCATTTCTTCTTCAATTAATATTGTTGTTTGGAAAGAAATTTCGTTTTTTTTATGTTTTGTCCATTCTGGTCCAATACGTTGGCATCTTTCTGGCAGTAGCATGATTCCTGGCTCATAAAATGTTTGTTCTTTACTGGCAAAAAACTGATCCAGGTGATTTTTGACCTCCTCATTTGAAGTAAAGTTTTTACCGTCTAAGGATTTTTGTAGCTAAGAAAGGTAAAAAACGATTCCTTTGAAATCGCACCAAATAGATAGCATCAACTTTTTTGATGAATATCGGCTTTCGAAATGCTTTCAGCCGGTTCAAATTTTTTACTCCATGATTTCTTGACATTGTTGTAGGCAGTGATGATGTACTTCAAAAATGGATCATTTTCTTTACGTTTGAGAAGCAAATCACAACGCGACGACACACATGTCGAGCTTTGTGATTAAACCTAGGCGTTTCAAGTGAACATGAACGGTCGGATTCGACAAATCTAAACTATTCGCCAGTTTAGATCAATTGATGCATTTATTGTATCTTCATCAGGGTCACCATTCAACAAAATTACTTTCTGAATACCCCAAGATACTTTATTTTTATATACTTTATAATTTATTTTTATGGAATATTAATCTGATAATTTTCTTTGGTGCTGTGACAATGAGCATCAGGTTCATTATTTATGCACTACACTAACATGCAAGACCATACTCTAGAAGTGAATAAAGCAGTGCGTAGTGCAACGTTGTTCTCATGGTCATCTTCAAAAAAAAATACGGGACAATGATTCCGTCGGATCATTGGCAGCTACTCTTGTATTGCTGAGGTTGCTCATTGGACCAAATATGGCAGTTTTGTTTATTAGCATACATATTAAAAACGGATTTTCCTCCAGGTTTTCTAAGGTCCACTCACTGAAAACTCTACGTCGTGGCAGGTCGTTCGGCTTCAGTTTGTAAAGTTTTAGACCAAGATTCTTGCGTAAAATCTTCCACATAGTCGATTTTCTACTAACGGCGACGAATTGTCAAATCATGTTCTTTATTAACACTGGCGGATACAGCAGCAATATTTTCCTCTGCACGCACTCTACGCATACGGATAGGTGGCTTGATGTCCAATTTCGTGAAATTATTGCGAAATTTGGTCACTATGACTTGAATTGCTTGCTGAGTAGGTTGATTATGAGGACCGAATTTTGATAATAAAATTCAATAATTTTTAAGCTTTGTTCGGGTGTACTCGTAAGTTTTTCCATGGCAATGCTAACTGAGAATGTCTGACTTTGACACACGTTATGAATCCCACGTGAGCTATCAGAAATAGAACACCGAAAAACCAAACAGCAAAAAAATCACCCTTTAGTATTCAATTTTCTGTCTAGCTATAAGGTTGCTAACATTCATTCGCAGTTTACTGTACATTTGTTTTACGAAAGGCTGGTTTAACTTATTCTTTTTCAACGAGTAAAGGTAGTTTTTTTTCTCAATTGTGAGACATATTGCATTCGTAATCCAAGGCTTTAATTTGTTAGTTCTAATATTTTGTAGGTGTGTACTGGAGCA
The DNA here is from genome assembly GCA_949129095.1 of Volucella bombylans. Classification (NCBI taxonomy): domain Eukaryota; kingdom Metazoa; phylum Arthropoda; class Insecta; order Diptera; family Syrphidae; genus Volucella; species Volucella bombylans. Next base: position 123,109,937 of record OX422142.1, on the reverse strand, counting down.
AGTTTCAATATAATATAGCTGTTTGTTCTTTCAAAAAATACGGAAAATACCTCTAAGGGACAGACACAATTGTAAACCGAAGTCCACATTTCTCGGATCGAGGACCGATTAAGTTTCGAATAATTAATTTTCGAGGCAACAATTGATTCGCTTTTATTAAAAGCGTCTTTAGCGAGCAATGCAGGTGGCCGATTGATCAAGAATGTTGGAGATCAGCGACACTCCTGATGAATTTAACTTCCGATCCCGTTTTCAGTCATAACATTATCCTTCCATCTCCCGTTCATGAGTATTAACAATTCAGCCGCTTTTCGACGCTTTAGCCACCATAAGAAGATGTTTGATTTCGCCAAACAACCATTCATTTATATTAGCATTGCCAGTTGCAGAGGAAACAATCGAATTCGATTCAATTATTTTTTTTGTGGCATAACTCTGACATAGGCGTCGCTACAGTCCGGGGTGTACCTGGGTCTCAACGAATAAGCCCCTCCAATTAGCGCGGTCTTTGTTAACTGCCTCCAGCTCCGCACTTCAAGTTGGTTGAGTTCCCCTTCCAATTGCGCGCGCCACCTAAGGTGAGGCCTTCCTCTACTGCGTTGATCTTCCGGATTAGAGTCGAATAAATCGGTCGATATCGCTGCGAAGCTAGTAGAGTTCATCGCTGAACCCGTCAACGCATACGGGACCAAATATATTACGAAGAAATTTTCTCTCAAAACGACCAAGGATGTCTTCATCCGCGTCAATGCTTCGGAACCACAGAGCAGGATTGGGATTATAAGGGATGTATATAGAGTTTTCTTGGTTGTTCGG